>OY282603.1:4913435-5393435 GCA_958298965.1 Chrysolina haemoptera | reverse complement strand
TTTGCTGAAATGTTTGTTAAGAAATTTACCGTCCGCAAACTTTCCCGTCTGGAATTTTTTTCCGACGATCTGTTGTCAAGGAATATTCTGTCAGTGAATTGTTGGAAAGTTTTCCGGTATTCATTAATGAGGGACAGGTGGACAACTTTCCGACGGTGTTCTGGGAAAGTGAACGAACTTGTTATGAAAGTTTTCCAAACTGGTCGAGTGACTCTTTATCGGATGTCATCTGAGAGTATTACTGTGCATTTGACCGAATGTGAAGTGATTATCAGAACTGAATAGAAAATTAAATTTTTCTGAAACTAGTGATGAGTTTATTGGTATGCATCCTTGGGTTTCGTGATTTGAATGTTGAGCTGTGAAATACAACTGATATAACAAACATTGGAAGAAAAGGTTCTGGGAGAAAGCATGAAAATCAAACACATAATTCCCACCCAACTTGACAGGAAGATAACACATACGATACATCAGACGCATAGCAATGATAAAACCTAATGAAATTCAAAAATCTTGAACTTCTGCATACGCAGAAGATCGGAAAAGTTTTGTAGAGCTCATGAAGAGACTGAAAATATAAAAAATAAGATTCCTCTCTTTCACAGAGAAGTAAACACAACGGCAAGTATTCATTGTAAAAGGTCGTTATTAGGAACGAGGCGCTCAATAGTAACTTTGGCAATAAAATTCAGCATTATTTCAATTTATTTGTAAATTTTTTCAGGCAAAGATTGGGAAACAATACATGAAAGAATTAAATGTATATTTTTTTGAACAAGCTCTCAGTTACAAACTATCGAACTCAGGAAATAAAAATGATATTTAGTGTAAAAAACTCATAATACTTTATTGTTTTTGATTTTTGTTCGAAAATATGAATGACGCCCGGAAAAATGTGGTTTGCTGCAACTCTGTAGTTCAGTATCAACTTTTCATGAATTGAGAGTACTAATATACGTGAGTGTAATTAGGGTTATGGACAATATCTCAAAAAGCGATAAGTATAGTGCATCAAAAAAATATTATAACGAAATGGTGATTTTAAAAATTTGTTGATACAGAGGGTGTTTTTATTAAAAAAAGAAAGTTGCTACGACTTTCTGGTGGAAGCGACAACAGAAAAATCCTGTCTTGAGTTTTTCATAAACGTCTAACCTTCCATCGATCGTGAGTTTGTATATGTATATATGTGTATAGACGCATGTATATGGAAATATCCCACCTTGTTTTGTCCATAAAAATGATATTTTTTGAACAATGATCAATTTATAGATTAATTGATTGACTACTTTTTCTGAGCATTATTTTTATGGTATTTACCCCAAAAATACGCAATATTAGTTCGACTTCCAAAAAAGGACATTATTGTGTTCTAATGGAACTTTCAAGTTGTAATTCTTGCTTATTGCCTATTTTTATTTCGTTGGTCAGTCACACCTAATGCCGACCCTGATCCACCCTGTTCAAGGGCTGTACCAATCTTTTTATCATTCGTTTGACTGCTCCGACCGACTTCGATACTAGAATTTGCACTGTAGTGGAGCTAATTGTGGGTCTTGATACAAATACGTGTAACTAATACCTAACGCAAAAGTCATTCAGAAGGCACTCCACGTACGGACCAACAAAGGATTGGTGGTTTGTTAGCAGAGGCACTTCTGAATTTCATTCATTCTTTTCAGTTGTTTGCCCAACGACAAATGAGTGCATTAATTCTCGTGATACGGTCGTTTGGAGGATGAGATGGGAAACTTAGCTGCTGACTTTACATGCGAAAATTATGAGTGATTTTATTTGTAGATACTTGTGCGAAATTCTCAAAGATAAAAATAATTGGTGATCTAATAACAAAATTTGATTGAGAAATTTATTGAGATTTCGATCAGTTCAGTTGTAGAACAAATATTGTTTTCTTGCCAACGTTTCCGATGTACATGAATTCATCATTAGGGTTCTGTAAAAATGAGTTCTATACGTTGAAACGAGTAAAAAATTATAGAAAATGAAAGACATTATAATGCCAAAAGTATTGAAACATTCACTGTGAAATAAAATATTGAAACGTTTGTGATAAAATATAATACAATTGCTTCTTCATGCAAAAATTAATTCTTTCAAAATCAATAAATTGCCTTAAAGTAATAAAAATAAAACGTATGTAATGAATCTTTTCAAATATTTTGAAATCGTTGTTTTCCAGAATGTTAACGAAGTTTAAATTACAGCCTGTTCCAAATTAAGTCAGAACCATTGCCAACTCTAAAATTGATTTTTTCAAGAAAAATCCAATGTATTATTTTATTTTATTTTTGATTTCATTAAAATTTTTTATTTATTTTTATTTTTTTTTATTTCTCTTATTTTTTTTATTTGTGGGACCCCTAGAAGCTTTCTCTCTGATGAATCCAACTATACCCGCATAACTGACCATAATTGAGCTTGGATGAAATCGATCACTGTGCAAAAATCGAAAAAATGTATTTTCTTATATAATATCCTGGTTCTGAGTTTACGTTTCAGTATTGATAAACCCATCTCTACATTATGGCTTAGATATAGAAATGCTAGTATTTCGTCACAATGCATGCCCCTTAGAAAATAACCCCGAATTATATCATCTATATGGTTGCTTGAAATTTTCAATGAATTCATTGTCGATTTAAATTTTAGTGAAACAGTAAAAACGAGCCACCTCTGCACAAACCGCAATACACATGCACCCTCTTCTAGTCAAGATATGATGTATATCCAACAGAAACACGCATATTCAATTATTATTTCAATATTTTGCATTCTCGAAGAAATCCAATATATTGAAAATAAATCCAATATATTGGATTGTTTTTTTGGAAAAATAATCTTATTTTTGATCATTTATGATTTATTTTGCTTTATTTGTTTTTTATTTTTTGAATTTTTATTTTTTTTATTTTTCTATTTGTGTCACCCCTTACGCTTTCGTAAAAAACAAAAAAAAAATTTAAAAATTAAAACAACTTAAAAACTTGGGGCTTCATTTCAATGGTATTAATATTTCACGCCTCAAGCTTTTGAGAATATATTTCAATTTTTTTTTGTTTTCATACACCAACTGTTATTTATATTTTTCAATTCCGAAAAGTTGTTTTGTTAATATACCAAATATTTTTTCTTCAACAGTTTATAAATAAAAGCTATTTTTCAAAAAGATTTCTCACATTTATTTTGTTTTCCTATTTTTAGCATTATAATTTGTTTAACTATCTGACTGAATGAAAATGAATAAAAAATAAATAAAATTCTAATTGGGACGTGATCGGCCTTCACTATCGCGGCTTCCATCTTGACCACCACCACACCTTCCACAACCCCCACCGTATCCACCTCTGCCCCCTCCTTTGCCGCCTCCACGTCCACCAAAGCCACCATATCCAGGCCCACCCGAACCACCGTCTTCTCCTCGCCTTCCACTACGGTTGTCGCGGTCTTCTTGAGTACCGCTTTGTATATCATTGTCGTTGCTCCCTTCAGCTCCTTCTGGTCTCTCCTCATTACATCTGGTGCACTGAAGCCTTCCGGAAGAGTTTTCAGTTCTACAATCGGGATTAGGGCATTCCCAGTTGCCATTTTGATCATTTCGAGATCTACCGCCAGCCCCACCTCTACGATCATCATCAAAACCTCCACCACTTGTGCCTCCGCGGCCGTGGCTACCTGTTTGTTGTGAATCTCTTGTGCCACTACTTTCTGCATTTTGGCCACTACTGTATCCTCTACCTCCTCCTCCTCCTCTTCCACCTCTTCCACCATATCCGCCACCTCCAGATTTGCCACCTTGACCACCTCCAGAACCGCCACTTTGGCTACCACCACCACCACCTCCACCACCATCACCACCACCTTTATGAGTTACCAACTTTATGAGATTTTGATATTTGATGAACACTTCAATAATATTCAGAAACATTTTTCAAGATATGTTTATTTTTTTGGCTTGCCAATAATCTGTCAACCGAGCCAAGGGTGACAGTAAAGTTGATCATTTAATCCCTGCGCCATATTTGTATTCCTGTTTCATTATTTCTGAGGAAGAAACCGCTGGGAAATTTTTGTGTACATGTCTTGGGTATTAGTGGTATTTCTCGGGTATGAGTTGGCATTACTTGAAAATTATTGGGTATTACAGGTAATACTGGTGTATTACTCGAGCATTAGAGGAACTATTGGGCATTACACGGGAAATGGAGGTTACATGGCGTTACATGGGTATTACAGAAATTATTCGGAAGTGAGAGAACAATTACTGCACAATTATAATCGTTGAAAGGCAAAAAAAGTTCTTCAAAACATGGCAATTGGAATTTACATGAATTATCCGAAAAATTAGAGAGCACTGGCGAAAATCAGAATAGTACAATGACAAAAAAAATCAGAATTGTACTTAACAACAAATTTAACATTAGTTCACGATTTTATATTTCTGACTTTATTGGCATTATTGGGGGGTATTACTCGGGAATTACTTGGGAATTACTTGGGTATTACTCGGGAATCACTTTGGTATTATTGAACACAGTTTTCTAAGCGGTTGCCTCCTCGATTATTTCATACACGGATTATCACTTAACTTGGTAATTGATTTAAAGTGTTTGATGTTTCCATAAAGAGTCAAAAAATCGATCAGAAATATCGTCAGTGGCGTAAAGGGGAGGAAAATGTGACTAAATATCCAGAGCTATCTTTGAAACTTGTTGATGCCAGACGATAAAGTTTTGTATGAAATTCGGATCATAAACTGGTGCACGCAGTTTTATCGGCTCGGCTGCGCCTCGTCCTATAATATTAGCGGCTACTACCATAATGGCCCTCATTATGATGTTTATAACATGAACATCTATTCTTTCCGTATCATTCTGAAGATGAGGTAACGAAATTCTCAAAACAGTACTCTTCTACGGGGAAAACAGAGAAGATATATAATTCTTCACAAGAGAATTTTAAAGTCTGGGCCACCCAATCTAACAACATTTCTGATCGTTTTCAATCCAGTACAGACAGACAAACTCGAGCAAAAAGTGAAGAATGAATTGTAGCACTCTGAAACTCGGCACATGACATCTCGATATCTTTTTTTTTTGTTAGAAAAAAAAAAATTTCATTTAAAAAATTTTTTATTTTTTTTGTTGTTATTTCAGAAAATATAAGATTTATCAAAAAACGATTTCGATAAGTTGAGACCTAATTCAATTCTCCACAAGAATGATTTTCAGTAATACCTGCAAGTTCAGGCAGGGCCGAAAACTAAATTAGTCATAACTTTGCTAAAAGTGGGACTTGTCACACTACTTTAAAATTGTTGAATATAGTCCAAAGAGGGTATGGGTTGCTGCTTCAGTATTCCATATTTACTGAATTATTCATGATTTTCGGATCATCCGCAAACATCTCCGTGAAGTGCTACAAAACACATTTTAGGTACTCAAATACTCGCATATTGAATTTGCATGAGAAGGTAGGGGTCCTCAGAAACGATATGAACTTTTACTTTTCCTTCTCCGATCATTTTTAGCAGAGTAATGACCAATCAAATATTTGAGTTTTTTTTTTCGATAAATCATATACT
Source organism: Chrysolina haemoptera (assembly GCA_958298965.1). Classification (NCBI taxonomy): domain Eukaryota; kingdom Metazoa; phylum Arthropoda; class Insecta; order Coleoptera; family Chrysomelidae; genus Chrysolina; species Chrysolina haemoptera. Next base: position 5,387,830 of record OY282603.1, on the reverse strand, counting down.
TTCCAAAATTACAACAAAAATCTATTTATATATTTTTAAACGAAAAAAAAATATATGTTCCACCATTGGAATTTTGGTAAACAATTTCTTTCCTGTTTATCATGGTTTCAACTACTAGCATACCAAATTCGGTGTTGTTACAATCGATTCTTGTCTCAAAACACAATTGTACTGGATTATTTGGTATTTTCACTAATTTCGCAGCAGTATGGATATTATTTCGAAATTTATGTGGACATTTTGGTGTCCCATGCTATGATTTGCATATTGTCCTGACGAGATCAACGGGAGCAAAACAACTTCACGGTGTTAATGGAGATGAGTATATGCAAATAATGTTTTTATAGTGTTTTGGTATGTTTGGAGACTCATAAAGAGTAAACAAGGGATGAAAGCTATATGTATATTTCCAAGCGAGCCCATTATGTCCATGCTTATCAGAGGGTGGTTTGCTTAATTTAGGTTCATTGTAGAGTACACAATATATTAATGACGAGGATGTGACGGAGCTTGCATGAAATTACATGATATCACTGTTGTTGCCTTAAATACGACATACTAAGTGTATGTGGAATTGTAATAAAATTCCATATACAGTATGCGAGTAGAAAATGGAACCGTGCTACCTCTGGAAGGGCCAAACACATTTGAATCAAATGATTAATTTTTTTGTGTTTTTGGCATCGATAATATGTATTTACCAATACTACCTTTGTCAAGTTAGTTACTCATACAATGAAATATTCAAATAATAAAAATTGATTGTAGAAATAATCCAGCCTTTCGCACTATTCCTATACTATAGGAGTTTTGTCGACCAACATCGAACAGAAAATGTTCCAACCGACTGCCGAATCACCTCTGCCCAACGTCTGGCAAAGTGTTTCTACAAGAACATAATCTGCAATGCTTTCTGTAACAATTAGTAAATGCTAATCGAAACAGGTGACTATCTGCAAACTAGTTTCACATCTGAGACTTTTTTTAAATGATTTTCGAATGTCCACAGAGACTTTTCATAATTTATATGTAAAGCTGGAACATAGTTTAATGCATATACCGTAAGATTGAACGATTATGTGTGTCTTTCGCATTTGAAATGCTACATTTAACTCAATGTCAACCAATTTTCGAACGTAGGACATAGGGCACATCCTACGCCTCATCTGAAACGGCACTAACTGCTTACAATTAATTTTTTGTAGCAATCTAATGATAATTTAAAACATCTAAAAAATCACCAAAATTTTGACAATCGTGACGTCACGAAACCGCTTTTTTCTTCGTTGTATAGAGAAACTGGCAGTAAAAAAATTATGAAAAAGTCCGGATTTATATCAGCGTATACATTTTCTAATAACAGTGTTCCCTCATAAGTTATGAAAAAGAACATTGTTTCCTGTCAAACTTTATATTGCTAAATCATAAACATTTCTGATCTTCCAGCCTTTGGATTTTTACTCCATTTCCTAGGGATTCACGTATTCATTGCAATTATGTTTTGTTTGCGCGACTACAAAATTGATCCAGAATACAATCTGTTTCAACATGTTCGAAAACATTTGTTTGTCACTAAAATACGACACCACTCGATGTATTCCCATGGAGAAATATAAATCCCCGTTGAATATTCAGCACCACCAACAGGAAAACATTAAAATTACCAAATTCGTTTCGAATTAAACCGTGTCCAAATAAACACGCTCTCAGCGGTACGAATACGCTTTATTGACAAAACATTCTATTAGCAATTAGGAAGTTTCGACGAAATATTGAGTTATGGTGTCCGGTCTTTGAAAGTTTTCAACAGACACGTGACTTGTGGAATTGGAATTGGAGTTCATGGGGTGTGCTCTAGTTCAATACGTTTATACAGGAAGCATTGGTCGCGTGCGATTCTCTACGATGCCAAGGCTATAATTATCTAGTGTTATATCATAGACAGTGGCGTATCGTGTTGTTCAAATTCGGGATTCACTCCTTTTTAGTTTGTTCGGAAATATTTATAATTCATTATCAAAGTTTTCATGTTATGTAAATTGGTGTTGTTTAAAAACAAATTTTCAGATAATATCGAACTTGTCAGGTTATTTTCTCAGTAAAAGTTAGTCTTCTGCTATAGAAGTTAATCTTTCTGGCTTCCACTTCAATAGGTGCCAATAGTAAAATTGAACCGTTTAAGTCTTGTCTAATCCGTTGTCGCAGAAAAATGAAACTCACCAAAATAATAAATCGTATTTGTCAAAGTGGAAGTACAAAGTTTGCATGCTAATGAAGGATATTGTCGGAGCTATGGAAGTTGTAGAGGGAATTCTCAAAAAAACCAGAACGTTTGGAAGCTGGTGCTATTGCTAGAGTTGTTGCTATATACGATAAACTATGAGGAGCTGAGTGACTTCAGAGAAACAGAAAGCAGTGCCGTGATTCTACTTCCGACAAAAATCAAGGAAGAAACCCTGAAAAAAACCATGAGGTTTTCTAAGGCTCAAAAAATATGGCAAGAACTGCACTGAATTTTTTTTTTTCGCAAGTGCCTAATGAAACCATGTATTTTGGTAAGTTTGACCATTATTTGAAAAATCTTTTTACTCCATAGAATATTCTGGTTTATAAGGAAATCATTGGCTTATTTTTATAAAATTGACTTGAAAAAACGGGTGGAATGGACATTTACTCTTATACCTTCCTGTAAGGACTATTTTTTGACGACCTCTAGATTTCATATACTGGTATGGTGGGTATGCACAGACCAATGAGAAAACACCTGACAGAAACAGCCAGACATGTACTGTTAGAATGCGAGAGGCATTAGACCGCAAGAGACAGGCAATATTCGAGAAACCTAGAGTAACTTCCGAAGAATATAGCAGAATACAGGGTGCTGTAAAACTAACCCGGAAACACACAAAAAGCCCAAGAGGCTGAGGTGTAGCTGGCGAAGGTACAGCATCCGATAAAAAAAAATAGTGGGTGAAAGATTAAGACGGTTTCCAGCTTTCATTGAAACTTTGCCTACGGAATCTGCTTGTAGAGAATTCTTTGCATACTATGAACTCTACGGAAAGAGTCTGAAGGAAAGTCAACACTCAATCAAATCTTCAAACATGAAGATATTATGCTGTTGACTGTGGATTATGGACCCTCAATATTGATTTTGAATTTATTTCACCGTGCTTATTTTCTAATTCTGGTTGAGTTGAAAAATAGCTGATACATAATTGATGTTTTTCATTTTTCTAGTTTGTGATTCTGTTGTTTTAATTGTTGGTGATGAGGTAAAGAGTCGATTCATTATTATCATGGTGGTCGGTGGCCTGGCGGTCTGAGGCGCAGGCCGTTCAGAACTTCAGTATAGCGGTTCGAGCCCGATGTAGGTACGAGGGATTTTTTCTCAAGTACCCAATATCGGAATCGATAGACGACCGCAGTGCTTCTTGAAAGCAAGTGTATTGTGTGTTGTCTAGATGCCAATCTCGGCTAGTGCTAGCTTGGAGTGCACGCCGGCCACCCGAGGTGGTGCTGTAGGTTTTCCGGGTTTTCCTGCAGCTGAAAAGTGAATACGCCACCAAATATCAGTAAGTCGCCCCGGAGCGTCACGGCAAATAATAATAATAGCCGTCCTCTACCCGCACAGGCCATGCCTTTGGGTACACTCTACGAGTGTTTATGAGGGAGTATTATTATTATTATAAACCAGAAATTTGATTTTCAGCACTCTAACTTCATGTACCCGCAAAACCGCACGGCACTGCCTCAGCCCTCTCCCTTCGAATCTGCGAAAGTCATGACTCGCAACTTGGAGGCAATTTATCACCACCAATCAATGAATTAAGTAATGTGACCAATTCACGCATTCAAACTACGCCACAAATAGAACAGCCATACGGACGATGAATTGTCAATTTGTTTAATTAAAAGGGAAAATTTATTCGGTTCCCATCAATTTGATGTCGTTTATTTCGAGTGGACGCGTCAAAGCCTGTTAGTTGTGGATTTGGAGGTTCGATATTAGTTCGTTTATTTTTTTGTGGATGAGTGTTTCGTTGAAATCAGTTTTTGCTTCAGGTGCGGTTTCGAGATTGTAGATACATGATTTTATAACTCCGATAAGGTTGTCTCTAAAGCAGATTATGCATTGGCGCAGCCAGGGGAGGGGCTTTGGGGCTGCAGCCCCCCTCCAAGCTACCCAATACTATTAAAATGATGGCATAGAATAAGGGAAAAAATTAAGGAAGAATTATAAAATGTTCGGAAGTATTTTTCGTTGGCGGTTTTATGTGCTAGGATGCCGGATCCTAGCGCAACTTTTACATTTTCCGCATTTTGCGACCATAACGAGACACATTCGTTAAATACATAGGTATATAGGAAGAAAGATAAGAAAATTTCCTACAAGAGAATGTTAATGTTTGCTGGCCTAACAGTTCGCTTGTAGGTGTTAAAGGTGGTTTTGTGTGCTAGGGTACCAGATCCTAGCGCACCTTTTACATTTATCGCATTTTGCGACCATAACGAGACACATTCGTTGAATACATATGTATATAAAAATAAAGCTGAGAAAATTTCCTACAAGAGGATGTTATTGTTTGCTGGCCTAACAGTTCGCTTGTAGGTGTTATAGGTGGTTTTGTGTGCTAGGGTACCAGATCCTAGCGCACCTTTTACATTTATCGCATTTTGCGACCATAACGAGACACATTCGTTAAATACATAGGTATATAGGAAGAAAGCTAGGAAAATTTCCTACAAGAGGATGTTGTAGTTTGCTGGCCAAACAGTTCGCTTGTAGGTGTAATAGGTGGTTTTGTGTGCTAGGATGCCGGATTCGTGCGATACAATTTTTGTTGCACATTTATCGTTGTTTTATGGTACACAGTGTATCCGAACATATTCAAATCATACATTTTCGGAATCCGCATGAAATTTTGACTTATTCGGTGGTAATTTCGGGTGAATGTGATTATTTTGGATTTTTGGCCATTTTTAAGGTATAAACCTTGGATGTTTTTTCGGCTGAAAATTCATTTTGAGCCGATCGACTCGAAAATCACAACATATACTAATTTTGGCATGCTGAATCGATTGGCGTTCGCAGAATTGCTCTATCTCGACTCGGTCTTTGGTTGAAAATGTTATCTAGAGGTTGCAGGTGGCGTTTTCCCGCCAAAAATGTTTCTTATTTTTTTCTATATAATATTCGTTAAATTCAATATTTTTTTTATACGCTGACCAAATTGAAATCCTGGCTGCGCCCTTTAGATTATGTTACATCTATCATGAAAATTGTGTTTTAACTATATCAAAATCTGTTGAGTGGTTTATAAGAAGAAAGCGGAGAAACAGAAGCAGATATTGATTTTTGTTCGAAAATTTGAATAGAATATTCATAAAATCTGTTGTGGAATCCATCTGCGCCTGAAAGACAAACTTCAGTTCAAGATAACCTCTTGGGAGGTATTCATGTTGAAAAGGGGAACATTCTCCATGAAAATTAAAAAATTTGATTCATTTGTAATGTCTAGCAGAAAACAACTACTTCCCCGACACAAGCCACGCTGGACATTGAGCTACATCCGATAAATATTATTTTCATAATTAATCTATATTTTTTAAGATATTTCATGTGATATTCTTGGCAGGGTTTCCTAATTTTATTTTCACGAGTTTCCCAAAATTTTTTTTCGCCGTATTTTTCGACGTCTGATTTTCAGAGGGGCAGTGGGTTTTTTTTTATTACGTCATTCGATGATCCCATATTTTCCATTATCTTCAAAATATTTTTCTTATTTAATTTTCGCGAGTTCTTCAAGGAGGAGGTATGACGGTTTGACTTTTTTGAATTAAATTATCCGATAGACCCATATCTTTTGTTACTTTTATGGGTTCTCACGATTTTGTCATCACGAGATTTCGTAATTTTTTTCGGGGACGTGGGTCCAATGTACAGTAAAGTTGAGCTTAATATTATTTCAGAAATACATGTAGGCCACCTTGGCACATAAACTTATTGCATAAACATGCAAAAACATTTAAAAAATCAAGTATAAAATGAAACTTTTACATACAAAAACTTACTGTGTGATTTGATTTTTTTTCATTTTTGTTTTATTTCACATAATATTTACTAATATTTGTAATTGAAATATTCCTAGGGGATATACAGTATTGGAAAGTTGTTATCTGGGGTATAGACAGAAATCTACGCGAGCAACAAGGAACGTAATGATATGATAATATCACATAAACAAGAGAGACCCCTACTGTGCAACTCTCCTGTTACCCCACCCGACGCATTAACGGACACACCGAGAACAGCGCACGTCGATATCCCTTCTACGATCGAGTAGAGGAGGAATTGTAATGCTCTCTCAACATATAGCAAGCTATTCTTTACGCTCTCATGAAATCACCATACCCAAGATGAAAACTTTCCGATACTGTATAGTACATCTCAACAATAGTAATTTCCTTGATGTAGACTGACAAATGATCGTACAATTTTAATTCCTTGACCAGTGAGTTCAATGTTTTTGAATGGCAAATGAGTATTATGTGCCGAGAGATGGGTTTCAAGAAATTTTTATGTGAATAAATTAGATATAGTAACAAAATAATGAATACAAAAACTGCCTTGAATAGGCTTCACGGATATATCACCTCTAAAACCCTCTAAAAAATTAATGAGAAACAAAATTCGAATAACAAGACTGAAATTCATTTTGCTATATGTATTTTATTAAGTTCACTTCGTACCACTGCTGATGGAATATAAAGCCAAATGCAGTTCGTTTGTTCCAATTATGCGATTTGTGGTGAATAATTTCAATTATGCTTATGAATTTCCGGTATTTTGATACCGCCTAATTTAATTCCATGAAGTGTATTGATTTGCTCTCAGTCGCTCACTATTATGTATGTCCAGCATTGAATATGACTCTACTTTAATCAGAATATAAATTGAATGAGTATTTACTTAGTATTAACAACAAATAATCTCGTAATTGTAAAAAAAATGGGAAATTTCGAATGATGGAAGATCAGAAATAATTTAAACTCTCCGAGTTTCAACTGTCAATATATCAACAATTAATAACTTAATCTTTTAGTAACCAAACACAATAAACCTGAAACGGATGGTATAACATATTTGAGTCAGATTATTTTCGTCAAAAAGTTTTCGATTGCTGACTTTTGAAACATCGTCCGAAAAGAGGATAAAAACAGACTTAATATCGAGATTTATTCTTTGAACTCAGCTAGCTTTACGCAAAACTTAAATGGTAGCTCTGTTTATAGTGGTTTTTGGTAAAATGATGAAACCACTGATCTCAATACTGAAAATTATACGGCATACCGTGTCAAAGTAGTAATCTCATCTGGAATAATACAGAAGGCCGTCATTCTTGGTTTATTTCATCTGCTCAGGGCACATGATTCTCGAACTCAATATTCACTCGACCCACGGACGTGGGGATTTTCTGGAAGTGGGTGATTCCTAAGAGGAGAATAATAATGAACAAATTTGAATTTGGAGTATGAGTAATGATACTGGCCATCCAGTACCATTATGTTATGTAGATATGAAGTCGTCAGGAGTTCAGATCAACTTGTTAGGCCAACCAATATAAATTTTTTGTGGAAATTAATTCTAATAGTAAGCGACTTGCGCCATGACTTCGGGGATACTTTATAAATAACTAAAATCCAAATTGCAACTAAATTTTTTTTTGGGCAATTGTTTAAACAATGATTATTAAAAAAAAGGGTCCTTTTTTTGGTTTTTTGTAAATATCTCAAAAGGTACTGGACGAATGGCTTTACTCATAAAAGACCGTTTGTAGAGAATAAAAAAACCTACAAAATGGTTTTTGGAAAATCCCGATACAAGCATTTTTTGCCGAGAAAAGCCGAAAAAACTCTTGAAAAAAGGCCTTTTTTCAAAAATTCGTATCTCCCTCAATTTTCAATATTAAGAAATAATTTTTCGGGAAATGGTAGCTAATATCATGTACGTTGAGCTCCCGAAAGGTGGAAATTGTCGCTTCAATAGTTTTCCTACAATCGGGTTTTAAAAAAATTACACCCATATTTTGCATGATGCGTCATATTACGGGAAATGGTCCGATTTGAATTTTTAAAGCGGCATTTTGAAGTTGAGGTTAAAAACTACAATTTGTCTATCTCACATTTTCCCATAAGTTTGGAGAACATTGTTAAAAATTCTTCTGAACACAGCGCTTCGAGTGAAAATTCGTCGCCGAGTCGTGCTAAGGTAGAAGTGGAGGGGGCGCCGAGAAGCGGAGGAGAAGTGAGAGACCGGTTGCGCGCACAAGGCGCTTTTTTCTATACAGCGAAGACGTCGCTTGTAATTGCATTACTTTTATGCAGTTTATTTAAATAATACGTACATGCATATGTTCAATTATAATTGTACTTGTACAAGTACGTATATATATTTTACCTTAGCACGACTCGGCGACGAATTTTCACTCGAAGCGCTGTGTTCAGAAGCATTTTCAACAATGTTCTCCAAACTCATGGGAAAATGTGAGATAGACAAATTGTAGTTTTTAACCTCAACTTCAAAATGCCGCTTTAAAAATTCAAATCGGACCATTTCCCGTAATATGACGCATCATGCAAAATATGGCTGTAATTTTTTTAAAACCCGATTGTAGGAAAACTATTGAAGCGACAATTTCCACCTTTCGGGAGCTCAACGTACATTATATTAGCTACCATTTCCCGAAAAATTATTTCTTAATATTGAAAATTGAGGGAGATACGAATTTTTGAAAAAAGGCCTTTTTTCAAGAGTTTTTCCGGCTTTTCTCGGCGAAAAATGGTCGTATCGGGATTTTCCAAAAACCATTTTGTAGGTTTTTTCATTCTCTACAAACGGTCTTTTATGATTAAAGCCATTCGTCCAGTACCTTTTGAGATATTTACAAAAAAACAAAAAAAGGACCCTACAACGGATGCACAAAAAAAATTTTGAGTTGCAATTTGGATTTTAGTTATTTATAAAGTATCCCCGAAGTCATGGCGCAAGTCGCTTACTATTAGAATTAATTTGCAAAACAGGCTTTATTTTTGTTATATTGGTTGGACTAGTTATGTCTGGTTAGTCTGCGACAATGGGAAAACAGAGATCGGAGCATTTCTTTCCAAGGCAGCAGGCCTTGTTGTATATTACTATTATTGATATCGTAATTGTAATAAGTAAAGTTTAGTTTACGAAATATTCTTTCATCTAAAAGATACATATCTTGGCTCTGTTCAGATTAGTATTTTCCTATTTCTGGCAAATAAGATAGTTGAAAATAAGTAATCAATGCACTCAATGTGATTACAGAGAATTCAATGCGATTTATTTCTGTTTCGACTGATTTCATATATAGAATAACTACACTAATTCATGATGCATTTGATATCCAAACTATACAGTTAATTAATTCATACAAACTGTTATTCAAATCCCAAAAAGTTGATGTTATATAATAGATTATCTGGCAATAGTGCTAATTATTAATTAGATTTTCATTTTCGACATGAAAGAACAAAATAATGATAATAATTATTACACTCAAATGACGACCAATTCTACAACGGATGCTTTGAGTGGATGGACGATAGAAGGAATGACCCTAGGAGGATATATTGCAAGGATACGTTGAAAGGAAAGGGCTGTATCTTCCCTAGCTCACACAAGTCTCTCGAAGACTTCTAAGGGTTGCTCGTAAGAGGAGAGTCGCTTGATATAAATAATAATAACAATAACAATAATAGTCTATGACTTCGCGAGACAAGAGATACGTTTTGGTTCTGTCTTGGTCTTGATACAAGACCGAGACCGAGACTGAGATCGAGACCGAAACCTAGACCGAGATCGAGATCGTGACCGTGACCGTGACCGAGCCCGAGCCCGAGACCGAGACCGAGACCGAGACCGAGACCGAGACCGAGACCGAGACCGAGACCGAGACACCTCTTTCGTGATAATACATCCGAATGAATATTATTATTCTTATTGCTGATCGATGGTTCTTTCTCTTCCACTCAAATCATTCTGATTTTAAGGGTAAACTTTCCCATATCCGATTGTATTATTAAGTACCTACAACTAAATCATAAAGACATGCGGTCTGAAATCATCCACCCATTGTAAATTTTTTTAAAATATTCATATATGCATAAGGATCTTCCGAACACAATAGCAACACAATTAAATATCTGCTGAATTACCCGACAACATTTCAAATGCTATTATAACGGATATGTTTCAAAATAATTACGAGTATTCAGGGGTTACAACCCTTTTGACAACACCCTATTGGCTACTTCATAACAAAGCCCTTCAATCATTATCTCTGGGTGGGGCCTAACTAATAGGGATGACAGTCTATCAAGGGCTGGGATCTACGGTGTTAACAAGATAAAAAACAAAATGCAATTTGTCTGTCGAGGCATATGTGATTTTTATAAATGAAGATATATGGCTATCATTATCAGGAAGGCATTGTACAAAATACTGTCAACGGTGTTGGTTACAATAAAAAACTTAAAACTAGTTTTTAGGTTATGTTCATGCCTAGTCGAATATTTAATAATGATCTGAACTTTATGAATACCTATATCCGACTTTAAAAATGCTCTTAATTTATTTCAGAACTATTCCTTTAAATACGTTGATATATACTTTTCTCTACCAAAATCCACAACAGAAAAAAGAACAATGAAAAATGGGTCACAGATGATGTTATATCTCGTGCAAAAACTTACATCAGAATGAAAAAAAAAAATGTATTATCAAAATGCAATAAATAATTCAACAAAACAGCCTGGACTGTTAATTCGAAATTGGATAACAAGTATTTTTGAAATTAATTTAGATAGAGTAATGTATGAAAATGGCCCTGACGTATCAAATTTGCTCAACAACTATTTCCTAGATGCTTCAAAAGGAGTCATTAACAACATTGATGAAATCAACACAAGAAACTTGGAAAATCCAAGAATCGAAATTCCGTATTTCTCAAGACCTGTGTGACTACAGAACTAGAAACACTACAGAAAATTAAATTTAACCTTATTTCTCCCAACTCTAGAATTTTTTTAAAGAGTTTGAAATTTTCATCAAATTTCCAACATGGATTTAGTGTTTTAAAATCAATCATTCAACAAATAGAAATAGAAAAAATGTCCTGCAGAGATCTTTCTTGATCTCAGCAAAGCCTACAACTTTGTTAACCATCAGCTTTTGATTGATTTGATTTCTTCCTTCTCAGTTAACCTACTATAATATGATAACATACTAGGTCTCGTTTCTGGACACATATCACTTTTGAAACTAAATTGATAAATCTTGATTGATTTGACCGATAGTTGATGGATACCTATCCATAATTACTAGAAATTAAGTAAAAAACACTTGTTTTTCAAATATCCAGAATATTTTACTTCTCGTAATATATGACGAGTTTCGCTATTACTATAGCTTTCTCAAACAATGATAATCTGTACATCTACTGAACTTTGATATCAGGTACAGCTAACTTCACGCCAGACAAGTTAGTTTGATTAAGTTTCAAAGCCACTTTGCCGCTGATATTGCCTCATCAATCATTTCAGATCAAGCATTGTTTATAATAAATTTTTTTGAATAATCGTATTATGGGCATTTGAGCGATTTCTATTGTGGAAGTGGAAGAACAGTAGTTTATGAGCTAATAATCATCTTATAAACTGAACTTCGCCTTTTGCTTTGTGTCACTTTTACATTATAGGATTTTTTTTTATTTATATATGAAGCAATAAAACCGTTTATTATCATCACTGAATATACTGGAGTTTTAGTTTTTCAAGAGGAAGATTGATTTTTCTCTTGAAGTTGATCACTTGGTGATTGAAACACGTGTCGAGGTGTTAAAAATAGCGGTTTTGGTGTGTGGTATTTGCTAAGTCTATTTATTCACAGTGTTTCCAATAAAATGGTGATATTATATTTTTTCCATTCCTGAAATATCATTCTAGAAAAAAATAATTTTTTCTTCGTGAAATTAAAGTATTGATCTCAAAAAACTGAAAGTTAGTTATATTCATTCAGTTCTTGAATTACCATTGAAAGAAACCGAACTCAAAGTTTTCCAGTCGATGACATCAAGAAAATGGCATGAAACCAATAAAATACAATAGATAGTCGTGCATATTTAAATCACAATTCCATATTTTGAGCGGAACGTGGAGAAAGTATAGTCTACTAGTCGGTTTTGGAACAAAAATTCAATGCTCGTGTTTCCTCACGCTCGCCTTCGGTCCGTTTTTGGAATATGCCACTCGCATAGTATTTTCATTCCAACCTCTTTTTACAGATCATACTATTTTCTTATATGAAACTAAATATTTGTTTTAGTTTGTCTCTACCACCAAACGGAAAGAGGGAACAAGGCAATATCAATACTGAGGATCGAAACATTCCCTAATAAAAATTGAAAAATGTGATTCTTTCGTAATATTCAGCTGAAAACAACTACTTTCCTGGCTAAAACCACGCTGGACATTGAACTTCATCTGATAAATATTGTGAAAAAAAATCTGAATGTGAATATGTGCATTTTCATTAGGATTTTTTTCATTGAAAATTCATAGAAATAAATGTTAGAGAGAATCAAAACTATAACTCACTTCCAACTTCCAATAACATTTTATCGACTAAAATCTATTTAACTCTTCACAGATCATCAGGGAGGTCGGAAGAATTGGGAAACAGACTCTTCAGAAGCATTTCAACTCAGCAAGGATAGAAATGATGAAAATACTTCTTCTGCTATGAATAGTATTTTTGACAAAAACCTGTCATGGGTATGGCATTATGATTTTTAGCGTATCATTGAATATTAAGCTTCCTTTGAGTCAAATTTTCAGAACAACACACAATACATTAGATACAATATATTACGTTACTTAGTTTATAATACCCTAGATACCAAATGTGATGAAATGACAATAACGTTACATAGCAAAACTTGTTGATTTTATTTTCACATCATCGTTGTCAATGATAGGATAAAGCTTTGAATGTGATTGATTATTATGCAATTTAAATAAATCTCGGAAGATGCGAAGGGGACTTGGCGCAGAGCGCCTCATCACCTAGCAACATACTTAGTTATTATAAATCGCATAATAATCTCGTTACATTGATAGCTTTTATTTGAAAAAATGAACCGGATGGCCATAAAATCAGTTGTGGAATCATCTGCGACTGAAAGGACAACTTTAGTCGTTATCTTTCATCTTTCAAGATAATCATCTCTTGGGAGGCACTCAAATCACATTTCTTAATTTTTGATGCAGAATAATTCCCTTTTCAACATGAATACCTTCCAAGAGATTATCTAGAACGATGGAAAATAGCGACTGAAGTTTGTCTTTCAGCCGCAGATGATACCACAAGTGATTTCATAAACATCCTGTTCATATTTTCGAATGAACATCAAAAAGCAATATTAATGTTCTTTTATCATGAGAAAACCATTTGAAATAATGCTCGATAGACTATCTTTCATGTGAATTCATCACAGTCTTCAAAAATTACATCACAGGTATTGTGAATAATTAGAAAAATAAAACATTTTCAATTCAAATTCTTCTTTTATTAAAATTAGCGAAATTAATAATAAAAAAATACAGACTCATTCTTATATACATCGTCAACATTATATTTTCACGGTGTTGATAATCATATTGCTACCAGGACTACACTTTCTTTATCACTGTCCTTTTTTTCATTTTCAAAGAACAAAAATTTCAATACCATAAGAATCTACATCGTTAGTTCTTCTCCACTAAACCACAGGTATCGTCATATAAAATATAGGTATTTGAAACTTAACCTAATATCACAAAAGGCGAATATTTTCGTCAATAATTTGTACAATTTTTCATAAAATTATAAAAATATTTTCAAGTTATGATAACTTCAGTCTGAAGTTTTTCTGAAATATTCTTTTCATTTTTTATTAAAAACAATAATATCGGTAATTTTCGTTTCTTGAAGGTTGATTGCTGTCAGCAACTTTCAGCCTTTGAATCATAAATAAATATTGCAAACATTTAGCAACTATGAAGGGACAATGTCAATTGAATTGTGGAAAAGGCAAGTCCACAACGTTAAAATAAAAATATGAAGTTATTTTATTCTTAATTATTGATCATTCACCCTTTTTCACACTATTTTCTATAGACTTCTGTTTTATCTGGTATTACATTTTTAGCCATACTGTTATTAACAAATTTGCATCAATAGTGATGTACTAGATCTGAAGGAAACTTCTATTTCTTATAAGGCTTTGTTTGTAGGATTGAACAGATCAGGTGGTACTTGTATCAAGTTGAATGTTGGTTAGACATAGATTTTTTCAAAAAACGAATCATGGGACATAATGAACTTAGCGAAAATTTATTTTTTGGAAGCTGATCTGAAATTTTTTGCATTCTCAATGTTGGTTAAATAAAATAACCAAGTTTATTATATATAATGAAATTTTTTTTAGCAAATATGGTTATCTTGAGTTAAAAACGAATTTAAATTTTCTCATAATCAGTATTGTCCCTTTGCGGTTGCTAAAATCGTTGCAAAATTACTTTAGGTATATACTTTTCAAGGTAACATGGTATTTATGTTAATACAATATAAATATATTTATACATCTTATTTACAAAAAGTCGATATCAAAAATAAACTACTTACAAACCGGCAGTATGTAGTCAGACACAAACTCAGTGTTCGTTTTCAGCACCAGACTCGTCGTGAAGATCTTCATATTTGAAACTCCTTACATCCCTCGGAGACCCATGACAGCAGCAATTCTTGTGGGAAGAACATACACTTCTTGGCACTTCATCTTTTTTATGTTTCACTCTTCTATTCTGGAACCAAATTTTCACCTGTTTCTCAGACAAACCCAGTCCATCAGCGATCTGAATCCTCCTCAAACGTGTCAGGTACTGATTCAGTGAAAATTCGGCTTCCAAATTCTTGAGCTGAATGCTTGAAAAAGCTGTCCTTATTCTCTTACTTGAATCCTTCGAATTTGAAAGTCTGTCTTCTTTATGGCTGCTTGGAATTGGAGAAAGCGTTGGGCTTGTAGAACTTGTAGAGTGCGTTGGACTCGTTTCCCGCTCGTCTTTTGTTGGTGTTAGTGATCTGGAAGATCTTCTTGAACGACCCTCAGTTACCACAGGTGGAGTTGGAACAAATGTTGGTAAGCGAGGAGTTGGGCGAAAGGGTAATGAAGCACTATAAGGGTTGAACGGTAACCAATGATAAGGACGATTCAGAAAATGTTGAGGTTCCCAGTGCAGGGGCAACAGGTAATTGTGTGCGTCATGTGGTTGGGATAAAATTGAACCGGGTATGCTTGGCCAACTTCTCGGTTTCTGATAATGACTATTCACTATCGAATCCATCATAAACGTTTTAGAAGGAACACTTCGCGAATTTTCTAGAGTTGACTTTTCCATATCCACCAACTTGCTGTACAAGAATAACTTCGACGCTGCTATTTTAAATTCAAATTTAACCGTCCTCTATCTAATTCGAGTTGATCTACTCACAATATAAGGGCTGATACTATAATACATCCCCATCCGACATTCAGCTTTTATACTTGCTCCCTCTCTAAAAGTTAACCCTCATCATAGAGGAAGGTACTGTTTAGAGTGCCACGCCTATTTTCAGTCCTTCCTCCCAACTTGCCTGCAATTCTATGCGAAACACCAATTATTCAAAGAGAATCAGGTAATTTTTAGTGATACTTATAATTTGGAAGTTACTATAGAACATTTAATTGAAGCACTTTATAATAATAATAAATAAATAATTATTTTCTGTCTCGTACCGGATTTGCTTCATCGTGCTATCTGGTTATATTCGAAGATTGTGTTTTGAGATTTTGATATTTAAAAGGGTCAATTTATGAAAATATTTTATATTGAGATATGAATCAATAATTATTGACACTATTATTTTATTTCTTTTGAATTGTTCCAAGGAACCAATCAGTATTTATAGAGTCTTGAACCGATACAAGTTGAATCATTGAAAAATATTTTTTTATAATTTGTCCTGTAGTATTTTATATTTTTGCCGTCATCAGGATCTGAAACAGGTCCGCCGGTTTTATTCGAATTTCGAACAGAATACATCCAGGACAAAAAAAAATTGTTGTTTCCTATGAGAAAATCGAGGTATATATCGAAATTTGTTTGAACGACTTTCCTGCTGCTTTATATTTAAATTGTTTTAAAATTGTTTTTCCCGTTAACCTGCTGTCGTCCCCCTACGAACGACAGCCCTGAAAAGTCCAAACTTGTGCGAGCTAACAATCTCGCCAATATTACGTTTTAAAATTTTGCCAATATTTACCAATATTATTCCAATGTAAGTGTGCTACAGCGATATTGTACTAATATCGCCTAACATTTTGAGGCCAATACTGCTTCGAAAATATTAGACCAATATTATTTTTTAAATATTGGACCAATATCGCCGAATGTTCACTTTTTTTTCCCGCCAATATCATTATTTGAATATTTTTCCAATATTTTCACAAGATTGTACCAATATTGTCCCAATATGGGTGTGCTACTTGGGTAAGTACTATTCTTTGGTTACTCTTCATCTCTGTTGAAGCAGAAATTGATACAATTAGTTCAGGAAAAGTCTACATCAACGATTGGAGTTTTCGTGAATTTATTGACAATTGAGGAATCTGTTTCGTGTTTCCCATCACTTCAATTCAAAATTAGTCAATAATCTCTATAATGTCACTTGAGATTCAGATGAACCACGCCTAGCCAGACACAAATAATCGCCACAGCCATTATTAAATTCCTTTTAATAATCCTCAAGCGACGTATATTCCTTTCATTCAAACTTTCTCACACTCTACACTTTACCCACTGTTATGTCTGATTTCCGGACAAAAGATAAATGAGAATCTACAAGATTCTTCTTGATCTGCTATCGCCGATTTCTATACTACAGTATAATAGTAGTTGACTTTACACTAGTTTTACAAACTCTGTCCTGAATGGATTTTCATGAATGAACTTTTACGACTCTCATACCTGTAGAATGAATATAGTAAAGGATCGGCTAATATATTTTAAATGTTGTGTCCTTTGTCAACCTGTTCCGACGAAAATTATTCAGTTCTGACTCAGTTGTTACTGAATGGAAGTTCTCTGCGTGATCCAAGACTTTTGTGCACAGGTGTTGGTAATTCTCTTGGTTTGTACGAGTTCTTTTCGAAACTCATCATTCTTGTTTTGTGCGTATTACAATGAGAAGGTACTCGAAATCAGAGTAATACGCTCTCTTGATGGTCGGTTTTACCAGCACAACGAATGTTATTCGATTGAATATACAGGGTGTTGCTATATTCGTACGCTCAGGATGAGATTCATCGTTATATTATGAGTGGTGTGTTTTATAGAAACAATTGTCAGTCTAAACCCTTACAAGATATAACCCCTAAAATATATAAATGTTATAGAGATTGCCTTTACCTACATAAGTGAAACGGTGAATATGGGTATTTTTTCAGTATCACCGTTATGTCATGTGGAGGAGAAATTGTTACCCTTACAGTAATTTTATCAGAACTTTTTTATGGGGATGAATTTTGTGAAATAAAAATATTATCCATAATTCGATTTTTCCATGATTTTTTTTCCTGTTTTTTTTTTCTATAGAACTATTAATTTTCAGACAGAATATAAAATACGAAATTATGTATAGTACATATACCTACCTTGTTTGGATTACAGTTAGATTGTAATTCGAAGAGTCGGATGCTGTCATATCCACAATTCCTCTCAATTTCACAATTTTTCATAATTTATAATATGCTGGCGCCAAGATGACTCCTTTACAAGGAGCAATTTGCTCCACAATTTTTTCGCATGAATTTAGTAATACCTTGTATACAGATTTTTATTTGAAAATATGAACAGCATGTTCATAAAATCAGTTGTGGAATCATACAATTTCGTTTCTACTTCAATTTACCACTGACTAGATTGACTTGTAAACGCATTGTGAGAAGCCTTATTTAAAATATGTTACTATGATTCAGCTGTTGCTCCATATGTGGGGTCACCTAGCGGTTTCTTACCCAAGTTTAATCATGATTCATTTCAATATTGTTTTTTGAATATTCGGCCATTATCAAATTTCAATCCTAGTGATAAATGTATTTTGTAATATTGTATCAATATTGTCTTTCAAATATTGGAGTAAGGTTTTCGTAAAAAATATGGATAGAATATGGATTGAATAATATTTACAAATTTGCTATTAAACTTAGATACACAATATTGTTTTTATCTCTAAAATCGATATGAGAGTAATATTGAAATCGCAATATTGGAGCTAGATGCTAGAAACAATATGTAGGCAATATCGCTCTATCGATATTGGTGAAAATTATGGAACCAATATTGACCCAATATTTCATGAAACAATGTACATTCAGAACAGGTTGAGCCAATATTCCACCAATATTATTAATGAAATATTGTTTTTCCAATATGAACCCATATTGGTTCAATATTATTCTTACATTTACAATATATCCATAATGGCCCAATTTGAAAACAAGATTTTCGTCAACCAAAATATATTGGAGATTAAATGCGAATGATGCAAACCTTGCTTTAATGAATCGAACGATTTCTGTGAGTGATAATTCTCCCTAACTGATTTAATGAATTTTCTATAAAAAGTAGATAATTAAAAAAACACTTATCAGAAAAAAAAATCTTTTCACATCATCAACATCATCAATATCAACAACCTTGTCTGAAGTCGGACAACATCAAAGAAGAAACCACACCAATTGTAAGTCTTCGGACGAATGGAGAATTTTGACGACATGCCGCTTCACTCGAGATCCAACTCGAGATCTACGTGAATCTGGAACAAAATATCTGTGATTTTAGCTTTGCCGTTTCTCACAAAAACCATAGAAACTTGAAGAGCACTCTCATTCACAGAAAGCGGGACGCACAAAGCTTGGGAATTAGCGACGTTATAATTTTAATGGATAAAACTGCAGGTATGTGGGTTGGGAAAAAGTACCTACAAGTGTACTGGGAGTCACGAAATGATTGCATGCTTTTCGTCGTAACGTTTTTTAAGCCTGAAATTACATGCAGATTAGTGAAAACTCCATCTCCGGTTGGAATAATTAGAGAAGTTGAATGAGGTTTTATATTCCATAGTTTTTGAGAAATGTAGAATTGTAATTTTCATACAGGTTCCAGAGTGACGGTAATTTATTTCGTTATGAGCCTTTCATGTCCATTTTCAGCATTTTTTTACCATTTTCCTGATGGAGTGGAAATTGGGAACATATCAGAAATTGCCTGGTCCATTGCGAATCGAAAATATAACTTCTACTACAATCCTACTGATTCATAATAATTCACATTTGTACGAATATCGTATTTTGCTATCAGCTAAATAGGAAAGAACAGAAATGCAAGTGGAGGAAAAAATCAGATAAATTACGTTATAGTAGCAATGCTAGCATTTACTTTTCGTTTTCAAGCCAGGCTCTGGTGATTTTGTTAAAACAGCTCTTCTAGATTGCCAATGAAAGTGAGTATTCGAAACAACCACCAAAAATATCCGGCTAAATCTGAGAATCGTCCATAAGAAACGCCAGTTTTGGCAGTTTGATATCGGATAAACAGGATAAACAGGAACATTACTGCAAGTGGATCAACTTTTATTAACTTCACCACGGCAACAATTTCTGATTGTCGTATGAGTTTGTTGAAGCCGCACGCTGTACGCTAGGACGGGTTCGTAGCAACAAAGCCAAATTGGACGAAGAAAAGGTTTGTATTTCTTCATCAAATTACATTGGAACGTGCACACAGCTTGACAAGTTTCACAAAGCCAACTTTCCTACTTTTTGTTACAAAGTGTTGTTTTTGACTTGAAATGAGCGATAACGGTAGATTTGTTAATAAATTATGTACTGTGTACTTTTGTTTAATAATTCATTTATTTGATTGGTTAAATTATCTCATTAATCCAGGTAGCACCTCATATTGGCTGAATTTTGTTTTCATATGGGGCCAATATGGATATATTGTGAATGTTAAAATAATATTGAACCAATATGGGTAATATTGCATTGATAATGTTGGTAGAATATTGGCTCAACTTGTTCTGAATGTACATAATTTTCACCAATATCGACAGAGCAATATTGCCTACATATCGTTGCCAGCATCTAGCTCCAATTTTGCGATTTTAATATTCCTCTCATATCAATTTTAGAGATTGAAAACAATATTGTACATCCATTATATTGACCCTATATTGATTGAGATTGTTACGGAAATATATAAATATATAAATATACAATATTATAAAATGAATTTATCACTATCATTGAAATTTGAATATTCAATAAACAATATTGAAATGAATTATGAACAAACTTGGGTAAGAAACGACAGTCAGTGGTTGATTGAAGTAGAAAAGAAATTGAAAAATTTTCAACTTATTCTACATTTTCTGGGAATATTTCATCAATTTTTCCAAAGCATTTTGGATATTTCAAAAATATTACAAATAATATTTTACTAATATCGCTATATATTCTGAGGCCAATATTGTTTCCACAATATTTCACTAATATTATTTGTATGATGTCCCAGTAAAATTGTACCAATCTCCCTAGATGATTATTATTTCACGTCGCTAATATTTCACGTTTAAATATTTTCCCAATATTTTTATAATATTTTACCAACATTATTCCAATGTAAGTGTGCTACAGCGATATTGTACCAATATCGCTTAACATTTCGAGGCCAATCTTGCTTCGAGAATATCTCACCAATGTTATTTTCAAAATATTGGACCAATATCGCCGAATGTCCAATTTTTTTTCTCGTCAATACTATTACTGTACATTATTTTACCAATATTGTCCCAATATTGGGGATTGGCGCAGTGGTAACGCCGGGGCTTCGAGATCGAAAGGTTGCGCGGGTTCGATCCCCAAGCAGGACAGGATTTTTTTCAGTTTCAGATGTAAATCTGAGTGATTGAATCTTGTTGCTGGCTGGGGATAATCCTCCACGATTCACTGTTGCGTTAATAATTAACCTAAGGTGGCGTATGGAGTAAGTAACACGGCCTACCCAGAACACATTATATCCATAGTAATTAGACCATCAGGTCTGTTTGGAAATACCCCCGAGAGTTTGTTTCCATCGTATGACCTTTAATTTTGTTCCACTCAAACTTGTTGGAGCTTGTAATATGACCAGAACAAATAACGTTAGCTCTCGACAATAACCAAAGCAACCAAGTTTTTGTACAAAATGAAATTTTATTCGATAAAATGAAAACTTCTTTTTTTATTACTGTTGTTAATATTGCAATCCTTTGAGCTACTCCTATTATCTAGATCTACAAGAATGCACTAATAAATCACCATTGAAAGTACCTACAAATGTACAAAATTATTAGGGTCTTAAAGTTTTTTAAGCCGGAAATTACATGCAGATTAGTGAAAACTCCATCTCCGGTTGGAATAATTAGAGAAGTTGAATGTGGTTTTATATTCCTTGTTTTTGAATAATTCCATTTTGTCGAGAAATGTAATATTCATACAGGTTCCTTTGTTCCTGAGTGATGGTGGGTAATTTAGTTATAAGTCTTTTCAGTCCATTTTTAGCATATTCTGAATAATTTTTCCAATGAAGGGGACATTGAGAACATTATCAAGCATGCCCTGGTCCATTGCGAATCGAAAACTCTTTCAAATATCAAATTGTTTGACGGTCCGTTTTTTTCAATTTTTACGGATTCTTCGATTTTCTTTTAGCAAATTTTTTCGAGTGATAGACCGGTTCATTTAAGTAACGATTAGCATTTGTTCCGTTAAAATGTGAACATTGTGGAAACAACGACATGGAATTCCAAATTTATTAGGGTGCATATTATTCGAAGCTAAACTCAGTGTACAAAAGATGTTTGATTAATTTCAAGTGAAATTTTCGTCTGTGGCAGAAAATATCTTTAAAATAAAGAGTTGAAATCGTTCCGCTGAACACTGAGGTTAGATTATTGTTATCTTCATATATAAAAATCTGCTGTGCATCCATACGAATATGAGTTTCTCCTAAACGGCAGGCCCAAATTCGAAGAAATTTTCTGTGCGTGTTCAAGTGGATTCGGCAAGTCACAAAATTTTTTTTGGTTGATTTTTCATTTATAAGTTGAAAACTGCTGCCAGCGCCTTCGCCACCGACTTCACCATAAAATGAATAAAAGGAATTTGTCCTAAAACTACAATGCGTTAGTAGGAGTTACAAAATTTTTAAACCACATAATATAGGCATGAGAAACTCCTGATAATGCGCAAATTATCAAGAACGTTGCCAGCATATGTACTTGTATGATAATCTAACAGTACTGCTTTATGATGTACCTATATATACATTCCTATATAAAAGTAAAAATTCATCAATTTTCAGTGTTGCTTGCCTTTCTACTTCTAGTTCTTCGAGTACTGTGCATGGCACAGGTATGCAGATTATTTTCTCTAAATTTTTCATTTCTTATTTGAAGGATGGTTCTCCAACTTAATATAGTCAAGAAACGCGAACTGAAAAACTCAACTTAATGAAGCTTTGTGTAATGGCCATAAATCAATTTGGGAAGTGACTTTCCTGAAGTTAGGAAAGTTTCTTGGCAACTTCATATAAAGCCGATGTAATTTCTTGAGAGTTTGTCTCTTGATAACGTTCCGCTGTTGTATAAACTGGTTTATACTGAAATTTTATTTAAACCCAAGTAGCACACACATATTGGGACAATATTAGTACAATATTGTGAAAATATTGACAAAATATTCAAATAATAATATTGTCGAGAAAAAAAATGTGAACATTCGGAATATTTAAATTATTCGACATTTTCTGGAAATATTTCATCAATGTTTCCAAGGCAACATATTCACTTTGAATATTTTACCAATTTATGCAAGTGATATTGTACCAATATCTCTAAATATTCTGGGGACAATATTGCTTCCTCAATATTTCACTAATATTATTTGTATAATGTCCAAGTAATATTGTGCCAATATCCAGAAATAATAATTATAATTTCATCTCGCCAATATTACGTTTTAATATTTTGCCAATATTTTACTAATATTATTCCAATGTAAGTGTGCTACAGCGATATTGTACTAATATCTCCTAACATTTAGAGGCCAATATTGCTTCGAGAATATTAGACCAATATTATTTTATAAATATTGAACCAATATCGCCGATTGTTCACATTTTTTCTGGCCAATATTATTACTTGAATATTTTGCTAATATTTTAACAATCTCTAGGAATACCGACATTCTTCGCTTCAACTCCATCAAAAAACTGGGAAGTTTTTTTTTAAATGTCTGTTTCACACGAAAAGGAAAATCCTCTATTGTTCAGAGAACATCGTGAGAGCCGCGGAAAAGTAGGTGGCAATTGGTATGTTCTTCCTGAATTTCTGGCGACTATGTGCCTCAGGGAACACCTCCCGAGGCAACAAGTTCCCAAGCTTTGCCGTTCGATGGAAGAACGAACACTGGGAAAAGTTGTTCTGCTGTCTTATGTAATATCTATAAAAACAGAGACATATTACAAAACTTTTTGCGGTATTCCAGAGAAGTGACCGAGCTTGTGAGTAAAGTATTCCTTTGGACACACTTTCAAACTATGTTTTGCTGCGGACTCGTTGTATATTCAGCTTTGGGATTGCAATTCATTAATACTCCAAAAAATAATCGGCAATAATCATTCCACTTATTATATTACCCATGAGTATTTTCTGGCACAACTGATGTAACCTGACGACAAACATTATATGAATTTCTGAACAGAAAGTATTTCTGTTTTTTTCTATTATTAATCAAATTTCATAGAGCAATTTTGTTAAGTAAATTTTTTGTAGCTAAGTGAATGTTTAAAGTTGAATTATAATTCAACTGAAATTATTTCTATCGTTTGGAAACAACTCTATGATACAAATGCTTCCGTCCCGCATTCAAAGACGCACTTAACTGTGTTATCGAGGATATTTCCCATGATTCAGTCCAACCACAATAACCTATAATTTATTTCCGTAATTTGTAGCGGTACTCGATGTTTCCCGAGTATCTCTACAAATACGGTAGGTTATAATGGCACTCCAGTTTCTAGTTGTAACTATCCCAACTTCAATGAATGAAGAGTCCCTCAAAAGAATGTGGTAAGGGGCCATGTTCCAGTTATAGAATGACATTTTATTGGTGTGATACAAAAGAAAGAATAATCTTTCTAGAGAGTGGTTATTGTAAAGATCGTAGTAGACAGTGTCAGCTTTGAATAAACGTACTCCGTTGCTAATTCTTTGTCAATGATTCAGTTTTCTACCTTTCCTTTTCCTGTCATGATACGGTATATTATTGAACATTCAAGAAGAATGAGCAACTAGTATGAAAGTTATTGTAATAAATCGAATACTCTATATATATATATATATACAGTGACCGCTAAAAAGTATTCACCATGTGGAAAAAAAGTTCCTTAATAGGGTATTGGAAAAAATTCTGGAGAAAAGTTTGTGTATATTCGGTAACCTGAATGTCGATTTTGGCACATGTCACGTGATAGCTGTTATAGCGGTAGATTGAAAAAAATGCCATGAAAAGGCAAAAAGTGGGTATGGATTTCATAAATTGAGGGAAATTTTCTCGCAGGTTATATTATATATGTATATGTTGAATGAAGTATAGAGCGTTTTCCATCTTGGAGCTGCGATTGTTGAAAAAAATCTTATGTTTATTTTAAGAACAAGGTGTCATTGCCACTCTCCTAAAATTATCGTGCGAGATTTTGTGCGATTCTCGAGAACGCCTCCAAATTCTCAAATTGTTGAACTTGGTAACATTATTATTTTTGTCAACCGGCCGCACGCTTACAAGCACCCATCAGAAGTCTTAGAAAAACTTGTGGCGAGCTAGGGGAGACATAGCCCTCACCTTTTAACGTGTAATGCCATGCACGAGACCGATGACCGCTCACAGCTTACAGTTACGGATAGTTTAAAACTATGAATTTATGAACATTATGAATAAATTAAAAAGTGCTGTGGAAGGATCTGAGAGCCTGAATCCAAACTTTCCTCCTGTCAAAAACCTGTTTTGCATAGAGTTCATTGCTGTTTTATGGAATGTTAGTTTTCAATGGAGATATTCTCATGTTATTCCTTTTGCTAAAACAAAAACGCTTGAGGAATAGAAGGACTTGAGAACTATAGGTATATTTTCCACATTTTCAAAAATTTCAGAATATATCCTGCATGGTCGAATGAAAATGTTTTTATAATCATAATAAACTGGTTCCTAACTACCAATATTGGTTTAGATCGCACCGCAGTTGTTGCAAAACATTATTGAAAATGACATAAAATTCTAGAAGCCAATGATGAGGGAGATAATTCAGTTTTTGATAAATTGAATTCTGATTCTAATGTCGATGCTATATTCCATAGTTGTTTTAAATGCATTCTGACAACTGGTTAATTCATTGATAGAATCCAAATGGTCAAAGTTGAAAATTCATTTTCTGATCCAATAAGACTAATCAGGGGTGTTACCCAAGGTTCATTGCTTGACCCTCAGATTTGTGTATATATTTACTTGATATTACTTGATAGCGATCCCTGAAATGCACACCAAAGCGCTAAATTGGGGGATTCACCGAAATCAAGCAAACATGCCCCCGATTGGTCGATGACCGACGTGCTGTTATATAGTAAAGCGGCGTTGATCAAGGTCAAACACTGGCGGCTAGAGGATAATTGTTTATATAAGTGATTTGTCCGTAATGGAATCAGAACCTTTTCAATGCAGCGGCTCAGTAGATGAAAAAAGTGTCAGAATTTGATGACATCAAAACAGCAGTAGAAAGTGCAGGGTCGGCGCCATCAAAGGCCAAACGAGTTGAAGTTAATAAAAGCGTATCTAATAAAACGAAAAAAATTACGGATTATTTCATAGTCGAGCAAGATCCTAAGGGTGATAAAAATACTGACAAACAAGGCAAATGTACCCTATGTACGGTGGTTTTGAAAATGAAAAACTGCGGAACATCTTCAATAAGGCGATATTTGCTAGCTAAACACACTAGAGTACCTCTACAGGTTCTAATAGGCGTGGCACAATTCGAGCACAAGTCGAGTTGGCTTGGGAAGGTAAAACAATAATTTCATTTTAGCTATAACTATGTAGTAATTTGTGACACAATTGAATAATCTACACAGTGGATCAAAAAAATTTCCACATTTATTTTCTTTAATAATTTTTATTTGTGGCTGTTTTTTTAAATTTTTAATAACCACAAAAATCTATAGGATTCAAGCAATCTAGTAAAAATTGTGGCACATGCTATACATTTTTATACAGGGTGTTTCAAAAATATAACCTACTTTACCATTCAAAAGATGGATATTATAACGTAAAATTATTGTACTGTTTTTAACTAACTCCAGTTTTGTTCATTTTGCATCCATATATTTTTATTGTTATTGCGTTTTGGCAGTTAATCAGATTAATATAAAAAGGTACTAGTTCTTCAAGAAAAATCAAGTTGATTTACAAGTCCTTGATGTGCAGCTACTTGACTCGACTTGTCAAGTCAAGTCAAGTAGTTAAAACAAAATCTCTGCTGGTGAGGCACAGCTTGCTCACTATTTTTCATAATGAATAACGCGAATGTATCTATAGTTTCAAAAATACTAAATTTAGAATTTGAAAAATATTTATATATGCATATTTATTGATGCTATTTCCTCGCCCGATAATATTCAGGGCTACTACCATATTGATCGTCATTATCATCCTTATAACATAAATTTCTATTATAATCAAAGCTCAAGCGACAACAGGAATATCGTACGCGCTCAAACATCCTGATAAATTCCTGCTAGGTTACGGAATCCGTTTGATAGAACTTGCCTGAAATTTCCTAAAGGGAAGTAAAGGGTGAATCCACGACCCTGACATTCAGAAACGTTCTCATCGATTTCCTCACACTTATCGATCCCAATTCTCACCCACATTTCCGACACCTAGAAATAAGGGTCATTAAGTGGGACGCCATTGTCTTGAAATATGGCGTTTCAATAGAAGTGTAAAAATTTCCTGCGGAGCTATAATAGTCCTGTGGAACTAAACATAAAAACGAAGACGTGATATTTGTAGGGGTGACTTTTCGCAGAGAAGGTACAAATTATTTATTATTTTCCTTGTATGGGTCCATTAACTTTTTTCTTCATCATTTATTGTAAACTTCTGTCTCCGGAGCTTGACATTTACCGAGATAGTCACTCCACACCTCCATGGAGTGAGCAACTACTGGGTCCGAGAATCATGTGCCCTGAGCAGACGGAGTGAACCAAGGATGCATTCGTCCGGCTGAGATTTCGACCATATTATGGCAGGCCGGTATGATTTTCAAGTTCGAGAGCAGTGTGTCTATCATACCAGCAAGGACCCCTATAATCAGGACCACCATTTGAACAGAATGACCAGGGTGTTGAAGACATCATCCTGGCAAGCCATTATTAATCTCTCGGTCTCACTTCAGCTCACTTGACCCGAGGAAAGCAAAGGTCAGGTTTTTGGATAAACCAAGGTCTTCAACGTTCTTAAAGAAGACCACATGCATTGGCTTATCCTTGTGCAGCTGCAGGAGGACGTCAGTCTCCGCAGCTTTGATGTGATCTTTTTGCTGAACGGGTTCCAACTAGGTGACAGAGTTTGGGTTCGCCTGTTCAGTGTCGTATACGAGACCATAAACTTCTTTTATTTTTTGTCATTTGTCATTTATGAAATTTATTGGAAGATATATACGTTTCTACTACCCTCAGCTCCTTTAAAACTGTGTTAAGAACTTCAAACACATTTTATGGATGAAACGTTGTCATGAAATTCAATGAAATTTCGATCAGATGTTGGCCATGTATTTCTCAACAGAATTCACCACTTTGTCAACGTCTCCATAAGTATTATACAGTGTGATTCATTTAAAATGTTAGCACCTCTATAAAACAAATATTTCTTAACTGAATGGGAGATTTTTTTCATCGGGTAAACATTCAGAAAGTACACTAGAACACCAAATTCTATGGAGGAGTTTTCGTTTTCACAGCCAACTATCCTTATTTTTACAAAATGAAAATACTAGACAAAATTAGCGATCTTGTTGAATAATCTGAGTACCCACTGGATTCACGACATTTTCAAATCGATGAGTCCAAAATTACGTGGAAATGCGTCCATCACTATTATAAAAGAAATAAATACAGTCTGTCCATTAAGTAACCGTCCCCCTAGCAACTAGCAAGTACTCGAAGAATGGATTGCAAATTTTCAACCGGAAACACAACCGGACAGATATTATAATATAGCAACGAAAAAATTGAAAAACAAAATTTAATTATTTTTAACTAATTTTTTCAATTATATAGGCAAAAATACTGGCAACATCAAACTATTTTTTGTTCCTTTAATGCTCTCATGCTTTTCTATACTTGCATTTTTCCATTTTCCCAAAATAACTTGTGAAAAAACAAGCTTTCAGTCATAAATACTTCATGCTTTGGGAACATAAGTTCCATAATGTCAACGATTGATATTTTTCACTTCAATTTGACTTTTATGGCTGCTCCACAAAGATTGCCCCCTTTCAAATATCCCTTATCTATTTGAATTTTTCAATTTGGACCATCACAGGTACATTATTAGTGAGTTTATGAAGTTATTTCTCCACGCCCTCAATGTGAACATCTCAAGATAAAAATCGATAAGCGATCATATTTTCACCGAAATGTCTACTTCTCCAAGAGTAGGCGCATTACAAAGAACCATAAATTGTATTTTAATAACTCTATTGTAAAACGAGGCAGAAAGGAGATACTTTGAGTGACAGTATCGGAGAAATTATATCTGATAGCGGGCCATTACCTGCCTTCGGAATAAATGACAATATATTTCACCGAATGAAAATCCGCATGAAATTGAATACGACTGCAAGTCATAGTCCATTTAATTTGCACTCCAGTTGGAAATGACTATTGGAAATCGACAGTGCCAGTGCACAGCGGGATTGGGTTCATCCCTTTGCTTTAATACTGTATTGTAACGGAATAATTATTTCATTTGGGGTGTGCTAATGATGTGAACAATTGAAATTATTTTAGCAGAAAAAAATTAACATGTTTTCCTATAAGGATACCTAAATATTCCGATAGGGATGATGTTAGATGTTAGATGTTACAAGGGAGCTGGCCCCTTGGCCTAATCCACTGCGACCTTTTCAGATCTATTGTGGAGGCTCCGATTGCTTATAGCACATCATCTAGCTTCGTCCATTTCATCAGACTGAGCAGATTTGATAATGGCCTCTCGAGATAGCTTTCCGCTGTTGGTTTTTCATCTCCAAGTTGTAGAAACCGCACCCTTGCTAGTCCTTTGCACTGGCACATTACATGTATTGCGGTTTCCTCTTCTTCCTGGCAGAACCTGCAAATTGCTTCTTCCGCCAGACCTATAATATTCATATGTCTGTTAAGCCTACAATGGCCTGTCAGCAGAACTACTACTTGTCTGACGATTCTCCTTTTATAGCTGAGGAGTTCCGTCGTGAATTTTGGCAAGCGTCTTTTGATGAACTCCTTGGCCTGTCTCAATCCTGGTCGGGTTTCCCACCACTCTTGAGATTTGTTTTGTACCCACTGTTTGGTGTGGGCTTTTGTGGTGGATTTTGCTACGCCGCAGAAGGGTTCCGGCCCAATGAGCGCTGCCGAAGAGCCTCCTCTGGCTAGTGTGTCGGCCCGCTCATTGCCCAGGTGTCCCTCGTGGCCTGGCACCCAAGCTAGGGTCACATTGTCCCAGACCAGTCTTGATTTGACTTGGTGGGAACCGATTGCCTTGAGCGCAGCTTGACTGTCGGAGTAGATGGCCACTGTTTTGTTCCTTATCTCTCGCCTCAGTATTTCTCCGACACAGTGTTGTATAACCGTTACCTCTGCCTGAAACACTGTGGCGTATTTTCCAAGGCTAAGCTGGATGTTAATCCTTGGCTTTGCCCCGTAAACTCCAGCGCTGACTCCGTTATCTGTCTTTGACCCGTCTGTATACCAGACCGATTTTGCATTCATGGGTGGGCCATTCTCCCAGTCCTTTCTGTCTGGTATCAGTATTAAGTTCTTTTTGAAGCTGTATTTGGGAACCATCGCGTCCGTTGGCATTCCCATTACTGGGTCTGCCCTCAGTTCCTCATGTAGCTTCCGGTAGTCAGCTCCGTGCTTCTAGCTTATTGGAGCTTGACCTTGCATTAGTCTGTGTGTCACGGACCTTGCTTTTCCTTGGACGTATATGTGTAGTGGTGGCAGGTCCAGTATAACCTCCATACCAGCCGTAGGAGTTCTTGTCATGGCTCCTGTCACCCTCAGGCATGCCTGCCTCTGGATGCCATTTGATAGCCTAATGATCCCCGTCTGCTGTGCTTTTGTCCACCACACCACCGTCCCGTAGGTTATCATAGGTCTCACGACCATCGTGTATAACCATAGGGTCAATTTAGGGTTGAGCCCCCAGTTTTTTCCGCACATTCTGCCACACATTCCGAGTGCAATGGTGGCTTTATGCGCGATTTTTTGGACGTGAGAGTTCCACGTTAGTCTTTGGTCGAAAGTTACTCCAAGTTACTTGGCCTCTTTAACAAACGGGATCTCTACATCGTTCAGCATTGGTGGTTTCAGGCCTACCAGTTTTCTTTTATTTGTTAATATTGCCACTGTGGTTTTTTGTGCATTGATGGAGAGTTGGCCCAAATTAGCGGCGATAACACTCCGCCCTGATAGGGATACCTGAACAGTGTCGTTTACAGATATCGCCGATATTTAGAAAATAGCCCCAATAGATGATAGTGATACTGTGAAAAAGCATTTCTATTGTAATAATTCGGAAGTTTAGGCAAGAAGGTTATTACAGATTGGCTATGTTTGGAGACAGTCTTGTCTGTCTGGTTGTCCATTTTTAACATTTTACAATTGTCAAGAGATCTCCTTAAACATCAGTGACTAGAAAGTATTTTTTAAGGATTTTTCATAACCTCCATTTTTTACTTCAAATGGACTAAACTTTCCCTTCCATTATATACTACGTCGTACTGATTACGAATATACGAACTCAGCCAAATCCAATACAAAGTTGTTGCAACAAATATGCCTCCAATTCTGATTCAACTCTAATCCTTCGAGGTAATGTATGGGACACATGAGGAGCTCTGGAAACTCGATGTAAAGACACGCAAGATGATGCACCGATAAAGAAGTTTACATCGTAAATCTTCCGTTCCTCGGTTTTATATTCCTCGACAACAGGATACCAAGGACTTTTGAATTTGGAGTGTCTTCATAACAGAATGTTACTGGCCGGAGCCTGTAGAGTCATCAGAAGTTTGGATCTCCTTTATTGCATGTCCGAGACTATGAAAACGCAGGAGTTTAAGCAATTTTTATATCTAACATCACTGAAGAGCAGTAAAGATTATGTCTTGGTGATTACTGCTATATAGTGTATTAATTTTCTGAAAAGAGATAAATACCCAAACAGATAATGTAGTTTTAACCGTAGTAGATTCAGATTCAGATTAAAATAAAAAAGATAAAAAGTGCCGAAAGATTATCCTTAGGATTTCCAATCATTTACAAATTGTGAAAATCGACTGAGGTAGGTAAATGTAGGTACTTGCTAAATCGGATTATGGGACAGATAATTGTTCACTGGTAAAATATTATGAGTTGGAAATTTCCGGGTTGTTTGTAAGATACGACACCTCAACTGAATTGAATTTGAAATACAGGGTGTTCCAAATTAAGTCAGCACCATTGCCAACTCCGTTATTATTGATGCTACGAATTCGGTTAAATGGGAAACTAGTAGCATTTTTAGTGGCCTTCTCGACGCCGAAAACAAAAAAAAAAAATTGACAGTCGCCTTTTCGAAATATTTCATGAAATGATATTTTTTTGAATGAAACACTCTATATTTCATCGGCATTTCGACTCGTAACTACATTCTCAATAACAAAGGTCCTATGACTTTTTTTCCTAAAGTTGAAAATGAGCGACTTACGTGGAAATATTAATTTTTTTCACTAGTACAAAAAATGTCTTTGTTTTGGCGAATAAAACCTCATGATTGTCCAAACACCCAATTTTGGTATTTATACGAATGACAATATTTTGTTACTAACAGCAAAATAAGACAGTAAAAAGAAAAAATTGCGCTGGGATTTGAACTCGTGAAACCCGTCAATTGACACAACTGAGCTATTTGGTATTAATTTACAAAACGATAATTTCCATCTTAAAACCATTCCACTAGCCGTATTTAGTTTGTGAATCAAAATATTTCTGCCATAATGATAACTTTGAAGCCGTTTTTGTACAGAACAGAAAATGCTTGAGCGTCATATTAATGCGGTTGGAAATAGCTATTTGTGTATTTAGAGCGCAAAGTGATGGATTGCCGCTCGAACAAAGAGAGTTACCGCGCGACGCGAAGCAGAGCGGCAATTACACTTTGTGATCGAAATACATACAATATTTTTTCGACAAACGCAGATCTCAGATACAGACAATACACTCGATACTTTATTGATCATTGATTACCTTATAATAATATTCATTTCTTTTATTATTTACTAGATTAAAATTGAATGTACAATTCTGACAATTTTCAATAGATATAGCCAAAGTCGGTATCCAAATTACTGGCAATACAATCCATATCTCTAACACATAAAAAAAAATGGCTCGACCACGGATCGCCGGCGTGAGGTGAAGGAGCCTTAGCCTCTAGACCAAACAGAAGGCGGTGTTTTTTTGAACATTTACTCGATATTTCATAGCGCTTTATCAAATCCGATTTTTATAAATGTTTCGTATTGACAAAACTGACTTATTTTCAACTTTAGGAAAAAAAGTCATGGGAGCTTTGTTACTGAGAATGTAGTTACGAGTCGAAATGCATGATAATATATAGAGTGTTCCATTTAAAAAAAAATCATTTTATGAAATATTTCGAAAACGCGACTGTCAATTCTGTTTTTGTTTTCGGCGTCGAGAAGGCCATTAAAAATGCTACTAGTTTGCCCCTTTAACCGAATTCGTAGCATCAATAATAACGGAGTTGGCAATGGTGCCGACTTAATTTGGAACACCCTGTATATAAAGGAGCTTAGAACAAATATTTGAAATTGAAATATGTAAAATATTGACTTCATTACTAATTTATATGATATACAAGTGGGATAATTCCCAGACAAGCTTTTATTTATTATTCCTTAATTTTCTTATGTTCATCAAACTTATATTTGTTTCATTCAACGATATTTTTCCACTGATGACTGAAATTGTTTCTAGATCGCGGCAACAGTGCGAAGCAATCATTTACCATCCCATCGAGAGATTGCACTTGAACGTGTGGGAAACATCAAACATTCGCAGCGGGACTCGCAGTGAAAGGGCATATGTTTGACACGCGGCTGTTAACAAGGTTGCGGGGGTCGTCGAAGTTGCCTTGTCGAAAACAGGACCATCTTTGACGCGTGCCGGTGCACCTAATTGGGCGTCCATCGGATTTCATTCAACGCGAGGTTTTGTTGTGAAAATGTTAATGAGTACTTTCAGCGGGTAATTGAAATTGAATACTAGGGTAATTTGGAGGTGGGACGCCGGAGCCTGAGGCGAGAAAGAGGATGGATTGTGGCTGGTCTGTTCGCTTTGAAGCTTTTGTTTCACTCAGAAATCGATTATGATTTTTTTCAGCACTTTTTTCCTAGGGTGGGTTAGGTATTAATGTAAGGGGGGCTACATCCAGTCTTCCACCGTGTCTCAAAGCCCATTTTGGCTCTGCCTATGTTTATAATTCTTCTGGTATATCAAATCTCCTGACGAATTTATTTACTACATTGGCATTACTATTGTATTGGCAACTATTGAAAGTCTGGTTCTTGGACGTTTCATCATTATCCAGGCATAGTCGGGGTAATGAATCACTTTATTGGGTATATTCGAAAGAATTATAAATAATACAATCGACATCCCTTTCAATGAAACCAGAAAATAAAACTATTTCATGAGAAGTGCTGGAAACATGAAATGGAATTTGCAGTGTGTCACAAGTCACCAATATTTACCACCTTCCTACCAATATGGGAGAAAAAATAACTTGCATCTTATTTTCACTATTTACCAGTTGCTGAGTACACTTCATGAGCAGGAGAATAATTCAGTCGATATTTTTGAATGCCCTGATGGTGAGGAATTACAACCTATCGCTTCTTCAGTACAAAAATCTTTTGGAGAAAGGATCGTCACAGTTTCATGTTGTAGCAAATGCAGAATGAATAGCAGGATCTTCAATGACTTTTTTGAATTAGAGCTCGCGTTTCCCAATGTTTCAGAAATTCAGCCCATACAGAATCTACTCGTTCATCACCTGAGACCAGAATACCTAACAGGTGATAGTCAACTGTACTGTCAAAGCTGTGCCATAACAACAGACAGTCATAAAATAACAAGTATAGTTGAAACACCTGCAAATCTGATCATAACTCTGAAGCTCTTCAGTTATGAGTCAGCAACCCAGAGATGCATCAAACTATTTCAACGAATCAAGCTAGAAGAACACCCCAATCTAGCCGACTGCAATTACGAGCTTTACGCAGTCATTGTTCACTTTGGTTCTGAAGCAGATTTTGGCCACTATTACACCTTAGCCAAAGATAAAACGGGCTGGTACAAATTTGATGACAATTGCGTAAATAGAATACCTTCTTTGGAACTGGTCCTTTTGGAGCCTTCGAAGACACCATACATCCTATTTTACCGTAGAGCAGATTGTCACATTTCGTCGGACCTCTTCAGAAGTTCTCTATCAAGAAGTTCCAAATCTTCAGATGATGTGGTGTTGCAGGTTTTTCCGAGTTTCCCTGCAGCTCTGAAAGCGAATGCGCCACCGATACCATTTAAGCCGCCCCGGAGCGCCGATCAATCATTTTGATGTTTTTACTTTGTTCTTGTTAGTTTCACTATGTTAAATATATAAGGTAAAATGTAAAACAAAAATATGCCAGTTGACATAGGGTAGGTTGTTTGACCACAGTTATTTGAATACGCGAAAGAAGCAAGACAATAAAAAAATAAAAAATTACACAACCAAAAAAAAGTCCAATAGCCCATTCTATTTCTCAAAAAGAAAATGATTCCGTTAACGTTCCGGACGAAAACGAATGCACATTGAGGAGTTCATCATCGGTCAACTCACAAACCCTCAAACTTGGAACTACTCAATCACTTCCACTGGAGAGAAAAGAATAGGTTCTACATTCATTCAAACAACAGAAAAAATATTATTATTCAATCAGCGGTCATTAGGATTCATAGTGCCTTCATAATGACCTCGGGCATTATGAGTCTGTTACCTACAGTTTCCAAGGTATTATAAAGCAATAATGGATATGTGAAGAATAAATTATGATTCCTTCCAATTGTAACTCTTGTCGATCAAGTTTTTTAGTTTTTGGAAATACATCTCCTCGTTCACAGTATTTAATCAAGACACACATAATTTGAATGATGAAGTTTAGAAACCCAACTAGACTCAAACCTAGACTCAAAAGAAAAAATGCCGCGTGGAGCTCAATTGTGCCATTAAGTCTAGTATTATTATTATTTTTTTTTAATGGACAAGTCGTTTTTCACAGAAAAAGATTATTTTTTTTTAAATTCCTACTGATGTCCCTGGATGATGAAAAATTAACTCGAATCAGTAATAAAAAAATTGGTCGTTTCAAATAGTAATTCAACTGGAAAGCTATGTCATTACATGCCCTCGGGCCATATTTAATGATTTTTTCAGCTTTCCACATCTGCTTTAATGACACACTTCATAGTCGACCGTGAAAATTATGTATTCAGAACTCCAACAAAGTCATTCCACTACAGAGGAATTATGCAAAAATCACGCCATAACGAATATAAATGAATCTAAAAAAAGGAAAACTGAATTGTTCACCATAATTCTCGCATTTTGCTCACAATTGATCAACTGTTCCGATGGCCAGATAACACTCAACGCTCTGAAATCATCGCTCGCTAGTCATTGATTCAAACAGAATTCTATAGGGCTCTCCAACATGGGGTCATCAGTAAACACACGCGTGCTACATATGCTTTCCTTTGTCGTTTATACGCCACCCTATGCTTGTTAATAGATTAGTCAACCCCTAAATACAGCCAATATTGCACCACTTTATTACATCATTAATTACAGAAATTATCTCTCGGGGGAGATAAAAATGTCTGTTGGACAAAATTCGATATTGTTTACTCACAATTAAAATTTGATGATTTGAAAAAAGGGGAAGAACAATTAAAAGATACACTCATGTAAAAAATATTGTTGTGTTTTTAGTAGTGTGGAAGTTCTTATTGGATATTATACAGAGTGGTCAAACGAAAAGTATGCACCTAGCTTTTCTCCTTTATTTGGAATTCATAGCAAATATACTCGGATACGTGAAGTGTGCCTTTGAGGGGGGCACATTTTAGATATATTTTGCAACTTGTGTCTTCAACCCCCTAGCGAGGGGGTGTTACAACCCTAAAATTTTAAATGGAACGTTGGGTCGAGTGATATATCATTTGAACGGGCATAAAATTATCTTTCCAATGATACCCTATTTGTTGAAATTTACTGAAACAGTTAATGCGAAAACGGCTTTAAGAACATTAACCCGATAATTTTGGTATTAATGAAAAATACAAATCAGTTTTGGTTACTAGGAATCAGGATAACGACAATCATTTCTAAATTACTTTATTTTGCCGAAAGCAACATTTCAATGATAATTTTTTGTTATCACAACTAAATTCCCCATTTATCGTTTGCGTGATTTTGTCGAAAACGATTGCAGATAAGTGTAAGAAAAAAACTGCAGATATGTGTAACATTTGTTTTACAGATGAGTGTACGTTTTATCTGAATGGAGCTTTGAATAGGCATAATTCCTAGTAACCGAAACTTATTTGTATTTTTCATTAATACCAACATTATCGGGTTCATTTTCTTAAAGCCGTTTTCGCATTAACTGCTTCAGTAAATTTCAACAAATAGGCTATCATTGGGAAGATAATTTTGTGCCCGTTCAAATGATATATCAGTCGACCCCACGTTCCATTTAAAATTTTAGGATTGTCACACCCTGTCGCTGAGGGGTTGAAGGCACAAGTTGCAAAATATATCTGAAATGTGTCCCCCTCAAAAACAAACTCCACGTGTCCGAGCATTTTTGCTTGCAATTCCACAAAAAGGATAAAAGCTAGGTGCATACTTTTCGTTGGACCACTCTGTATATAAAAGGAATATACAGCGTGTTCCTAGAATTTTTAAAATTTGATTATTTCATATCATACGACACCATAAAAGCCGTCTTCAGTAATGATTATATTCTATACGAGCGCGCAATAAAAGCTCACGAAAACGAATATCAAAATCTCTAAATGGAGCGCCTTATTAATTTTAACTCATAGGAATTCTCATTCATTCAGGCTTATTATGAGTTTTCAATTTCTGAAAATCCGACGAAGCATTGCTAATTGCCATATCATTCCAGTTTTTGAAGAAAAACTCGTTACCTATACTAGGAAGAATTCATCAAACCATTCAAGAGTATTGCTAGTCCACAGCATATTCTATCATGAAAAATACTGTTTTTGTTCAAAACTCATAGAGGGTGGTCAGAGGAATATTATGATTTTAACGAAACAAAATACATACAAAACACACACAACACACACAAAACACACACACAACACGCACACAACACACAAAACACACACAAAAGGGAAACACAATACATATACAAAACACATACCCATATTTTCAGAACGGAGGTAAATTTAATATCCGATATGTCAATGTGTTCTGGAGGAGAAAAGTATTTATATTCAATTTGATCAAAATTTTTTCAATTGGTCAATTTTCAAAATATGCTACGTTACTGACAAAATCATAATTTTATTCATGACAACAGTCTGTACTATTATTATTTTTTTTTCTTTGGTGTGTTGGCATCGACTACTATGGTCATTAGCCACGTGTTCTGAATAGGCCTTGTTACTAAGTCCATACGCCACCTTAGAAGCAGCATGATTATTCGTAGTCCCGTCAATAACCCAGAATTAATTTCTAACGAAAAAAAGTCTGGTTCATTCTGGTACTATTATTATTATTATTATTATTATTATATAACTATCGACTAGTTTGATCTCAACTGATCAGTAAGCTCTACACGGACTGGTTTTCAGAAAGATTGAAAAACCCAAGTTGAATTTCAAAAACGTGACTAACACCTCAGCCTCTTGGGCTTTTTGTGTGTTTCGGGTTAGTTCTATAGCACCCACTCCTTAACTTCAGTCCCCTGTACCAGTCTATACAGGGTCTTCACCGGTTGACTGCTGTATTCTGAGTTACTCTAGGTTTCCCGAATATCGCCTGTCTCTTGCGGTCTAAAGCCTCGCATTCTAACAGTACATGTCTGGCTGTTTCTGTCAGGTGTTTTCTCATTGGGCTGTGACCAGTGAGAAGCCCTGTTATTGTTCTAACTTGATTCCTGCTCAACTTGAGTAGTTCTTCAGTTCTGTGTTTTGACGGTCCTTTAATGAATGTTTTCCCATGGTGCATGAGAGGGGCTTTGTTCCACCTCTCCTTTTGTTTTCGCTTGACCCTGTCCCTCGAATGTCGGATTCATTAATCCCGAGTAGGGCTATGTATAGGGATGTAAGGCGCCTATCCACCAAAGGAACAATGAGGAACTTTTTGTTTCCAGTTGTTGCTTTTTGTTCCAAACTTTAGGAACTTGAAGAAACAAGTGTAAACTTTTCGTCTCCATCAAATTGATGTAAATTGCAGTTTTGTTTCTAATTGTTGATGTTTCGAATATTAAGGGAACATGCTATATCCACTAAAGCATTGGTGTTCACGATGTACATGGATGTGGATGAAGACCTTGCATTAGCAGCAGCGGTTTATATTATTTTGAGTGCTAAGAAAAAGAAAAAGAAAAAAGGAAACAAAATTTGGGTACGGCCAAGCCTTCAAGAGAGAAGAGAGTGTGGGGGATCGCAGCTTTTGGAGGCCCTTAAGAAAGACGACATACTATTGGGACACATAACTGATGGACACGTTCAAAATTTAATTCGGGTGTCCAGTGCTGATATAGAATGGTTATTGTCTTGCATCGAACCAAAAATTAATTCTATAAGCAAGTCATTACTCCATTTAAAAAACATGTTGCACTGGCACACTGAAACCTCGTGTTTCCTGAATACTATCACTGTCTGTCTCCACTGCAGAAACAAAAAGTTTCAACTACAATTTGTTGACCCATGTTCCTCTTTTTCCTTTGATGTTACCGCTTCAAACGGA
Source organism: Chrysolina haemoptera (assembly GCA_958298965.1). Lineage (NCBI taxonomy): Eukaryota > Metazoa > Arthropoda > Insecta > Coleoptera > Chrysomelidae > Chrysolina > Chrysolina haemoptera. The sequence goes on along the minus strand of OY282603.1, from coordinate 5,348,192 downwards.
AACAAGTCTCAACACGCAACAAGGAGCAACTTCTACTAGCAACATCAAGAAACATTGAGCAACTTACTGGAACATTTGTGAACATTTTCGGAAATATGGAACAGAAACATAAATGTTCCTGTTTGTTGCTTTGGTGGATACGCGTCTTGAAATGCCTCGCATTCTGACAGTCATGTGTGGCTGTTTCTGACCCTTTACCAGATTGTCTGCAGGAAAGTTCTCCGTTGTACAGCCCCATTTTGTGCAGGTGTTTCTTCATTGGGCTGTGACCAGTGAGAAGGCCTGTTATTGTTCTAACTTGATTCCTGCTCAACTTGAGTAGTTCTTCAGTTCTGTGTTTGGACGGTCCATTTGTTTTCCCGTGGTGCATGAGAGGGGCTTCGTTCGACCTCTTCTTTAGTTTTCACTTGACCCAGTCTCGAATGCTTTTGTGTAAACCAGAAATATAATTCGTTATGAATATACAGAACTTGATTATATTACTACTTCCACCTAATGCTGCTGATGAAAAATAATAACTGGTTTACGAGTACAATTATCAACTTTCAAAATAATTTCACTTACCTCATGAATATTCCTGTACAAACGTATTTCGTATATTAATTCTACATCTCAGTAATTAACATTGTCCGAAAAAAAAAATTAAATACAAGATGTCCGTACTGGAATCCTTGTGAAACCCCAGTTGCTGTTTCAGATGTGAATCAATTTATTCAGATATCTTTTCCTCAATAACCCCGAGCAGCTCTTCGAAATTCTTGAGAATAAGGCACAAGACCGTCTGGTGAAATATTATCTGACGGTTATGAAATTTCAAGTCGTGCTCAAGAACAGACATTTTCCAACAGGTAGACGCTGTAACTACAGCCAGACTACGACGTTTCTGCTAATATCGAATTCTCACCCCGTGCTCCGTCGGCATCATAAAAAATATTCCTTCTATACCAACTCCATATTTCTCCTATTCCATCACTCCCTTCAAAATTTAACAACCCTATTCCCACCCAGAGCACGATTCGGGTTGGGGATAAAAGGACACAAGTATTGAATATAATAATAATTTTGTCTCAATAAAGATATTGAATTCAATTAAATATAAATAAATACAACATACAGCAAACTTAGGTAAAAATAACAACAATGGAGTATACATATACATGGTGAGTCAGAATAAGACCGACAAACTCCGAATACAGATTTATCACGTCTTTGAGGTGAAAAGTTTCCCTAAAGGTTTGTTCTAAATTGTAAATCTAATTATGTTGAAGAATCGTTTTTAAAGCTTTTTCCGATTTATTTATCTACGACAATATATTTCTTTGCTTAACAACCAATCAGTGGATTTCAAATTTTGAAATTCAGCCAATAGAATCGGAACTACAGTGAAAATATAGCTTGTCGCTGTATTTTCACGATGATAAACCTGCTTAGTTTTTGTTTTACTATCTGTCAAGTGAAAATAATGATTTAAATTATAAACTTCAAATTTATGTGTTTTGACTAGTTATCTTTATTTATCAATATGAGCGATCGTTGGGGACGAATGTCCATTGGTATCATAGATGAGGCCGTGGAAATGATTATTCCGTTGAATACGGCTAGAAGTAAAGCATCAATTACCAGGTGACACGATTTTTCTTTATTTCAAATCGATATATTGTCGTCCTAAATATAATTCGTGGTATGATTAAAAACCTATAATTTTTTGGAATATCAATTCATTGGCAATCCTAATGCAAGAAAATACAACTCGTCCTGCGGACTCGTATTTTCAGCTTTGGGATTGCAATTCATTAGTATTCCAAAAAATTATCGGTAATAATCATACCACTTATTATATTACCCGTGAAAATATTATCCATCGATCAAATAAGTAATATTTATGATGAATAAATTAATGGAATTGTCAGTCTCATTCTGAGTTCTGTCCAGGAGGTTGATAAATATTGGGATATGTCGTATGAAATTAGCATTATGCTATTATTGCACATATGGAATAACGATGCTACCCAGGACATATCTTCTGTTTTTCTCAATTATCTCAGAAACCTCAACGCTCATTTGTCCATTCTCAGGGGGGAAAAGGCTGGGGAATTTTGGTATACATGCCTTGGGTATTAGTGGTATTAGTGTTATGAGTTGGGTATTAGTCGGGAATTAGTTGAAAATTATTGGGTATTAGTGGGCATTAGTCGGGAATAAGAGGTATCAGCTGAAAATTAATGGGTATTAGTGGGCATTAGTCGGGAATAAGAGGTATCAGTTGAAAATTTATGAGTATTGGTGGGCATTAGTCGGGAATAAGAGGTATCAGTTGGAAATTAATGGGTATTAGTAGGCATTAGTCGGGAATAAGAGGTATCAGTTGAAAATTTATGGGTATAAGTGGGCATTAGTCGGGAATAAGAGATATCAGTTGAAAATTTGTGAGTATTAGTGGGCATTCGTCGGGAATAAGAGGTATAAGCTGAAAATTATTGAGAATTAGTGGGCATTAGTCGGGAATAAGAGGTATCAGTTGGAAATTGATGGGTATTAGTGGCATTAGTCGGGAATAAGAGGTATCAGTTGAAAATTTATGAGTATTAGTGGAAATTAGTCGGGGATAAGAGGTATCAGTTGGAAATTAATGGGTATTAGTGGGCATTAGTCGAGAATAAGAGGTAGGGAGTTAGAGGTATTACTCGAGTATTGCATGGGAATTATATGAATTATTCGGATATTAGAGAACACTGGTAGAAGTCATAATTGTTTATTAAAAAAAAAAAATAATGAAAGCTCTTCAAAATAGTACTTGTCAAAAAAATATTTTTATAACTGGTGAATTAGGGTATTATTCGGGTATTACAGAAATTTGTTGGGCATTAGTTCGGTATTAGGTACTTAGGAATTACTTGGGTATTACAGGAATTAGATTTTTGGGAAATAGTGTACACAATTTCCTCAACGGTTTCCCCCTCGGTTCATTCACTTGTCCAAAGAAAATATGAAGGAAAATAAGAAACACATAACATCGGAACTACGCCACTGGTTCAAGAGAATTGAAGATAATTGAGATGAAGAATCTGTATTCGAAGTTTGTCGGTTTTATTTTGACTCACCCTGTATGCCTACTTATACAAACTTCACATTTCTCCTATTCCATCACTATCTTCGAAATTCAACAACCCGATTCCCATCCAGAGCACGATTCGAGCTGGGAATGAAAGGAGACAAGTATTGAATAAAGCCATATTTTCATTGGAAACACTCGAGAGATTGATCTCCAGTCATATGTTTTGATTACATTCGATACGTTATTGAAGAATATGTAAATGTATGTAACATTTCCAGTAATCCAATGATAAATCCAATATGCAATAAATTCGTTATTGGATACTTCAGTGGATATTCCATTCGTTTTGTAGGTATTACAATACGACCAAGTATGATTCGAAATGCGATATCACTAATGAAACTCAAATTCGATATTGGCAATATAATTTTTGTTGTCAGTATACTGTACCGAGCTTTTGTATTAGTGAAATATGGAATCTTTGATAATGAAACTGTAATCGATATCAATAAGGATAGGTACAGAGTTTTTTTTTCAACTGAAATATACTTTTTCGCAAATCGCTAGGAAATTAAGGAAAAGTCAAGACTTCTTTACTTTTGTTAGTGTTGTTACAGTTGTTAGTGTTCTACTATAAGGAAATAATATTTCCTTACTGTGAAGAAATTATATCTCCTTATAGTTGTTAGTGTTCTACATGAATGATTGATAGTTTACAAGGAATTAATTTCATAATCAATTTTTCCAAATTTCCGCCATATAAGGACTTACGTGGAGTATGTCAAAATCGAATATCTTTTGTAACTCTGACAATACTTTTTTCCCATATGCTGCAAACGTTTTGGCCCACACTGTATAAGAAGTCCGTGTTCGTTTGTGCAAACATCGTTATAGCAATCATTAGTTTCTGGAACACGCATCAAACTCAACTTTACCCCGAAACGGTCTGATGCACAAACAAAGTAACATCTAATTCAACCAACAGTCCACGTACCCAGATCTCCGTTGGTATCAACGAATGTATATTCGTTCCAGTTAATTCACGAAAACATGCTAAAGTACAGCAATAAATTAAGTGGATTTTTTAGGTCGCATTAGGCGATAAAAAATCTGCTGCTCAGACCGGGTAATGAGATGCGTATACCGAGCACAGCTGGTTGAGATTCATTAAGCATCCCTTAGAAAGCAGGGGTAGCACGTCGATTTATCTTGATATGCAGAAAACGTGATTTCACTGAAGGTCAGAGCGATTTCCGAGCGAGTGTTATCACCATTACCTTCGTCAGGCTGGAGATTGTTTTTTTAGAACGAGGATGATACTAAGGAGCGTTATCGATTGTGATTACAGACCCCTTGAGACTTGATTCTTTTTATCTTCAAGTTCAAGCAAAATAAAAATTCCTGTATAATCCAGTACGATTGGGTTTTGAGACGAGAATCGATTGTAGCACCACCAAACTTGGTATGCTAGTAGTTGGAACCATGATAAACACGAGAAAAAATTGATTCTAGGGGTGGAACATATTTATTTTTTGGTTAAAAATATACAAATAGATTTTTGGTGTAATCTTGGAAAGTGTATGATTAATCGGGAAAACAACTCAACAGGTTGAAAAACAATTCAATTTTCCTCAAAAAATTATTCTTAGTAATTTCTTATGAAATGCGCTCGTTTTCTCGGAATTCATGGATATTTTAGATAATATGAAATAATTATACTGAAGTAGGAATCAGTACCCTCCTTGGACAATATGCAACGATTTTAGACTAGAGAGACAAGTCTAACTTATACATGCCAAAGAAAAAAACTGGGTTTTACTCCTGCCGCAGTTTTCAACTCACCTATAATCCCGGCAATTTCTTCAGTAAATGTTGAAAATAATCGCTCATACACATCCTACATAAAAAATGTAGTTTGTGATTTCAAGCTTGATGTTTGCACCACACATTAGTGTTACTAAACATATATGCAGGATATGAATAAATGATTATTTTCAACATTTAGTGAAGATAATGCCGATTTTATGGGTAAGTTGAAAATGAGGCAAGAGAAAAACAAATTTTTTTTGGCATGTGTAAGTGGGACCTGTCACAATACTTTAAAATTGTTGCATATAGTCCAAAGATGGTATGGGTTGCTGCTTCAGTATAATAATTCCATATTTACTAAATTATTCATGATTGTCGGAATATCACAAAACACATTTTAGGTACTCAAATACTCGCACATTATATTTTCATGAGAAGGTAGGAGTTTTCAGAAACGATACGAACTTTTCCTTTTCCTTCTCCGATCATTTTCGCCAGAACTTTCAGCGGCGTGTAAGCGTGAACCTGAAATTTTATGTCGGCGTTCAATCACGTTTTCTGAGAAAACGAGCGCATTTCATAAACGTTACTAGGAATAATTTTTGTGGAGAATTGAATTGTCCTTCACCATGTTGAGACCTATTTATTTATTTTAAACAAAAAAAAAATATGTTCCATGTCTGGAACTTTGGTCAACAATTTTTTTCATGTTTATCATGGTTCCAACAACTTGCAATTATTAGGGAGAGCCCATTGATCACTTTTCGGAAGTACTGAATCTGGAATTTATGAACCACGATTTCTAATGCCTGCAATTAATTTTTTTTCTTTCATCTATGAATAATAATCCCATAACAAAGATCAAGTTAACATAATTTCCTTCAATGAAAGCAAGGCCTGCAAATATTTTATGACCTACCGCAAACCCAACCGAAGTGATTTAATTATTTCATTAAAGCCTTCATTGCGTGTTTTTTTTTGTTATGTTTGATTTATAGCAATTAAAACTCCTGCAATAAAAGTACACAATCACACTAATTGCAACAGCTTTGAATAAACACTGGTAGCGATGCCTTCAACGACAACGAAGGCTTCAAAGCTAATTTATTTATGGGCATGCCATTCGTCTCAGGTAGCCATTATTCTTGCGTTTGCATGTCAGTATGCAAATGAGGGATTTGTGCATGTGCGAGTTTCAACCCTTCGCTGAACGTCCTCGAAGTGAAATTAACGATAACTTTTCGAATTTTAATCACAAAGAAAATGCGTTGCTATTCAACAGTAATTAATTTTCCTCGGCTATTGTATTCTACATTGATTAATAGTTGAAGAATGAAGATGATTCCAAGACACCGTGGATCCTTCCTCATTATTCAATGGCATTCGACCAATCACAGATTCAGAATTTTCAGACTCCAATGTACCTAACTAAGAGGTTCGCAGTAATGATGAAACAGCAAATTTACCAGACAAATTTCTCAAGAAGGCTTTGCTTCATTGGACTTGTCACGGCTTGGCATCCGCGAAGGAGCAATGAGAGCAACATGCTGGCTAAGACTTCCAGGGCTGAGGCAGGCCAAAGATCTCCTCGACAATTTCAACCGAGCAAGATCGAAGACACTGACTAACCTCAGCAAAACTAGTCTGGAGGCAATTACGGGATTTCTAACAGGGCATTGCAGACTCAAAGAACACCTGAGGAAGCTAGGGTTAGAGGAGGACAGCACCTGCAGATTCTATGGGGAACATCCAGAACATCGTAAAAGATTGAATATACTGGGATCACACCAGCTGACTGTGGGAGAAATACCACAAGTAGACCCCCTCAAAATCCTAAAATTCCTGAAGGAATTGAGGCTTGAAGGGCTGCTGTAAACAAGAACACCTTGTGATAGCAGAAGAAGATGGGGCACAATAGATCTAATCCACCATCCATACTTACCAATACCAATACCAAAATGTCAGATTGACTGATTTCTTTCTTAGTTTTAACTTTAGCTCCTGATGAAATCTTCTTGCAACAAAGGTATTTCGAATAATATTTATCTGAACATTCTCTCGGTTTTTGGTCAAACAGAGTTTGTTTAGTCATAGGTCATGCACACATTTTGTAAGTACCTGTGTGGTCCAGTGGCACGGACCCGCGGAAAAGACAAAGAGCGTGACTTCGAATCCACCTGGTGGATTTTTTTTTATTATTCTTCTCAAGCACTTAGTTATTCACGTATAATTGTTATTCTTCCTTAAACTGCTTTATAATTTATACTACTTTTTGTAAATGAAGGCAATCATTTCGATAGATACCTATAAGGACTACAAACTGAGCTTTAGTCATAATTTTATAAATTTTCGTTTAGTCGAAAATAATATCAGGAATAATCCTTTCTCACTATTGAATACCGCAAAAGAATAATGGGAGTTTTTATGAATGGATATGCATTTTTTATCGGTGCACATTTATGTGGGTATGGTTTGGAAAAAGTTTCACAGAATGCTTGCCAAGAATATCTTCGTTTCCGGAAATTATAAGAAATAACAGTGTCTTAATCTCAATACCAATTAAGATAATTATCTTTTCATCTTTGAATACAGTGCAATCAAATCAATTCCAGTTTAAATTTCCTTCATTCTCAGAACCGATACTGACCTACTTCCACTGTCTCAACCCCTTCAATTGCAAATCCGTAGGGGCGCTATTTCTTATCTCAAGAAGAAATATAGTGAGTCGTGTATTCAGTAATTTATTAGCATGTCGTGACAAGGTTCACTTTTCCCCCGTGGCGCACTCTCGTGCTCATCTACAAACTAGCTACCTGTCCATGTCCATGGCCAACTGTTTGGATATTCCAATCGATATTGTTTTAATGAAATCGGATTAAGTCGCTTGGTTCATTCATCGAATGCAGTCAGCGGATTAATTGGACTGGCTCATATTCAGTTTAATAGAAAGTTGCTCGTAATCCCGGCAATTTTTTAATCAGAATTTTTTGTTTAGAACTTCAGTATACTACTTCTCCAGGATTTCATTTTTTATTATTACTTTATATTTACCGTAATCTGCAGCCGTATGATAAATTGTAGGAAATTTGCCCCGAAGGAATAATAAGAAGTTCTTTTTTAATAACACTAAAAGTATCCCAAAAAGAATAAAGACATTTTTTTTTTCAAATAACTCTAGAATATGGCTATGTTTCACTTAATTATGTACTATTTACGCTCTAAAGTCTCAAATCTTTTCATCTTGGAAGATATTTCAATCCTCTTATCGATTGTACCAGAGCTGCTTCTTGTAATATCAATAAAGCACTTATATTGTTTTAATAAAATATCTAATTCCAATTATTTCAAAATAATTTTTCAAAATTATGGTTGGGAATTATACGTTATTTTGACGTGAACTTTACGTTGTTTCGACGACAATTTGAATGTAAATATTCGTCAGTTGTAACGTAGAAATGACGTCATTTTCTGACGTCACTAGGCTTTGACATTGTGATAGCATTTTAACGTGATTTATACGTCAATTGAAAAGGTGATAAAGACGTAAACACTGACGTGAAAACCACCTCATTCAGACGTACCCTGGCTACCTGGGTGATTAACCCCAAGATTGGTGGAAAATTTTGAGAAACAAAAATATTTTGTATAAAAATATACCTATATGTGTAGGTACCTCAACATTTAAAAAAAACACTCATGATAACAACATTATCATCATTAACTCCGTTTCCGTTAGAAGTGACTCTGAAATGCTTTTACAAAACTATGCCATTGATGAATTAGTAGATTTAAAACCATTGACTGAAAAACAATAATTATCCCAATGCAAAGTAATGTTACAGGGTGTGACGAACTAAAGGACAAGGCCCTGGATAGATGTATTCCTAGGGCTCAACAGATTTTCTGAATTCTGGAATTGCAGAGGTCAACTTTTTTTTCTGGCTTACAGGTGAGTTACAAAAATGGGTTGAACGTCTAAAGCCAATTACGGAAAATACAGATTTTTTCAATTTTTGGTTATATCTTTGGTGTCTTTGTTACGATGATTGCTTATTGGTTTCACCGCGGGTGGCGCTGCGACTGACTTTTACAGGGTGAGCCCAATAAGACAAATTTTCGAAACCTGTATTCAAACGAAATTATGGGTGAATATTTATTTTATTTCTGTTGATACAAAATGTATATCAGTACATTAAACTTTTCAGATCACATGGTTGGACACAAAATATTGATTCATGGAAGGTACTCTTTACCACTAGTGGAGTTTCTGTTGATTTCCGACTTTGACATTCTGTAGAGGACTAATCAATTTTTGTGGAACATTCTTGATTCTTCTATATAATAATAATAATACTAATAATAATAATACTCCCCCATAAACACCCGTAGAGTGTACCCAAAGGCATAGCATGTGCGGGTAGAGGACGGCTATTATTATTATTTGCCGTGGCGCTCCGGGCGACTTACTGACCTACAGCACCACCTCCATATATATATATATATATATATATACATATATAAATATCCAAAACAATCAGTTTTTCATTTAACCCTCAAGGAATTGAGGCGACGCCGACGGACTTTTGGTCCTCACTGTATTTTAGTGGATGTTTAGTGAGGAATCACACTGATCGACCAGGACCGACCATCCGCGACCGTCTACCTACGACCAAAAGTAGAAGCAGATCAATGAAAACTTTCAAAGTCACACTGATCGATCATCCACGACCGACCACTAGAATGATTTTGTAAATCTGACATTAATTTGACATTCGAAAGGTTATGTGAATATCTGTTCAGTTATTGAAAATAAGTTAAATCCATAATATCAATAGTTTTGCTTTAAATAATGAGCAGTAGTGATACTGAAAAAGAACATTTTATTTTTCCGGTAGAAAATATACCTATTTACATGAGTTTTGTTGAAGTCAAGAGTTCATCATAAATGTGTGTCAAAATGACATTACGTCAGGATAGTGTGACACCGACCAAAATTTCCAGCAGACTACAATTTCGAACATGGTCTTTGAAAAACGGTCGAGGACGGTCAATGACGATTATACAGTGTGAGTTGTGCGATAAGAATATACGTGTTGGAAATTTTGGTCGTAGGTGGACGGTCGCGGACGGTCGGTCCTAGTCGATCAGTGTGATTCCTGGCTTAGATATCGTTTTAATGAAGCTCTATTCTATTATATGTCCTGATGAATTTTTCGAAGGTTGATTACGATGCGCTGATTTCATACGCGGAATTCACCAATTAGTGTATGTTTCGAATTTTGCAAATGAAGCATTGTGAAATTGCAAACACGTAGAATTTTAATTAGTGGGTAGTGAAAATATATATTTTTACTGAATTCATTATAGCTTTCTAAATTTCTGTCCGAATTGCTTGGGACTTATTCAGTTAGAGTCATCATTGAGCGTGCGAGAATGTGATTTCCAGCTTGATGTTTGCACTTCACAACGAATAAGCGATTATTTTCAACATTCACTGAATATGAGGCAGGAGTAAAACATTGTATTTTTTTGGCATGTATAAGTGGGACCTGACGCACTACTTTAAAATTGTTGCATATAATCTAAAGAGAAATATTGTCCCATTTCCAAGTGTGATATAAGCAGAAATCAGAAAAAACTGCACTGCTTGTACCAGAGTTTAACTTTTTTTATGGATATCTCTTGTTGCTCACATATACATATTTCATTTTTAGCACTCATGTTAATATTTGAGAAGAGCACAGACATTCATAAAACATAAACTCCACTTATATCAAACCCCATTTTTTTCAAAGGAAACATTCAACATAAGAGGTAGGAACTCAATGATCCGATGCATATTTCGTAAGGAAGTGAATTTTGCAGGTCACGTGGAAATGCTAATGTAATTATCAAGAGATGCTGAGCTTAGCAAAAGCAGGACGATATTTGAATTTTTATGGACCGGACAAGTGAGTAATAGCATATCAAAACTTTAGATGAAAGGACGGGCGAGACGGAAAGATTTATCACGAGGTCGAACGCGAAGCTGCACTGGAAGAATTTTAGGGTTGGATATACGGAAAAAATATATATTGCTTGTCATGCTTCTTATAGTCCAATCAATAGGGAAAAGTGCGTGCAAAAATTAATATTCGAGAACAAAAAATATGAGCGTATAGGAAATCGAAATTTAGAATGAGTTTCTATTTCATGCGACTCGATCGTGCTTATCGAACATAACCTAAAAAATTCGCAAAGTTGTGAAAAGCGGTTTTTTGTTGATAACTAAAAAACTACAGCTCCGATCGAAAAAAGTTAAATTAGGAAATCGTAGGTATTTAAAAGATCTATCAACTGGATGGATTATAGTTTTTTGATATCATTGTTACTTTTCGAGTTATATCGGAAAAGCCGTGAAAAATCGGGTTTTCTATAACTGTAAGATATTAAAACTTGTTAATTAATGTTATGTGTAGCCTATCGCAAGCCAAAAAATATTTTTTTAAAAAATTGATAAAAATTGATTATTTTTTTAAATATGTGAAGTTTTCTCAAAAAAGATACTCTTCTAATTTGGCTACTCTTGCTCGGGGAATGATGCTACTGTAACGATTCAGGGCTTATTTTTTTCTGTAAGAGTTGTACTTTCATATAATGAGTATATTGATTTTTTTTTATTTTCAGGGTCAAAAAATTAATTTCAAAAAAATTGCACAATTTTTTCAAATGTTTTTTCTAAATAAAGACCTTAATTTTGTTTTTATAGAAAAAACTTTTATGAAAATAGATTCCTAGCATGATTTCACGCACCCAAAAAAAAATGTATCCCTACGATCACTAGTAGTGTTAGTAAAATATTAAACATATTTTCATTAACTTTTTTGTTTTATGAATATAAATTTTCAATATTTTTCACCACATACGAACTCCATATTATAACAATACCATTCCACTTGTCGTAAGTATTTCACCTTGTGGATCTATTGAACACAATTTCCTGCAAAAAAGGGTGCGTATTCAATTCAAGTGCACTGTTGACGTAAAACCGTGAAAGAAACGCATCCAATTTTCGTCGCCCGTCCTTAAATCGCAAACTTATGCCGCATCTTTTCTCCGCAATATTCACCACATGTCGGCTTCAAAGACCTTCAGCTGCTGAATATTTTAACCCACAATTCGTATAAGTGTATAACGGATAATACAAACCGAAGAAGAGGGTATATTCGCCAGTCATTATTCCCAACCCGACGGAAAAAGCTCGGAACTCTCATCTCGATAAAAATCCGTAACGAGGCCGTAGACACTCCAAGTGACAATTGCACGACGTTTCAGGGGATAGGCTTTTGTTAGTATTGAATTGGTAACTAGATTGCATTATCATTTGCTAGTACTCGGCGGGACCACCTCTTGTGATTCGTTTTCGAGGGGTGTTATTCGAAGTAAAGTGTTACATATTATTTCGAGATGATACTCTACTGTGATGGAGAGGACGTGTCATATTTTATGAAAGAGGTTTCTTTGGTGGAATAATCAGTGTTCGGACTCCTCTAATGATTTCTAAGACCTGGGCGTACTCATAAACATTTGGTTCCACTTTCGATATGATAAAGAATTGAAGAATTTTTTGAAACTATTAATAACAAAGATTGTAGAATAATTATTTACGTAATCAGTTATGAAAAGACCGATATTGTTCGATGAGTGTAAAGTGAGTGAGTTTTGCAAATTACGCGAGTCGAACAAATAAATCTTTCCATAACGTATTTCGTACAAAATTTTATCTAATGATATTATTTCATGAATATAATACAATGGTTTTCTCCTGATATAGGACAGTGGCATTGGCACTTGTCAGAATGAATATTTAATAAGCAATATCAAACGTGTCAGACTTATGTCAAAAATGAGTAGTTGTTCCGACCAAATAGCGTCTGATACAGAAGAATCGGCAAATAAAGCATAAAATGAATTATTAATACCACAAAAGTCTAAAGTTAGATATGACGCAGCAAATCCTGTTTTGAATATTTTCAAAGATAAAATTATTAGTTTCTTATTCTATTTCATTACACAACTAGTTGGTTAATGAATATTACACAACTCATCTTCACTTGTCTCAAGTGACAGTTTTGAAAAAACTGACGTTTCATAATTCACAAACGTCATGTAAAACCTGACTTTTCGAAACTGAATTAGATAAAAGTTTTATAGTAATATTCTCAGTATGTATATCTGTACTGGAAACGACCCCGCACGATTCTTATGGAAAATAGGTCAAGTCGAATTGGCTGGAAATTCAGTATAATGTAGTTTATGGTGTCCTGATCAAATGTCTCTACGGGCACAACGAGATCTAATAGAGAGTTTTTAAATACAGGGTGTCAAACATACAGAGAGAGGCTTGTTACTTACTTTTAGAAAACCAATAATGTTTTGTAACGAAAAGTTAGGGAAAATAATTGCAAACTCAATATTGTTGACTGGAGTTGTAATAAAAAATTTTAAGACTCCGTATACAAGGTAATTTATAATTACTTCATTTTAATGTAATTCTTTGAACAAAATCAGTCAAACGAAAAAGCTTGTAGACTTGCGGATTGAGTGAATATCATTCGATTTTGATAAAGGGTGATCTGAGGTTACCATTATACAGGGTCACTCAAAATTTTCTTATTTGGTTGTATTTATTTCAATTTTTTCAAGGAACATCTATACAAATTAAAAATAAATTAGAAAACTTGAAAAAATATGATTAATATTTGGTATCTCTTATCTATTTGTTGTATCTTGTGCGGATTCTGGTCAACGGCATGATGATGCAGCTATCAAACGGGACACCACTGCAATAAAAATCTTTTTCGACAACCGCATAACAAAGTAGCCTTTGGCGCGTTCGAATCTCAACGCAAAGTTAATGTATTCTGAAAAAATGTCATTAATTGACAGCTTTTCCGCTCTAGAGCGACAAACTTGAGAAAACGCTCACTTATCAAAATGTTTCCGATTTGCCGGCGTGTTGATATATTATTAATAACGTGTAACTCAACATTGTGAAGCTGTCTAGTCCACGTGGACTAGAAGACCGTTCATTTCGAAGGATAATGTTTCGACTTTTCAGAGTGCCGCCAACTTCAACTTGCACGTGACAGGTCTATGTTAAAAAATAACTTTCAAAGTGTTACCGCAGAAGAAATGTGTTTCCAACATTTCCATCCTTGATGTGTATTATTGCTTCTGAAGAGCCTGCTTTCCAATTATAGCACTCTCTCTGAAGAGCTTGGAAAAGCGAAATAGATTTTCGTCTACCAAAATATATTGGGGATTGAATGCAAGAGAAGCGACCTTGCTTCAATGAAATGAACGATATCTGTGAGTGATATTTTTCAATAACATTCTCCCTACCTAAAGTATTTAATGAATTTTCAATGAAAACTAGAGAAAATAAAAAAAAACAACTATCTGAATGAAAATTTCACTTTCAGATTTTTTTCCTTTTAAGTTTGAGTCATTTCACAATATCTATCAGATGTAGTTCAATGCCCAGCGTGGTTTCAGCCGAGAAAGTAGTTGTTTTCTGTTCGATATTAACAAATAAATCACAATTTTTATTTTTAAATTTTCATGGAGAATGTTCCCCTTCTCAACATGAAATATTCGGTTATTCAAAACACGATATGATAAGGTTTCAACTGGATGACGGAGTTTACACCGCCCCATTCACTGTCGAATACGAGAGCAATTTCATGTTACTACTAAAATTTTAAATTATTTTTCATCGCAGACGTGCTATAATTTTATCATCCTGATTCTTGTTCGACATTATGAATACAATATTCATGAAATCTGTTGTGGAATCATCTGCGGCTGAACGAAAAACTTTGCTCGCTATTTTCCATCGTTCAAGATAACCTCTTATTGGGAGGTATTCATGTTGAAGAAAGGAACATTCTCCATGGACAATATCTATGCAGTTCAATGTCCAGCGTGGCTTTAGCCGGGGAAGTAGTTGTTTCCTGTTAGATATTACAAATAAATGACATTTTTCAATTTTCATGGAGAATGTTTCCCTCTTCATCATCTTCCTCCACTATTTCACCTATTTTTTGTAGATTTTATCAAAGAATGTTCGAGTATAGGTATTTCATAACGAATATATTCAAATCGTATGCTCTTCGGCTCAATATAATGAAAAGTAGACGCAGTCATCAAGCCATACAAGTAGGTACGTAACAATACCATTGAGAACAACCACTCGCAATAATAGGAAGCAGAAGGCAAGCAACTCGAAGGGTTCCCTTTCGCCAAGGAAACCCTTAATTATTCATAATTCTCATGCTTAGTGCCTGTAGGTTGTTTTACATTGAGCTCAATGAGTACATTATACCTGCTTGAGACACAATGGCTTGTTGACACAGCTTTGATCGATTGTAATAGATGACTTCGAATTTCGTAACAAATGAGTAATTATATGAATGAACGAATTCGATGTTTTAATCATGTAACCGAGCCCTTTCGATGCTTTTGTTTGAATGCGTGACAGTTCGTATGGAAATAATCGGTGAATGACAGGTACTTAAGAGACAATTCTGACAACCCAAGTTCGAATTCTGTGGGGACAGTTTTTCCGTTGAGTAGTTACCGAGTATTTAATCCGTCAAAGGGAATATCGTTTCAACTCAGACTTTGTGGAGCAATTTCCATATTTTCTCAGTATTTTTCTACTTTTAATGATTTTTTCTACTAGCGGGCGGAAAAATCCACTTTTCCGCACTCATTTTAGTTTTGAAAAAAAAATTCCGCACTCTGTTAGTGCGGAAAAAAACTTTTTAGTGTGAAAAAGTAGATTTGTTTAGTTTTTGCGGATTATACTGACATTTAAATATTGCGTCGCAGAAGGTTAAAATAGAAAACTTACCAAGTATGGTTGTATAGTTTAATAATAGTGTCTTTTCCTCACGCGATTTCTGGCCGAACTCCGCTAGCTATCACGTGCGGAAAATATCACTTTCCGCAGTGTTTGGGCAAAACTACTATTTTTAGTCTTACATTTTTATACTTTCCACTACCGCTCTCCTCACTTCCTTCAAAGCAATTTTTTTGGTCATCCTCTCACTCTTGATTATTTAGACTTGCTGTCAAACGCTTTCCTAATTTTTATATTCTGGGAAGCTTTCTATACCTATATACAGGGTGTTAATTAAGTACGTTAACAAACTCCGAGAGGTGATTGTTTGAAAGTTTTCAGGACGAAAAGTTCATATAAACATATGTCCCAAATGGCTTGGAATAATACCAAAATTTTATTGTGAGAATCAAATCAAGAAAAAAGAAAGTTAAAGGAAACTGCGTGCATTCTTTTATCGAACAACTGCTTTTCAACAAATTCCATCGAAATGGACTGCACCTGGTTACCTCTCCTCAGAGATGAAATAAGAACTAATAGAATGGTGATTGATTGATACCGAACACCCTATGTATCAAGATACCAAATGTCAATCAAAAGAATGTAAGACAGATTTCATTTGACTCTGTTAAAGAAAGATCTTATTTCCAAAACCGCAATTCAAATTCAGTTTCTTCAGCGTCTTTCCAAGAAGTTTTGATAACGGAGGCAGATACAGCCCCCTAAACGTCAACAATTTTCAAAAAAAAAGATGTATTCTTTGTTAATTCGATCTCATTTTTTCAGATAGGCAAATTCAGTGTAGGGTACGTTACTGACAAAAAGTAATTTCTTTCAAGACAGCAGTCTTGTGAACGCAGTAACTTATCGCGCATATTAATTATAAAATGGCATTATACACCCGTCTTTCACGGGAGTGCAAGAGGTTAAACCACAACCTGTATAATAAATGAATGTGTCTTATTGATTTGTTATTTTACACGGTTTCCGAAAAAGTAATGTACGCAACACGTCAGAAAACAGTTATTTTGGACTCGAAGAGTTTTGTCCACTCGTCCAAAAGAAAACATAGTCTTTTCCGGACTTGTTACGTAAATTTCTATTTTATCAACATTGTGTAAATTGTGTATTAATTACTGCTACTGTCCATCTGATATCAATATCAAACCCTAAAGTCTCTGTACGAATCTTGTAATCATATATTTTAAAGTTCCATGCTCAGAAGTCAAAAGTTATGCTCGACAACACATATAATCACACAATCTCATTCTACGATCACAATAAATTTCAATGTGACTTATATTAATGTTATTAAATCTCTAGTTGAACGTTATTATCGGGGACTGGACTGGCCCAAGTGGACGGGACTCACTTGGATGACACATTCAGTTTCTGAGTAAAATTTCCTTTATGAATTGAAATAGATTTCCTACACATTTGAATTGGTGGGAATTAATTTCGATTGTTCTTATTCCACGTATGTTTAATTCAAACAGCTACGTTTCCTCAAAATTTTGGATTTATTTGAGACTCTAGAACCCACAACATTTCAAAATTGATTATGTCTTTGTTGAATGTTTGTAGAATCAGTAAATCATATCGGCGATATATGATTTTCTAAATTATATCGAATATGTGACAATTAGTCATCATTTTCGAATATGGATATCATTTTTTATAAAAGATATTTCTTAAAGTACAGACCTGAAGTTGGGCTTCGACACGTTGATGATATGTTCATTTTATGGGACCATGGATACCAATTCCTCGAAAACTTCCTAGTAGAAATCAGAAAGACCATTAAATTCACCATGAAAAAAGAGCAAAACGGAGTCTTTTCGTTCCTAGACGTCAAAGTCGAGAGAACTGGAGACTCAAATCAAAAACGGACCTACAGAAGATAACCCATAAGGGTCAATACCTGATCTTCGATTCAAACTACAAAAAATTGTTCGAAAATTTCAACTAGCATTGACAACCCATTTCAGGCTGATACACCTCTGTAAATGTCCATCAGCCCCAAAGTAACCTGATCCCATTGTGAATATAAAGCCAACTGCGCACGATTTTCTGTGAACAATTGTCGTGACTGGATATTTATTATTTTTTGATTATCTCGAGAGGTCCCGATCATTTTGAACGTTTTCAATCTCAACAAAAGGGGTCATTAGTGTCACTTGATAATAATCTTAACTGTTCGTGTGACCTGCTCTACTATTGAAATAAAAAACAGTCATTAGTAGAGACTGTGTCATTTAATACAATTACATGGAATTATGGAACTATGTCGGGAGGTTATGCTGATACTTGCCGCGTGTTTCCAACAGTGGCTTTACCTTGGGAGCGGCGTTGTTCCACCCCTAGGTAAGTGTCTGTCCGGCATCAAGATGATGTAGGGTGCTTCCGTCTGCGAGCTGGACATCGTTTCCAAATTCTACGCGTTGTCCTCTTTTGAGGTGAACTGTGGCACTCCATTCCGATAGTATGTGTGTACTTTTGCACCACCCTTATGGACTGATGTAGAAATTTCTCTCCAATGCTGCAGTTGCAACCGCCGGTGTTTTTGAGTACAACGGACAATGGCAATAGTGAGATGCAGAAAAGAAGAGGGCTGGGGTGGTCTTCCTAAAATACGCCCATTCTAAAGATCATCAGCTCTGTTTGGACTCTGATTCGACCAGATAATATGGCGAAGCTAGTCCTCCAGAGCGTCATCAGTTGTAAAATCGATTTCACTGTCCGATAGGGAACCGCAAGACATAGGAGCAATGCATGATGAGCTCATGCGAAGTTGTATCAAATAATATTAATAATAATAATAATACTCCCTCAGAATCACTCGTAGAGCGTACCTAAATACACAGCCTGTGCGGGTGAAGGACGATTTTTATTATTATTTGCTGCGGGGTGACTTAATAATTTTTGGTGGTGTACTCACTTTTTAGCTGTAAGAAAACCCGGAAAACCTACAGCACTAATCCTTGCAGTAATTGATCCAGGCTAGAGACAGGTGGCGCTTATACTGCATGGAGGCCAGCGTGATTCATCTACTTTTTATAATATTCAAAATGAATTCCAGACTGAAATAATCGACCACAGCCCTCCAACAACGACCAAAACAAATTACTTCAGCTGACACAGTTGTCGGATTTTATTTTCTTTAGCAAAACATAGGGTTGATCGGAATAGATAGCCGTCTAACCGATATTTTCCACATTTTCCCCTATATGTCCTTTACCAATTTCTGAAATTCAAGTTTTTTTGTAACCGGAATAACCGAACATACTAGTCACACCTAAATCTGGCAGCGTTGCAAATACATACTATGCAGCACACTTATCACCACCAAATTACCGTCATTATCGACGTATTAATTATAGTCATTATGAGTGCATTGTAAATCGGTGTCCGTGGAACTCAAATTAGCTTTTTATGCTGATGGGAGGAGCGTGAAAATTGTATGTATGCTACTTCTCGTAATGACATGTAAATTATTGTTATCGGCTGTGTACGGCTATACTTTATGTTCACAAGTTTGCTATTCATAGGATATTCGGTATATAATTATAAAGAACTCTTTTGTTTGTTTCTACCTACTAGTTACACTATTCGAATGGGGCGGGCGTATTTTCATCACCAAAGCCCTTTCCTACCTGTGTACGATAGTCCTGCAGGTATTTTCTTCATTCATTCACTTTATTCACGTTTCTTTTTAATTTTGCGCTGTGTTTTGCAATTTTCCATCAAAAAATCATAATCTTCCTTAACACTTTTGATGAAAGAAGATTAGCAAAACAATACTGAATCCGACTGTCTATGTCAAGGGGCGGCGCTTTCTTACACGTACGAAAGGTAATTTTTTGGTTCCGACTTCCAAATTTCGTTCAGTTTTCCACTTCTTTTGGTGGGGAAAAACCAAAAATTGTATGGCTTTATATTTTTGTAAATTCAAATCATTCTTAAACGTATGACCGCAATAAGGAAGATAATTTGGCAACCCATATATCAAGTAGCTCAGTGGTTGAGACTGAAGCGTTCAAAACCATTGACTGCTGGTCGGCTAGGTTCGAATCCTCAGCGACTTCAGATTTTTATCCGATGGCCCGAGAAAGTGCTAGGAATCGGACGTTAAAAGGTAAGACCTCGTTAATCCTTGGCTTGCACAAGTTTCGAGTTTTGAGGGCTGCCGTTCGTAAGGGGACGACAGCTGGTTAACGAAAAAAACAATTTTAACAATTTAACAATACAAGTGAAGACACATTCCACGCAAAAATTTATGGCCATTGCATGATCAAATCAATCAATAATTGTTGATACTTATATAATACTTCTTGGATTATGGCTCTGTCAGCCGTTTCTGAAATTTACTGAGGTATACATCAAAAATAATATGTTCTTCACCAGATTCTACTGCCAAATCCACATTTTTATCTATGAATTTGCAACAACAATGTTTGTTGTAGGCATATTTCTTCCTTATAACTGAAAATTTTGAACATAAATAACAATTACCTTTTTTTTCTTTTAGGAACATACATTTTAACATTTCAGATGAATAATTGCTATTACGCACAATTAGTTTGTTGGCACGACCACTGCGGTATACAGGGGGGTAAAATAAAACAACAAATTAGATCTACATTATACTACCTTGCCTTTGATATAGCATTATTCCAAATTTTGGAGCAGATATTCGATATTATTGGAAACCAGGAGTATCTGGAATTCACTATTTTGGTCGCTTTTCATAATAATATCAATAATATGTTATTTCTCGAAAACGAAAATCATTGAAGAGTTATTTGGTAGCCTAACGTGATATATGGGAGTTTTTGAAATGCATATTCCATTTCATAGCCAGTGTGAAACAAAGTATGAAAAATTAGCGATGTCGATGAACTATATAACTGAGAGATACGATTTGTCAGTCTGGTTCTGGGAATATCCAGATTCCATTCAAACCGAAATTAACACCTCTCCGATGGATCAGCAAAAACCGCAAAAAATGGAAAAATTATAGCTCTATATTTCGAAAACCACCTATTTTTGAGCTCTGTAGGTGGAGACACTTTCAAGCAACACATTTAGAACTACAGTATTCACGATTTTTTCTTTATCAACATATGGTGCAGCATACATGCCTCCTTAGTATCTCGAAGAAAAGTAACAGTGGTTAATGGAAGTAGCGAAAGTTTGCATGACACAGCATATCTTTGCAGCGGATAATTTTTCATAAAAAATATGCATTTGCACTTAAAGAAAAAATTTGAAATGGCATGTATTGACACTCCCGCACCTGGCCCAGCCATCGCTCTAAGTGGTCCATAATAAACAACAACCGATATGTTAACAGGGTGTTTAGTGTCCGAGAGGCCCTTTTCTCTGCCGACGCCTAGCCGAAAGCTTTCTTCAATGGCCCATTGTGGATTGTGAGTATTTCCACTCGAGTGAATAATATTTGCATTGTCAAGGGCACTTCATTCAAGCTCGATCTATAATGGCGGAGTCAAGATGACAAATGCGCAATATATAGCCCGCTTTTAGCATGAATTAGGATTTCAACAATGTCTACGGACGAGCGCATTCCTTGAAATTTTCCGGTTGGTTAGCCTTTTAAGAAACTCGTGTAGCGGAATATTTTGATTATAAAGGAAATTTTCTACCTGGGTATGTTTTCTGCATGGATAATTATTGTTTATCAAATGAATTTCGAAACGAGCCCACTATTTGTTTATTTGGCGTTAGGGACAAATACTGAAGTCCAAAAAGAATCCCAGTTTAAATACAATGAGTTTATAGTACGTAATAATGATAGTCAAAATAATATATAAAGAAAATTAAATGTAATACATAGAAATGAAAATGAATTCAAAAATACAAAAGTGTTTTAAATAGAAAATGATATCAAGATGAAAATCTTAATTGAAGTCCGGGGCTTGAAGTGATGGTGCATTTGCTGTTTCAGTTGGAGGAAAACCCGGAAAACCCACAACACCATCAGAATTCACATTATCAACTCTCAAAACGCAGCATCATTTTACTAAATAAACAACCCTTGGTAACCTCTTCAATGTTTCCATGGCAATTGCATAGAAGCTCACTTGTGCTCAGTTACCGACCAGAACGCAGGAAATACTATGAGAAGCAATTTATGAAGTAAACAACGTTGTTTAAGATAATTTTTTCGTGAAAAATAAAAAATTTATGAAGTAAACAACGTCGTTTAAGATAATTTTTTCGTGAAAAATAAAATCTTGTATGCACCACGAGCGTTACTAGATCCTAAGTGCGTTATATAGATCCTAACGCCCGGAGAATAACATACACCCAAGGGCCTTTGGCCCGAGGGATGAATGTTGCCGATGCATACGAAGGCAGAATTTTCAAAATACTGTTCCTTGCTCGTCACTCAATCTATCCTGCTGTACAAATTCTGGATTTTGTGACAGTCATATGCACGAGATTATTTCGATTTTAGTCCGAAAATATGAATAGAATATTCATTAAATCTGTTGTGGAATCATCTGCGGCTGAAAGACAAACTTAAGTCCCTATTTTCCATCGTTCGCATTTTCATTCAGATAGTTGATTCTTCAATTTTCTCTAATTTTCATTGAAAATTTATTGAATGAATTAGATAGGGAGAATGTTATCACTGAAGCAATTGAAGCAATATTCGCTTCTCTCGCATTTAATCCCCAATATATTCTGGTCGACGAAAATCTATTTCGCTTTGCCAAGCTCATTAGGGAGATTGATAGAATTGGAAAGCAGGCTCTTCAGAAGCAATTATACACACCAAGGATGAAAATGATGGAAATATTCCTTCTGTGATAACACTTTGAAAGTTATTTTTTGACATAGATATGTCGTGGGTATTGCATTTTGATTTTTGTTCGGAAATATGATATTCATAAAATCTGTTGTGGAATCATCTGCGGCTGAAAGACAAACTAAAGTCGCTTTAATCAAAAAGGACCTAAATGTTTCAACTATCAATTTGTATTTCAAAGAAACTAACTACCTCAAGTCATTGTAATCGCCAATCCAATCACCGCTATGTTATCCTTCTTAACAATCATTCCAAAACCAGTCTAATTGAAGTAATCACGAAACATCCGCAACCCTTTCGTCCTTGTCAATTCATCAACCCTGATGTTTATCTATTTTGTCGGGTGCTCTTGATTTAATTCGAACTCACACGGGTCAGCTATAGGATTGACTGACTACCTTGCTTCGTTCGTGGAATCGATTCAAATCAATCGATGCAGAAATTCGCTTTCAGAATGCCATGGTTGTTCTGTTATGTCGTGATGCTTTTGCTCTACTGGGTATTCCATGGAGTCGATTCATCAAATGCCGCGTTTATTCAAAAGACATGGTAACGGATTCTTTGCAAACGGTTTTTGATATCTATAAGAAACCGACCAGTTGATATCTGATTACTGAGGTAGGGCGTGTGAAGGGGTGAAGATGCTGAGATGAAAGGTCATGATCTTCAGAATCTTCTGATATCTTCCATGGGAGTCCTGTTTATTAATTCATTTCCATGTGTTGGCTTCACAAAAGGATAAGCTATACTATTCATTCATCCTGTATAACGCAGTAGAAGAACTGAGAGTTAGAGAAGAGATTGAAAAAAAAATCAAAAATGTTTCGCTAAATATATTAGTTAGAGTGCACGTCGCCAAAATTTTTACTGATAGATACCCTCTCCAAACTTCCTGAATGGATTCTTTGGACCTAGTTTTGGGTTTTTCCAAAAACAAAATTTAAATTTTTTCGATCACTGAACACTACTGGATCGAAGCTGTAAACATATCTCTTGAAAATGCCAACTACTCGTGTTGGTGAAACGTCGAGATTTTCTCTGAATAAGCGTCAGCCTAAAAACCCGGACAACCCTCATTCATGAAACAATGGCCGCGAAAGCCTTTCACAATTTGTAAAATATAGAATGTTCCATTAAAAAAAAAAATATTTTATGAAATATTTTGAAAACGCGACTGTCAGTTTTTTTGTTTTCAGCATCGAGAAGGCTAATAAAAATGCTACTAGTTTGCTCATTTAACCGAATTCGTAGCATCAATAATAACGGAGTTGGCAATGGTGCCGACTCAATTTGGAACACCCTGTGTAATCATATTAGTCATCTACTCATTACCTCCAGTAATAATGCTCTCCATATGTCATTATACTGTAACAGATATTAACATTAGCTGAGGTGTGAAAATGACAAACCATGACAAATCACCTCAATCATATTATGGCCGGTGATGGAGGACTCTCTTGTGACCCGACTGGTGAAAATGTTCACAATAGTGTACAACAGAGGGCGGGTTTCTGCATACCTTGATCACTTCTATTACACACCTCATTGCATATTAGATGTGTTTACATCGCAAACAACAATAAATCTCATCGATCTTGTGAAGTTCTCTATAAATAAATCTTTCATGTACCTACTGTTTTTGTATAGTTACATATGGGTGTAAATTCTTCCAACTATTTTCATTTGTTAAAAATGCTGAATGTTTTAATTTTATTCAACAAAATCAAATGATTTATTGCCGAAAATTCTCGCAATTGACACACATACCTAATCTGAGCAAGCTAACCTAGCTTGCATGTTGAAAATGCGTTAGAGATTCTTCCATGTTTTTGGTGTTTATATACTATATTAGGCACGACTTCAAAATTCATTAATTCTATTTCTGGGACCCTATTCTTAAAGTCGACTACACTATGTCGTATGCGACAAAATATTTCTGTCGTATGCGACAAAATATTTCCATCACTTTTCTCGACTATGCATTGAAAAGAGATGGGGACATTTTATCGCATGCGACATAGGGTTGTAGACATTTGAGAATCGGGCCCCTGTTTGGGGTTTATTTGGTGCTCGTTTTTTACTTTTGGTGGCCAAACATTATTTTGGAGACAGGGTATAAAACTTGGCACGTCATGTTGTACGATTCGTGACTTAATTCGCAGAACACAATAAATTTTATGTTATGAAATTCGACATATTGCTGTGAGGTTAGGTTTTTTTCAATCGGATTGAAGCGTATTCCTCGATCCATTTATTTATTGCGACATAAACTGAAGGGTGGTTTAACTTGACTCAATGCTATCGAATTTGAAGTGGATATAAACCGTCGAGATAAACGTAGTCAGTTTCTTATCGATATTTGATCCAAGAAATCTTATTGCTGTTCAAAGCTTCCTAACATGGGCTATCATTTTCTGTACCTTCCATTATGAAAACTGTATATCTTGGGAAATATGATGAGGTTAAACGAAAATATCCAGTTGCTATAACGTTTATTGAATTAGCAATTCCTTTTGCCATAATTTATATTATCCAGCAACATCTGTGAGAGGTAATTCAAACTTCAGAGAGGTTAATTTCAATTCTGCGTTGATTGCATGTTGCATAGTTATTCCATGTTCCAGGAGTATATTATGTAGTTGGATATTTGATTATCATGCAAAATGATTATCGAGAATTCTAGAGCGAATAATTATTCTATTTCCTCAGGCACTAGCCGAATCTTGATCCAGTAAAATGGAAAGATTATTATAGTTTCCTTTGCTGGTTTGAGGAAAGTATTTGAGTTATGCAATAATTTCCTTGTCTGCTGAACACAGCAACAAGAAAATGCACCATTTTTTAAATGTTTTACGAATTGGATAATGCCTTCGTTAATTTTCCCAAAAAGGAAAAGTAAGGGGTATTTTCTCCAAACGTTGAACGTAGTTTTGGTGAAGGTGTATTTATTTTAATTTTTGTTCGATAATATAAACAGGATGTTCATAAGATTTGTTGTGGAATCATCTGCGGCTGAAAGCCAAACTTTAGTCGCTATTTCCCATCGTTCAAGATAACCTCTTGGGAGGTATTCATGTTGAAAAGGGAAACATTCTCCATGAAAATTTAAAAATTAAAAATATGATTTTTTTCTAGGATTTCCATCCTCGATGGCTATAATGGCTTCCGAAGAGCCTGCTTTTCAATTCTACCAATATGTGAATTTTCACTTTCAGATATTTTTTTTCAGTTAGAGTCTTTTCACAATATCTATCAGATCTAGTTCAATGTCCAGCGTGGCATGTCATGGATATGGAGAATGTTCCCCTTTTCAATATATTTTTATGTTCTGAAATATTTTCCGTGATAAATAGCGTCCACTTGCAAACGCCCAACCCCGCAAATAAATATGGAGTTGAGTTCTACAATGATTATTCCGCCTTGTCATGTAGAAATCGAAGTCTCTTACCGGAAAATCTGAAGCTCACAGAAAGAAGTGCAAGGATAACTAGTCTTCAATTATGGACAGCCGTTATACACGAGAGTTATGCCCAGTTACTTACCAGGCCCCCGAAAGTAGGAAAAACCCGAGATCTTGACAACTGACGATTTGGGACAAGTCATTGAAAAAGCCTCTGTGGTGGGTTTCTAGATGCTCATTCCACCAGACCGTTTTGTTATTAGGAGCCTCTTTTTCTCAAGACAGCTCTCCTCGTAGGCTTCGACTACTGCCTTGTTCACTTCGTCTACTGCGCTCTCAAGTCTCTTCCTGTCTCGTATTTCAGTCACGGGCCTCTCGAGAGACTCACTGAGTGACGCTGAGTATGTTTCTATATTTTACTGAAGTACGCGGTGGGGTAACTAGACCGTAAAATATATGATATATAATAATATAATCATTTGAAATATTTTTTCAAGATTTTTGTTTGTTTTGTACGATTTCGGACCTCATTAAATAACTAATTTTTGAAAAAGTGACCTGTACCTTTATTGTACGATCTAAATAAGGTATGATTTTAATAATATATTAGTTTTGTAGTGAAAAAGTGTAATTTTCCCCAGTCAGCTGAAATATATGCCAATTTACAAATGAGCCCAAATGGTTCGTCGTAGAAAAAACCTTGTATAGTAAAATTTGTAGAAAATTTAATGCTCTTCCATTCCTAAGAGAAAGGTTATCAATGAAAAATTTGTATTTTAGTTCGAAAATATGAATAGGAAATTCATAAAATCTATTGTGGAATCATCTGCGACTGAAAGACAAACTTTAGTCGCTATTTTCCATCGTTCAAGATAACCTCTTGGGAGGTATTCATGTTGAAAAGGGAAACATTCTCCATGAAACCTAACTGAAAAGGAAAGTTAGAGTCTTTTCAGAATATCTATCAGATGTAGTTCAATGTCCAGCGTGGCTTGTGCCGGGGAAGTAGATGTTTTCTGTTAGATATTACAAATAAATCACATTTTTTCATTTTTCAATTTTCATGGAGAATGTTCCCCTTTTCAACATGAAAAATTTGTAGTTTTCAACATATAAGCAATAAACCGCAAGAAAGGCATTTTTTAGGTTTTTTTGAATTTTTATCAATGTTCTGTCACGAAAATTTGTTAGCAAACCTCAGACTGGGATTCAGCACCCCCAAAAACATAGAGAATGGAAGTTATCAAAACTACCCCAAAACTTTCTTGGTAGAAATACAATTTGATTAGATTATAAGTAAAATCCCATAAGTATACAACACAAACATCCCCACGTGTCATCCCATTTCACAGCATGAAATTAATTTTTCCAAGTACACTTCCGCACCTTCATTAAGAAAAAAATAATGCCGATCCGAGGTCGAAAAGTCGTTGAATTACTCGCTCCTCTCAAGATCTCTTCCGGCGTCAGCAGAATCCACAAGATTCCAGTATTCCACCTCAAGGACCCACTTGATATTCTATCGATCCTTCCGATGACATCCTTTTGTCTGAGAAAATTCACGCATTAATTTCCACTCCGATGCTCAGGGATCGTTCCGTTATCAGATCTGGAGCAAATTTGAGGGAAATTAAGTTGGATTACGTAATGGAGGATTAGTTCCGAAAACCCGACATTGGGAAAGTGTTGATGGTTATACTGGGTAAACGGACGAGATTTGGTCCATTGTTGACTCGTGATGGAAATTTCGTTAACCCTGTAACTAGTTGGGGTAGAGACGAATGGGAGTAGAGATGTCCAAACCTTATCAGGATATTATATCAGAGGAAGAGGAGCAACTGTGAACGACTACTCTTGACGAGATCCGTATTGATGATGTGAATCTTTTTGTATATAAAATATTGTATAGAATTCTGTTGATGGATATGCCCGGCTTGTAATGCTTCTACCTTTTGGTTTTGTCAGTTGTTTTACCTTTTTCAGGCAGCTAGCTCAGTTGGAACGCCAATAAAAATTTATTTTTCAACAGGAGGGTCAGTTGAACTTCTACTGATTCTTGATGTCACAGTCAAAATGATTGTATGCAATTTATTTTTTCTACAACTGCTATGAAAAGAAATGTATTTCTCACTCACTTTCAAAACCATGCATTGCTCATTGGTATTGGTATTGGTAAGTATGGATGGTGACTGATGCGCTGTGACCTGATTTTAGGATTTTGAGGAGGTCTACTTGTGGTATTTCTCCCACAGTCAGCTGGTGTGATCCCAGTATATTCAATCTCTTACAATGTACAGCGTACTCCATCAATATGAGATCAATACTCACACATACAAAACCCAAAAACGCTGGTGAATGTTCAAAAAATTGTGTTTACAACATACCTTGTTCGTGTGGTAAGAGTTATATAGGTGAAACATCAAGACCATTGATTGTGCGCCAGGAAGAACATAAAAGTTACATCAGAAATCGAAAAATAACGGGTTCGAAAATATCCGAACATATTCTAACATCTGATGGCGATCATATGATGGAATGGAATAATACCAAAATTTTATTGAGAGAATCAAATCAAGAAAAAAGGAAGTTGAAGGAAACTGCGTGCATTCTTTTATCGAACAACTGCTTCTCAACCAATTCCATCGAAATGGACCGCACCTGGTTACCCCTCCTCAGAGATGAAATAAGAACTAATAGAATGGTGATTGATTGATACCGAACACCCTATGTATCAAGATACCAAATGTCAATCAAAAGAATGTATGACAGATTTCATTTGACTCTGTCAAAGAAAGGTCTTATTACCAAAATCGCAATTCAAATTCAGTTTTCTCAGCGTCTTTCTAAGAAGTTTTGATAACGGAGGCAGATACAGCCTCCGAAACGTCAACAGTTTTCAAAAAAAGAGAAGTATTCTTTGTTAATTCGATCTCATTTTTTCAGATAGGCAAATTCAGTGTAGGGTACGTTACTGACAAAAATTAATTTCTTTCAAGACAGCAGTCTTGTGAACGCAGTAACTTATCGGGCAAATTAATTAATTTGCCCTTCTACACTTGTACAGATTTCTTTGGATTAAAAAATGTTTTCATTTTCAGATTGTGGAAGGTGATAAACCCAAAAAATTATGTCAAGAAGTGGAGGGGTGTTTCTGGATGTTCCTCACAGAATCTCTACTGGTACTGTTTTCCTCCAAGCCTAGCTTCCTCAGGTGTTCTTTGAGTCTGCAATGCCCCGTTAGAAATCCCGTGATTGTCTTTAGACTAGTTTTGCTGAGGTTGATCAGTGTCTTCGATCTTTGGCCTGCCTCAGCCCTGGAAGTCTTAGCCAGTATGTTGCCCTCATTGCACAATTTCCTTGTTCTGGTATTTCCTGTTGAGGTAGAACTGAATGCACCTTTCTATAGCGTGAATTTCCGCTTGAAAAATGATGGGGAACTGGCCCCAGTGCTCGAATGGATTCTATGTTCCATTCTCGCTTGGTGTTTAGTTCCGTTCGAAACTCAATTTCCTGGTAATTTCGTCAGTTGGGAGATCGGGCAGGTGTGAACAGTCGGTGGGGATTGAGCCCTCCACACCGTGTGCTGTTCCTTTTAGTCCGACTTCAGCCAACCTGAGGTTTGCTTCCCAAGCAGTTCTCCTCACCATGATATGAAGAGGAGTGAGGTCCAGAATGACCTCCATTGCTGCTGTTGGAGTCAACCTCATTGCTCCTGTTAAACAAAGACATGCTAGTCTTTGCACTTTCTCCAAGATCTTCTTTGTTGTGGCGAGCTCGGATCTGCAGTACCACACTTCTGCCCCGTAGGTGATCATAGATCTCACTATCATGGTGTACATCCATTGCAGTACTGATGGGTTACAGCCCCATGTTTTTCCTGCACTGTTCCTGCACACCATCAGTGATGATTTTGCCTCAATAGCGATCTTTTCTACGTGTCTGTTCCAGAGTAGTTTTGAGTCTAGGGTGAGTCCTAGATACTCCACCTCTTGCTGCCATTCTAAGTCTGCTCCGTCGAGGCGAACAGTCCTCAGGTGCTGAAACTTCGATCTTCTGGTTAATGGTACACTGTGGTTTTTGATGAGTTAATTCTCATCCCCACCGAGAGGCACCACCTTCTGGTTGTCTCTAGCTCTCTTTCTATGAGATCGCAGAGGGTTCCTTCGAATTTGCCTTTGGCCATAATGACTATTTCGTCCGTATATCCAAGGCAAGTGACTCCGTTCCCGGTCAGTGTTCCGAGTAGTTCGTCTACTACGAGACTCCACAGCAGAGGTGACAGTACCCCTCCTTGTGGGCACCCCCTGTTTATGCTGATCCGAAAGATGCTCTCGCCTACTTTCGTTTCAGCATTTGGCACATCCATCTGGATGTGGTTCTGTCCACTCCCTATAATCTATAATCACCATGTATGGTGGTATCAGGAAAAATTGTTTGAATAAAATACGGTCACGGAAAATAAACCCGCAAGCGCATGGGTTTAACATTAATAGGAGATTTTCCCGTAGAATTTATTTTTGCTGTCGAGTGTAAACTCTTTAATGGTATGCTTGATTTCTATCATCAGTAATAAAGACGTTTGTTTACGAGGGCGAATTTTTTTAGCGGGGCACATGTGAATAAAACTTTTTAAAGCGGATGAAAATTGCGATCGCAACTTACGTATTTAATTTGCTGGAGACTGAAAACCATGAAAACTGAGGTATAACATCCAACTGATCGAAACTATTGAATAATAAAGTGGTCATGGTGTTATTCCGAAGCAAACGGTGGTTGATCTTTCCAGAACATCTCATCCAGTAATTAACTTCTTCGAGAAGGTAATCAATCAAATAAAAACCATCTCGCCTGACTTCCAGTTCCTGAATTGCCACCTATTTCTATTTCATACGTTTCGTTAATGGTACACTGCAAGCTTCAATATAGTCTGGTTCCCAAGTGTCAATTTGTCAAAAAGCTGACCTAGACTACCCATAATTTTGATTTTCTTCTCATTTGATCTGAAATGCCATCTAGAAAAAATGTTGAACGGGAAAATTTAGAAAATTAAAAAAGTTATAAACAATGAGGAAAAAAAGGAATCTTTTGTTTTTTTACAAACATTTCAAAAACTACTTGAGATTGCCAAAATTTAAAAAAATATTCTTTGAAAGCAAGAAATTTCCTTAAAATATTTGACCTCCCGGAACTCTACTGACAATATTTATAATTCCAATTTGGAGGTGAAAATTGTGGTGAAAAAGGGGCCTTTGCACACGCATTGTCCTAATACGGGGCATAATTAAAAAAAATATTTTTACCGTCAAATATGAATATTAGGAAATAAGCAAATGTTTATATTATCTAAACTCATAAATAAACAATAATAAAAGAAAAAATATGCAATTGATTTCATTAAGTATGTTTTTGTTATTTAGTTAATTTTCACCTGTTCAAAATAAAACCCTGCTTATTTTTGACTCTTTGGAGCTATTCTCGAAAGGATTCAGAGAAGATCCACAATGGAAAAGTTGGGAAGTTTTGATTTTTCACATTTCTATCAACAATCTAATACATTGGAAAATGTTTAAGTGATTGATATAAACACATGCACTGTTGAAGACAATTTTAGAAAATTCCTATGGGAATCTAAACTTTGATGAAAATTATGATTTTTAAGAAAAAATAGTTCTTGAATAATTATTTTCCTGAAAAACGCATTTGCTAATAACAATTGTTGTTTATTGCTAAATATTACCATTGAGGAAATATTTTTTTTAGTAATAATAATTGATCTACCCTTCTATCCACTAGTGGAATAATGAAAAATACAAACTTGAATAAATAACATTTTACTTATTCATTTTTAATATGAACATTAACATTTATTTTATATTAAATCGAACACCTCCTGATATTTTTGTACGTAATTTCAATGTTTTTGAGGAGGTGACAGCCGCTGTCAAAACAAAATGTCAAATATATTTTTGGTTAAAAATGTCGGTCATTCTAATTCTGAATGAATATGATTGTGAATAAAACGTTGTGTATGCCTGTTTTAGATACATTTTACACGCTTATGCAAATTATAAATCAAGGATAAATTTTTGTGCTTTATATTTTTTTAAAATACTAATAAAACAATACTTTAAAATACCATAGGATTTTTTTTATCTCTTATATAATATTTAAAAATATTGTTCATTTGGATTTGTCGCTTACTTTCTGATTTTGGTATTTTTTGAGAGAACGTGATAAATAATCATTTAAAAAATGGCTCCCTAATATTGTTGTTGTTTTTTAGGAAATGATTTTTAAAAATAATTATTTTCATCAAGGAATAGATTCCAAAAAAAATTATTTAAATTTCTTGTTAACAATGCATTTGTTGATAACAATTATTTAAACAATGGAAAATAAAATTGTAGCTTCTAGTAACGAAACAAAATAACGATGAGGAATAAAAAAAAAATCTGATTGTCTAATTAACATTTTTAATTTTTCAATGCCATAGATTGATGATAAAAAAATCAAAATTTCATATTTTTTTTCTTCTCAAGAATAGCTCCAAGAAGTGAAAAAAATAAGTTTTGTATTTGAAAATAATCAGGGTTTTTATGGTAACTTCCAATAGGTAAAAATGTCAGCTTTTTGAGAAAATAGCACTTGTTTACCAGACTAATAAAAGTAACTGCAATCCAATAAGGATACTTCCGATACCATGTGCCCCTTGAAATCTAATTAACAATAAATATTTTCTACATGAGTCGCACGAATCGGCGTGAAGTCGTGGACAGCTGCCGCTTTTTATAATTTCCCTTCTGAAATTCGATGTGATGTCGTAACGCGACGTTTCGTCATGCTCAGATTATTTCAAGCCTTTATTTTATTTCTCGTATATCGCTATCAGATGGAGCAGGTTATAGTGTGTGTTTAGGGAGGGTGGGCTTTTAATAAAACTCCCCCCGACGTAACCTATTATTCATGCTACGCGACAACTTGCATGGATAACGCGATTGGAATTTTAATTTGGAAAACATCGCTCGGAATAACCTGTTCCGGTTGGATTTGATGTAATGAAAACGGTGAGTTGAGTGTTTGTTGTTGTGGATTATTATCTCTTGTCGCGTCGATATTTTTATTGGTATTTGCCTGAATGTTCCCCCCAGGATATCATTGAAATATTCAAATATTGATTCATCTATTGCAAATATTCTTTTTCAGTATTACTTGTGATAGTATTTTTCGAAAACTGAACTCAAATGTTGACAGTTTCGTTAAAATCTCAGTTATTAAAGTGGCTCCCATCCCATTTTTTCTGGTGGAAAGTCATACAATTATCCACAGATATGCTTCCACAGAAGTTGTAGTTGTGGAAGTGTAATCCAGTCGTTTTCTGTTTCAAAAAACGGTACACTCTCATGTTTGCAGTGTTTATTGGAGATTTGGAGATTTCTTTCCAAGATTTGAAGTGAGATACTTGTAGAGATTAAAACAAAGTTATCCACGTATAAACACCTATGCATGGGAAATGTTAGACGTTGTGAAATATCATTGATAGCTATAGCGGACAAAAATACACTTTGGGTCGAGTCTTGTGTTTCATTTTAAAGTACATTGCTTTGTTTTTTTTTTTCATTACTGTTTCCAATTCATCATATTTATATGACATCAAAAAGCACTTCGAGATGAGCTGCATCCTGGAATGAAAATGCGATTATACAATTTGCACATTTTTGATGAACTCAAATGGAGCGGTCGAAATGAAATCAGCTCTTTCAGAACTGTAAATATTTGATCGGTTTCCGGAGTTTGAGAGATTGCCACACCGTAAATGAAATTGCGAGGGCTGACGCGAGGGTACTTCATTGATTCTGAATTGACATTCATAATTCAAGTACTTTATGAAATTGGATTATTCACTCAAAGGTGAAACTAAATGCGACCCATTTTGCGAAAAGTCCTACTGTAACGGAAATGAAATGAAATTCTCCAGCATTCAGCTATTTTGAACGTTAATATTTTTTAAGATCATCGGAAATGAAGGAATGTTTTCAAATTTTATGCGTATCTGGATAAAACTCTCTAAAACTTGTTGAAGGTTGTAAACTATGCAGGTACTTGATTACTTATATTTCGGACGTCCATCGACTTAATTATTGCTTCAACCCAATGTTATTACAGGCCTGCCGGTGTGGTTGTTATTATGTACGGCACCTGCCCAAATAGCTAAAGCCAGGAAGAAAATCTTCATTGAGCTGCACGGTGAGGAAAAGTCCCTCAACCACCTGCACTACCAGCTTTTCACGAAGTCTGCAACCAAGACCAGTTTCAACCTGGCTAGACTTCCTCATGCTGCGAAGTTACATTCATTACACGTACCACCAGATGCAGCAGAAGCTGGGTTACAAAAAAAGTCCGCTCGAATGAGGATGGTTGTAGTCTCCTCCAACCTGCTGAACCAGGTTTAAGTCTTCACTTGTCTGAGGAACCAGCAATGGCCAGTCCTGCGAAAACCTACCTGAAAATACGGTAGATACTAATGTCGAGAGGAACAATTCCATCGCAAGAGATCCATATAAATATGGCAATGAAGGAGGAGGATTTACTTGACCCTGGAAGAGTAGGAAACACCTCTAATTGATATTGATTAAAAGTTTGATTTTGTGGAGGAAATCCAGTTCTTGACATAATTTTTTGGGTTTATGACCTTCCACAATCTGAAAATGAAAAAAATTTTTAATTGAATTTTATATACACATGTTTGTTGATTGAACTTTTTATTTTATTTTCAGTCGACCGGTTGTGAACAGTGACCTCATCCCCTGTTTTCCCAATGAATCCAGCAAAGAATTCGCAGCAAACATGTTTGCCGGTATATATTAACTTTCTCTGAAGCGTTTGTTGCTAGTGTTCCATGATCCTTGGTCAGTGAAAGGAATGAGCTGGAAGTAAAATTTCCTCCAACAGCTTTGGCAAAGGACCAAAGGATCGTATCTTGGCGTTGCAAGCGTCGTTCGAATATTCGTTTGTCTCCTTGCAGATGTTTCTTGTTTCAACACATTCTAATCTAGTCTCAGTTCCCTGATTTTTCAACCATAGACGTTACACTGCCTGCTTGAGGGCGACAGCTCTAGAGCAATTTTTGCTAAACCAAGGTTTATCATATGATGATGATGATGATGACTTGAAGGAAGACTTGGCAGTTAGTCGCAGAGAGTTGCCACCGTATTGAATTATGCCAAATATTAAGAAACAAAATGACAAACCACCACTTTAGTCACTTTTCCTGCCGAGTAGTCTGACCAATATTCCGGGTCGGTTCTAGAGGTTCCCAAATGAAACTATCGAACCGAAAATAACAACAAGAACCTATATTTATTTTGTAGGCCAAAATACGTTATTTGAATAGTGATATTGCACAAAAAGGAGCACTTTACGGGAAAGTAAACAATGAAGAATAATGTAAGTTACTTACTTTCCCTCAGACTGCCGAAACTAGGAAATATTCCTACTGACAATAACGGAACAAGAATTATTTGACAAACTCATTGACAAACCTGCTGGTATCTATTAGAATTAGTTTCTCAACTGCAACAGGTGGCAGCATGTTCGGGTGCAAACAAATGCAATATCCAGTTTTTTCGCACTGGCCACTTTCCCCTTTCTTCCCCTACGAATGAATTCAGTTTCATTATGTCAATCTGTTTCTGTTGAAGTTTGTTTACCCCTTCCCCTTTCATTCAACATAAATGATGGAGGTCCTACAACTGGTCGACATCTAGTAGTGTTGACACTTCATCATTCGCATTTTCTATTCGATTGAGAAATAATAACCTATATTATTATTATTTACAGAACAGGCTCCGCAGTAACTTTGAATTGTTTGTAAATATCCTGTAAATCAATTGAATTATCTCTAGAAACCTTTAGTAAACACTAAGGTGCTTCTCTCAGTGGACCGCACCGTCTGCTTTGAGCAAACAACTTAATTGGGTTACTTTTCCGATAATTTTCCATACGCCCAACTTTCGCCAGCTTGTTTTTTCATGTTATTGATTCAGCACCAACGCTTCTCTCATTTAATATCGAGAATGGAACATAAACTTCATAATGAAGCTGAAATGTTGAGAAATTGGGTAAACATTGCACTGATTCGATTATTAAAGTATTTCACATGGAAGAACCCTTTGAATTTGCCGATAAGAGTCTCGGAAGGGTTTCACTTCAAACACAATTATACGCAATGCTTGTTGTTGAATTGAGAGAAGCCTTGGAACACAAAAGAGTCAGAATTCAGAGTTTTTCTTCGGCTAAACTTCAGGAGAATTAATTCATGTCTTATGAAATTTCGCTTCCTTTTCTTTGGTTTTAGGCGAAAATCTGACACGTTCATAGGTTCTGAATAAACAACAACCACGCATGGACAGAGCACCAGCGAATTCATTGGGACGAGGCTAGTGTTCTTCCTAAAGAGGAAAATTTGTTCAAGCGCAAATTCATTGAAAAAGCCTACATCGAAGCCAATGGTGCTTTCAGTCAACCGAGCGTGGAAATTAAAAACGTAAGGAGACCGCTAATGAACCGTTTTGGGGGAAGAAAAAGCGCGAAAACACGCGCGCCACAACACCGCCCGTAATTACAAAATAATTACA
This sequence comes from Chrysolina haemoptera, assembly GCA_958298965.1. Classification (NCBI taxonomy): domain Eukaryota; kingdom Metazoa; phylum Arthropoda; class Insecta; order Coleoptera; family Chrysomelidae; genus Chrysolina; species Chrysolina haemoptera. Next base: position 5,311,577 of record OY282603.1, on the reverse strand, counting down.
ACATACCGGTAGACCTATAAAGCATCGTGTGAACTGATAATTTGTCAGTATTCAACTGAAGGCGATTGCAGAATCAAGCAATTGAAACGTAGTGAAAATTGAAAGAAATAGAAATCATTCAACCATACTGACGATCAACAACTCAGAATTTTCAGAATATTTGATCGTAAATAATAGATATTTCATATACCTAATAGATGAATGCATACACTGGGGCCCATTTAAAATAGAAAAAACTATTGAAAAATATGCATTTTCAACAAATTTTAATGAATTTTTTTTATTTGATAGACAGTTAAAAAGTGCACTTGGACACCAAATTCAATTAATAAATTTTCATTCTCTGGTTCAAATATTCTTATTTTTTTAAGTAAAAAATCTAGAGGAATCATTTATAGACCAGGGCCAATATATTTTTGAACAAAAAAAATTCTTAGCAGTATGTGGAGGGTCAAAAAATCTTGAGTGATATATAAGTAAAAGAATAAAAATTCAGATGACTCAGTTAGTTCCGGAAGGGGGTACGTTTAGCTAAAAATACTTTTTGGGGGTTGGATCTTGGTATTTTACGATTTATGACTGAAATATGCACTCAATCGAAAGAAGCGAGAAAAACTTGTAGATAATTATTAACTCTGAAACTTTTGTCAGATACCAGTTATTTTTCAACATAACCCCGAAATTAATGAGAAAAACGCCAAAGATTTTTTTTTCTTTTTGATTTTTTATTTTTATCTTCCTCAGATTTTTTTTTGTTTTTCTTGAAACTTGGTGAAAAGTGTAAATGGTTTTAAATGAGCTGTAATTTTTTCAGAGCAAAATATTAATTTTTCGATCGTATACGAATTTAAATTTGAAAAGAATGCATAATTTTCAATCGAAAAAGTTCAGGGAAAAATTTTCGAAAAAAATTGTTAAAAATGCAAGAAAAAAGCAAAAAAATTACTCGCACACGACTGATTCATGATTTTATGAACTAAAACGACCCAGAAAAATAAATGAATACAAAAGGTCCATTTTGATTTTTCAGTAATGCGAAAGTGTGGCACTAATATTGTTCAATGTTTTGTGGTAAACAAAGATAGAAGTTTAATTTTTCAGCATTCAACAGAGACATCTATTCTCTCCAACTATGTAGAAAGGCAGTATCAAAAATGGTAACATTTTCGAATAAAATTATTTAAGCATATTTGCATTTTTCAGAAAATATACAATTACAAACATACTTTAACAGATGTATCTATCATATCTCAACTAGTCGGATTTTATCAAATTTGCAGTAGCCAAGAAGTTGTAAGGTTAAAATGATGACGAAAAATATGGGTAGAAAACCAAAAAATAAACAACTTTTCCATATTATATTTTTGGAAATATTGAGAAATAACCAAAAATGTTGTGAATGATAAATGGTCGAATTTGACAGATCGATAGGAAAAAAATCGTAAATGTCATTTTATATTATTTTCAAACCAACAACTGCGTATGAAATTTTAATTTGCACTAGCAGATCAATGGAAAACACTACATATTTGAATCATTATCAGCATATAATAGCGGGTTGTTGTCAATAAATTGGAGAAGTGACTAGAGAGAATCCGATTGAGAAACAATATTTCAACTCTTTGTAACAATCCTACAGAATTAGTCCCAGTTGTTTTGTAACCACATCACAGCCAACTTGGAGTTCCGAACTCAATTTGAAGTCGAAACTTTTATTGTTTGTCGTTGTACTTGTCAATTCCTTATGTCTCGTGGATTTTGTGTAGTCTTGGTATGTAACAGTTGAATTGAATTGTATTGCTAATTCAGATTTGTTTAGACTATGAATTGATGTGATGGCATAAATAGGTTAACGGCGGTAACACATGACAGTTATGACTGTCATTATTTACACATTAGTTGTAGATGAAGTATGCATTATGATGAATTCAATTTTCTCGGGTGATAACAAAATTATACCTGTTAAAAATTGAAAAATGTTATTTATTTGTAATATCTAACAGAAAACATCTACTTCCCTGGCACAAGCCATGCTGGACATTGAACTACATCTGACAGATATTGTGAAAGACTCTAACTGAAAAGAAAAAAAATCTGAAAGTGAAAATTCTCTCTAGTCTTCATTGAAAAAATCATAAAATGAATTAGATAAGGAGAATGTTATTGAGAAATATCACTCACAGAAATCATTCATTTCATTGAAGCAAGGTTCGCTTCTCTCGCATTTAATCCCCAATACATTTTGGTCGACGAAAATCTATTACGCTTTGCCAAGCTCTTCAGGAGGATTGATAGGATTGGAATAAAACAGGCTTTTCAGAAGCATACACATCAGGGATGGATATGAGGGAAATATTCCTTCTGAGGTGACACTTCGAAATTTTTTTTTGACATAGACCTGTCATGAGCATTGCATTTTGATTTTATTTCGAAAATATGAATAGGACATTCATAAAATCTGTTGTGGGATCATCTGCGACTGAAAGTCTCTATTTTCCATCGTTCAAGATAACCTCTTGGGACGTATTCATGTTGAAAAGGGGAACATTCTCCATGAAAATTGAAAAATGTGATTTATTTGAAATATCTAACATTGTTATAATGTTATGTGCCTATTTGAATGAAGTGTTTAGTTACTATTTCAGCTGGATCCTTACGAAAAAGCAAAAAAATATTTAATTTCTTTTTGAGACCAACCATTTTTATTACTCTTCCATTTCTGAAATAAACTGGTAATTTGTCCTGTCCCTCAAACCAGCGTAAATAGTGGGATACAAAGAAAAACCACGACAATCCAAAGAAATATCTCGAGGTCCAAACGCAATTTGTCAATGGGATTTTCGTGAGTGGTATTGTATATTAGGAGGTATTATAGGATTAAGGACGTCCCGGTTTTGTCGTCGACCGCAAAATGAAATGCCTTCAGGGTGAGTGTCGTGTTTTGTCAGAACCACACCGTGAGATCCGTAAATAAAGGGAATGAAATGAATTTTGGACTGTCCGCACTGAAATTGGATAAATTTCGATTTGATATGGAAGGAACTAGCTCACTCTGGTTCTTTTATTATCTGTCTGATTTGTATTTATTTCTTTCTGAAATGTCAAAGAAATGTCGACCATTTCGAAAGATACTAATTTTAAATATTTACGATGTGTGATTCATTCAATAAACTCATAAATTCTCGAAAAATTATATGAATTTTCAAGTATTTAGTGATGATGAATTCATTACCGAATAGGGATCCTACTTGTATAGATCCGGCAAGGGACACATTGCATTTTTTATTTGGAAAATACTGGAAAAAATATTAGAAATATAATGGATTTACTGAGAAAAAGAAATATTTTGGTAACACAAAAAATTTTAATGATTCAATAAGTATCTCTACTATTTGTAGGTACACAGAATGTGCGATACTGGCGTCATACAAATCCTCATATCTTTCGAGAAGTTCCACAGAAACTGAATATGTAGGCAGAAATTTTAGGTTCTTCATTTCTGGCAAAAAACTCAAGCGGTAGTTTATACCTGTATATGTTACAGGATACGATCGGACCACTTACACTTCGAATACTAAGATAAATTGAGCACGAATTTTCGGAATACATCATCCTCCAGCACGATGATGTAAAATCCCCTGTGGACGTCTTGGAACAATCGAGTGGCTGGCACAATCACCAGACCTCGCACCGTGTGACTTCTTTTGTGGGGTTACGTCAAATTGAAAGTATATGAGCAACAATTCAACTGATACAACAAATAACAGAGAAAGAAAATTGAAGTTCCTAGATACTAAATCAAAATTACAGAATTCTGAGTTGATAATTCAGAATTGTGAAATTCCGAGTTAACAACTCAGAATTCCCAGAAACTAAATCGGGATTATATAATTTTGAGTTGGTAAGACGAAATTGCGAGTAGTAGTTCAGAATTCCAAGATACGAAATCGGAATTATGGAAATCCAAGTTAACAAGTCAAATTTATAAATTTCTGAGTTAGGTTAGGGAGTTGGAATTCTGAAATACGACGTCAGAATCATGAAATTTCAAGTTAACAACTCATAACTCCGAGATTTCAAATCGAAATTGTAGAATTCCCGCTTGATTAACCTTTATTTCGTAACATCAAGTCAAAATTTCGTTAAACGAATTTGCAAGTCAAGGAGTTTGAATTCCGTAATACGAAGTATGAAAAGTCGAGCTCACAACTTAGAATTCCAAAATGCCAAATCGGAGTTATAGAGTTCCGAGTTAGTAAGTCGGAATTGCTAGTTAGTAGCCAAATTTATGGAATTCTGAGTTAACAAATTAAAATTATGAATTTCTGGGTCAAGCAGGTAGTCGAAATTCTGAGGTATGAATTTGGAATTCCGAAATTCTGAGTTTGCAACCCATAATTCCGAGATTTTAAATCGGACTTATGGAATTCCGAGTTGATGAGTCGGAATTTCGAAAAACGAATTCGGAATTATAGAATACCGAGACACCAGTCGAAATCATGAAATTCTGAGTCACTGAGTCGAAATTTCTAGATACGAAACCAAGATAATGAAATTATTCCGAGCTAACAACTCATGATTCCGAGATTTTGAATCGGAATTTAAAAATATTGGTATGGCCGCTCTACGCTTTTGTAAACTCCCGTGGAAATGTTCATCAGACCAAGATATTATAACTTCTCACAAATAACCTTGGAAACCAAACATTCGTAATACCCAGGAAGCACAAACCAGTATTTGATGATGGATCATGTGTTCAACACAGCAAGGAATATAACATTTAATCCTCTACAAATCTCCTCGGACAATATAATAAAGCAAACTGCCCTGTACATATTACAGATATTAATATGATCCGCTATTAAACATAACTACCGGTTATAGGCCATAACAGGGCAAAAGGATCATAAGCTCTTGTTTGCCAATATTTCACAGTCAGTTAGGAACAAAGAGTGAAGATGTGGGGTGAACCCATACCTACCCTCTGGGCAAACGTTATGAATATTTCCTCTGCGTACAAATATGAGATACATTGTTAAGTTATATGAAAATCTTGTTTTATATGTTTGCGTTTATTCTTAGAAACTTCTTTGTAATTGCCATCGAAATAAATTTGTATTATGGTCTGTTGGTTCCAGGATGTTTGTGTGTTTTCACATGGTGTGTTTCGAGTTTGCAGTCTGACTTGAACTCTTTCTGATATATAAATGGACACAATCAAAAAACCCGCCTTGTCTCAATCGGAAAAATTGAGGGGAAATCTGTTTTACCAACCGTACTAACTACCAGTTGCGAGGTGGGTCGCCACTGTTGAACGTGTTGCCAATTTCAACTGCAGGTTTGACTACTCTCTTTATTTTTAGTTTCTCTATGGCCTATAATGTGTATTCACTCATCTCCCGAGGAGCGTGTGTTTTTTGCCATTCAACGCTGATGTCCGGGTTTTCCTTCAACTGAAAAATCGAATGAGTCGGCATGACGAGTCCCGAGTTCTATTTAGATTTAGATATTGAATGTATTTCGTATGTTTCTTATTTTGATTTTATATTACTGAATCATCAAAAGCTAAAATATACCACACTGTTCATATGCCAGTTGAACGGGCTAATGAAATATCAATTCAATTTGATGGACAGAAAAAAATGCCGAAATGAAATCCTATTCTGTTCCACCAGAATGATGAACTCTGCATTCAATTATTTCGTTAATTTCCATTACATCCACTACCCGTGAAATGCAATTGTTTTTTCCATTAACCGAAATCCCCTGAGCTGCTGAAAGTTTCTGGTTCGAACAACTGAAAGCTTTCAGCTTGGACCGGTTGCTTTAGATTAGACGAATAACCTAATCTTTGCTATCGTTATCGTTCTTATAATGGTGTTCTGGATGGTTTTGTTTATTTTTTTGAACTCATCCATAAACTAGCCGGAAATACATATTTCTTAATGGGATAATATTGGAACTTTGGCAACGAAAATTGGAGGAACGAAGGGAAAAGGATAAACAATTTTATGAAGTCCTGCGTCGGAAAGTTTTGTAAGAAATTGTTTATTAAAATTGTTTTTTCCGTTAACCAGACTGTCGTCCCCTTACGAACGGCAGCCCTCAAAAGTCGAAACTTGTGCGAGCCAAGGATTAACGAGGTCTTACCTTTTAACGTGGGATTCCTAGCACTTTCTCGGGCCATCAGATAAAAATCTGAAGTCGCTGAGGATAAAGAAGCCTGGAAATACATAAAGAGCAGGGCCAGTGGCAGAAAGTTCTACAGGTACAGGAAAATGAATGAATGGATGGCATGCCGGCTTCTGGAAGATTCATAAGAACCCAAAGCTGGCCTTCAGCCAGATCTTGACTGTTTCATTCAGGGGTCATTCGAGTACAACTACAAACATTTCCAAGTACCTACCCAAAATTGTTCACCAGCTCTTAGACTATTATATGTTACTGTTCTTTATATTTAATCATCTGGCATATTTTCAAGTTCTTTTTACGAAACCATAAAAATGAACCTACTCCAATATTTCCAGTTAATTTGCATTTTATTTCATTCAAATTCCCGTGATTATAACTCACTCTTAATAATCCTCCCATTACTCTTTCAAAAACCATTGATACGACACTGGGGCAATCAATAGAATACCTCACGAGCATTATTCACTATTTGTCCGAATCAAAGGGCTTCACTTCGCTACAATGAACGGTTATATCACAGTTTATTTCGCATTGTGTATCTTCCCTTCACCCATTTTCCTTTTGATTCATTGTGGGAGAGAAATCGCCGAAAGTCTGTTTGTTCTTGTGAAACTTTCAAAGGCTTGTTTTATTATTATTCGATGCTTTTGAAAACCCGTATAACAGACCCTAATATTTGAGGATTTGCTGTCATTCTACTGGAGATGAATGGAACGCTTTTCGGGATAGTGAAGTTTAGGATAGTAAAGTTTAATAATACCTATAACTATATACGTAAAATTTGTATAGTCGCTATTGGCTACCTCAAAGATAAGTTGTATAATTTATGCTCTGGTTCGAATGGTATCTGGCAGAACGTTTCCAAAGTGTTATCTTAGCATATGAGAACTTGAAACAAGTAGCTCTCAAATGGGGTACCGCAAGGCTCTGTACTGGGCCCCTTATTATTTTTGTGAATGATTTAACACATGTCGACATACAGGAATAATTCACAATATTTGCAGAAGACACCACCATCCTTTGGCATGGTATACTAGAAGATATCGTCAATGAGGACCTTGAAACACTTGTACGATACCAACTTTTTATCTTTCAATACCACCAAGACAGGTATAATCAACTTCAAATGTGTCATCAACAATGTATTTATAAAAAATTATTGTATTAGCATCAAAGCTATGGATACATTCTTGGAGTTGAATATTGAAACTGAAATTTGAAGGGCATATATCAGTTTTAACCAAAAAACTTGTGTAATTACAAAGATTTGATATTTTGAAGTGCGAATTGAATTTGATGCGATTATTTTTTCAGGGACACAATGATAAGATAAATATCCAAACTATACAATGCACTTTGTATGTAGCGATATGAACTGGTTGCTAGGGAAATTCAAATATTATCGAAATTATAGGAGTTAACTTAACTCAAACGAAAAATACGAAAAATATAATCAATGAAAAATTTAACAAATCTCATATATCCACTCGTATTCCTTTTAATATCACACTATATTTTACCACTCTCCCACTGAAAAACTTAACGAAAAATCTATTTTGAAATTGGTTCCATGAAATTACAAAATTTCATCCCATGTTTTAGTTATCTGTGGAGAATCCATAAAACATATAACGATTCAATCTGGATTTTACGAGCGATGTCACATCTCGATTCCAGATATCATATTCGGAACATAGTTGTCATGAATATCAATTAACTCGTATGCCAACTGGTCCACGTGCACCACGCGGCACAGTCGCAAACAATTTGCATGTGGAAATTTGTCAACCGAATCAAATCTAACCAACGAAACTCAGCTCTCCAACTAATGTAATTACAGATGCCTAGAAATGATCTGCAATTATCTGATCACGGCTGTATATGCTACTGAAACCATATAAACGAACCGCGTGCGAAGAATGGATCCACCCCGTGTTTTCGCCCATGGTTGTCATGTCGAATCACTGTCTGTCGGCGTATTATCATTACCTTGCTTTAGTGCATTTGTTGTACCTTCCGAAAGATACACTAGACAGGGCAGAGGCGTAGCGGTTCTCAGTCTCGGCAAAATCAGGGACATTTTTTCTGTAGCTGCAATTTTTCAATTGTAATTCAGGAAGGATAAGATGTTTATGATAATTCAGATATATTCTCAAAAATATTTCCATCGTAGTCTCTCTGAAAAAATGGCACATCGGGAGAAGACCGACGTTCATAGGATTTTTTGCTGAAAAAGGAATGTGAGCATTAATTCTCTGATGGTTATAAACCAAGAAAAGTTGGGGACACTTCCAGAAAATTCATATTGATTGAAAGTTTGATTTTGTGGAGGAAATCCAGTTCTTGACATGATTTTTTGGGTTTATGACCTTCCACAATCTGAAAATGAAAAAAAAAATGTTTAATCCAAAGAAATCTGTACAAGTTAGTTACTGCGTTCACAAGACTGCTGTCTTGAAAGAAATTAATTTTTGTCAGTAACGTACCCTACACTGAATTTGCCTATCTGAAAAAATGAGATCGAATTAACAAAGAATACTTCTCTTTTTTTGAAAACTGTTGACGTTTCGGAGGCTGTATCTTCCTCCGTTATCAAAACTTCTTAGAAAGACGCTGAAGAAACTGAATTTGAATTGCGATTTTGGTAATAAGACCTTTCTTTGACAGAGTCAAATGAAATCTACACACAATATTTTATATGATCGCCATCAGATGTTAGAATATGTTCGGATATTTTCGAACCCGCTATTTTTCGATTTCTGATGTAACTTTTATGTTCTTCCTGGCGCACAATCAATGGTCTTGATGTTTCACCTATATAGCTCTTACCACACGAACAAGGTATGTTGTAAACACAATTTTTTAACATTCACCAGCGTTTTTGGGTTTTGTATGTGTGAGTATTGATCTCAATGTATTGGTTGTTTTAAATGTTGTTCTTACATCATACCTATGGCCAATCCGTTTTATCTTTTCAGACAGTCCAGGGACATAAGGTATAATATTGTTTGTTGGATGTGTATGGAGATGTCGCATGTCTGTGTGTTGTCAAAGAAAGGTCTTATTACCAAAATCGCAATTCAAATTCAGTTTCTTTAGCGTCTTTCTAAGTAGTTTTGATAACGGAGGCAGATACAGCCTCCGAAACGTCAACGGTTTTCAAAAAAAGAGAAGTATTCTTTGTTAATTCGATCTCATTTTTTCAGATATGCAAATTCAGTGTAGGGTACGTTACTGACAAAAATTAATTTCTTTCAAGACAGCAGTCTTGTGAACGCAGTAACTTATCGGGCAAATTAATTAATCAGACTGCTTCTCCCTTTTTTCCAGCTTCATGGCTCCGCTGTGAGAGGCCGGGGACTGCATGTGCAAGGGATCCCGTCCTTGAGGCCCCAAATACCAGCCTTTATCTCCCTCGGAAGAGAAGAGGCGTGTAGCCTACCATCTTCGTTTCCCGTGGGTAGTTCTCCCTCCATCTTTTTGGCGCTTCTCTTTGGAAGAGTCTTGCCGCCCGTCCTAACTCTCTTCTAGGTCGGCTCGGGAATCGATCGCTTTTCAGGAAGTACAATCTCCTTTGCCTTTCAGAGAGGCTGGCGCAAATGAAAGCCGAAAGGGCTGGTTTTGCTTCGCAAGCCTCCTCGCCTTCCCAGCACCTGGTCATCTCTTACTGAGGTCTGCCTGCTTTCAGGAAGACCGTCTTTGTCCCTGGGCTATACTTCCCCTAGAGGGCATCAGACCCCGAGCCTAGGTTGGCGTCCGTTGTAGTCGTTAGGTCCGTTGCCGGACCCCACTTCCTTTTTTCCCACTTGTCAGAGTGGGTGTACGGCGGATTTGATTTCATTTATTCCTTAAAGAATATTGGTGAAACATTGAAGTGTAGGTCTTCAAGATATATTCCGATAGTAACGTTGTCTTTGCTTTCGTGTCCAGAAGGTGAGCCCAATGTGTATCCAATAGAATGTCTTTCAATTTTCTCAAACCTTCAGTGATCTTTGTTGGAATTCATTGATGTCCCAGCATTTGAAAGCCTTCGGAACTCGGCCTAGTCGTTATTTCTGTGATCGAACTTTTACCTTTAGATTTGTTGATGTTATCTCAGTCAACATTTCGATATTTCAAATCATTGTTACTGCAAATAAATCGTGTGAAAGTATAAAAAGCATCAATTGAATTCATCGACTTGTAAATTTTGGTGTTCAGATCGTTGCCATCACAGCCCTTATTTATGAGGTTTTTTTTTCATGACATCGACTGATGATGATGAATTTGAAATATTTTCTGCAAAGTTACAGAAAAAGCAATTGAATTCATCAGAAGATATTGAATCATGGTATCTCCTTTTCATATGTTTTATTTTTGTTCCTTCCAAACTTTACCGTACGTGATTTATTGCTAGAATTTGTGAAAAAATTATTGATAGCAATTTGTTTATAACTTGAATCTTTTTCAGAAAATATTTTTTATTGTATGCCCCAATAGCTATAGGTTCTTGAGTAGGATTACTCAGGGATTCAATACAGGATAGAGTATCTCTCATCACTCGGAGATTGTTATCAAACAAACAAACTGGTGGTTTAGTACTATTTGTGGTAATTTTTAACGTAAAGGATATTCCTCAACCAGTGTTTGCCTGTAAGACATATTCATATAGTAATATCTCTGCTTCAGGTTCCTGAAAGTGAAACCCATCTGTATTTATCAGATCGTTTTAAAAATTTTTTGAACCTGCTTTAGTGACCCTTGGACTTTATTGATGTCCTAGAAGTTATTAGCCTTCGAAACGTGGACTAGACGGTATTTTTGTAATCGAACTTAAACCGTTCATCAGATGAGTTTATCTCATCTTAGTCACCAGTTCTCTATTTCAAATATTTGTTACTGCTCTAAAATGAATATTTGAAACGCGCGTCGAGTGAAAGTAACGTAGTTTCTTTGTTTTGGGTATCTTTATTTCTTGAATTGTCACTTCTATCAAATGTGTAATTGAAAAAGCACCAATTCAATATCGACTTGTCAATTTCCTACCAAAGTCTTGCGCTTTGTTATGCCTTGATGAGGAAATTATGCAGCAGATATTCACACCCATGACTCGACGCTTTCTTCTGAATAATTACAGAACCCATCACGTACAGTTCCTAAAGGGTGTAAGTAACGGGCGCCATGACTTTTTCTTTATTTCCACCCTTGCGACACCAAAAGCCAATTACCGCCAATAAGTTGCTAGTTATACGCTGATTATTATTCTTTGTCCACGTCGGAATATTCTTCAACGAATAGAAAAACTCAATTAACATAAAACTACTATTATGTGAATGAAAGGATCATTTTAATTTTCGAATGGATAATGCTTGTTCCGGAAAATAAATGATAGTGTGTGAGAACATCATTCTGCTTCATGAAAATATGTGATGGGCTTCTTCCTTCTACAATTTTCGCCAATTAATTCCTTTAGAGTCTCGCATGTACCCTTTTTCTTTTTTTATCTACCGGAAAACTTTGTTCAGCTGATCAGACTATACGGAACTGATGAACATGCTGAATGTACTCGAATATGCTATACATTCACGAATGATTGGGATTTGAAAAAAAAAACATCCATCGGATATTTTCACAAAACATGAATTACTCTATCGTTTCCATCTATGAAAATATCTGATGACTGTTATCTGCTTTCAATGTTTTTATCCGAGCCTGGCTCGAGTATGATGAGACTAAATAATATACTATAACATTACCCAAATAAAAATGGGTGAGCATGGTTAAATAGCTATTAATCATTCCAAGTTCTTGAAGTAGATCTTTTTTGTATGGGTGTGAAGTTTGTTGAATGAGGCGCAGCAGGCGAGTTCAACAAACACGTAAGTACAAAAAAGCCCTTTACGAAAAGGTATAATGCAAAGTTTTTTCTTGCGAAATATTGTATTTCTCAAAAATTCAGAATTTACTTTACAAAAACAAACAATATCACAATAATAATATTGGTGTATTATTGCCTAGATATTGTTTCCAGAATCTTAAATCAATACTGCGATTTCAATAGTTCTTTTTATTCAAGAAATAAAAATCAATATTGCATTCAAGTTTGAGGTTTGAATATTATTTGATCAATATTCAAGAAATCATATAACCCTATATCGATAAAGTTTGGGAATAAATCAGATATCTGTTAGATATTACAAATAAATCACATTTTTCATTTTTATGTTGAATGTTCCCCTTTTCAACATGAATACCTACCAAGAGGTTATCTTGAACGATAGAAAATAGCGACTAAAGTTTATTTTTCAGACGCAGATGATTCCAAAATAGATTTAATGAATATCTTTTCCATATTTCCGAACAAAAATCAGTAATCAATATCGAATAGAGTTATATCAAGCCTCAAACCGCTAGGTGGCTCCACTTGTGGAACGACAACTAAATCCTAAGGAAACATATTAAATATTTTCTCCTCAAAAATTGTTTACAAGACAATCTACTCAGAGGTTGATTGAAGGGAAAAGACAACTGTAGAGGTTTGCACCATATGGAAAACTTTTTTATTATACATTTTTCAGAAAATTTTATTCCTTATAAGAGTTGGTGCTTCGCGAAAAACTCTCAAATGAGTTATCAAAATTCTGAATTTTCAAAAGTTGTTCAGGGGAGAACAGAAAATATTAGTTTTGATCAAGAGTAATCTACCCTTATTTTTGATAGTTCTTTAGGATCAAAACAATATTAAGATTTGGAATCATAGCCACCCACACAACAAACATTTTTTTTTCCAATTTTTCATAGTTCTAGCCTCCCTCATATTCCTTGTGTGAAATTTGGTACAATTTATCATTTGTACTAGAATATCAACGTTCATTGGAATTTTTTTTGAATTCTACTAGTTTATTGGTGCAAAGTTATATATCACTCTGTATGTATGTCCATAATTACTATCAGTATGATTTTATTAAAGTAAACTACTGAATAAACCAATTAAATGTTGGTGAAGTATTAAATAATAAAATTCTGCAACTTTACGATTACTTTAATCATGAAAAATTGTATATATTAATTTTTTTTTATGATAGACATGATTGTAAAGTTGAAGGATTGTATGATTTAATCGTTTACCAATAATTAATTGATTTATTCAATAATTTCCTTCCATAAAATCATACTGATAGTTATCATGGACATACATACAGACTGATCAAGACTATGAAGTTTGCACCAAAAAACTATTAATAATTTAAATAATTCTCAACAAACGTTGATATTCTAGTACCAAATTTCGCATTGAAATAACGTTTTAGGAATATTGTTTTCGATTCTAAACAACGTTTCTAAATAAACTTTTTTGATAATATCAAAAATAAGGGTAGATTACTCTTGATCAAAATTTCTATTTTCTTGTTCTCCCCTGTACACCGTTTGGAAAATCTGAATTTTAAAATATCAAATACAAGTTTTCCGAAAAGCAACAACTTTTATGAAGAATAAAATGCATAATAAAAAAGTTTTCAATATTGTGCAAACTTTTTGAAACTCACTCTGTGACATTTCTCGGAAATACTTTTTCAATGTTGTCAAGGAAAAACACATTCGCTTTGAATATATCACCAATATATCCAAATGATATTGAACCAATATCCATTGAATTGTTTTGAGGCCAACATTGTTTCCAGAACCCATATTATCCCGAAGTAAGTGTGCTACAGCGTTATTTTATCAATATCACTCAATGTTTTTGCTTCGAGAATATTTCACCAAAATTATCTCAAAAATATTGGAATCTTCATTTTTTTTTCTTACGCCAATTTTACATTTGAAAATTTTCCCAATCTTTCCACAATATATATTATCCCAATATAAGTGTCCTACAACACATCAACACCAAAATTATTTCTGGTGATTATATCAATCCAACTGAGCTCTGTGTTGGTATTCTCATCAATTATTAATAATAATAATAATCATTAATTTCCCATCAGATAATTTACAAAATTATTCAGGAATAGTTGTGCTACCAAAAAATCAAATTATTCTCTCAAAAACATGTACGCCGACGACGCTACATCTATAAATAATCCTGGCGAACCCATCGAACGGTTCGCTCCAAAAGATTGCTAATTGATTTTAAATTAGAATACGATTTTAATGAAACCAAGGCGACAACGTGCCAACAGGCAATTTCTGAATCACGACTGGGAATTCAATATTCTCTGCGGGAAAAAAGATATTGAGAATAAATTAAACTTTGTATCCGCAGACGGGAAACAGCGGCGGAGTTGATGGAAAAAGTGCTATGGAGTTAATTCGGTAAGTACCGACTTCTGTGAAGAGTGTAAATGGTCAATTTACTTTTCAAAAATGCGATATACTTAATGAGAAAATTGTGAGAACTTATTATGATGATTTTTCAGTTAAGGATCAACATTGAGAATAAAGATATTCGTTGCCGTCCAATGTTTCATCCATTTACCCATTCTCCCATCCACTTACTGTAGGCTATTATGACGAAGGTGCCTATCTGAGAACTTATCTATCGTGTCTATAAATGAACAAAAAAACAACTTCATTTGAAGTTTAATGAGTAGTTATTGCGGCACTTGAGTGCATCCCCACCTCTCACATGTTTACCCCCGACCACTTACGAAATCAACCAATCAGAGTGCGTCTAGCAGTCTCGTGACATACCCTCATCCTGCCGACTCACCTATGATCATCTGTATCTTGTCACCTTTAAACTTTCATATATCCGTCATCTCCCAGCGATCATTGGTCACCTGTCTCCTTCAGTTGTCTGGGCGACGGACTTTTGGTCCTCACTATATAATAATTTTACAAACTACTCAGAAAACAATTCAATTTTCAAAACTTTATTTTGAATATCACAGCAGTAAATGAAGAAGTTACTATGTTAGCGAAACATTTTGTGATATTTGAAATAAAGTTTGTGAAGATTAAATCATTTTCTGAAGAAGTTTGTGCAAAATTTAGCTGTTAGATTGAGAGAAGCCATGCAAAAAGGACAGTTGCAAAAGTACTTTTCAAATATAATTCAATCCCCGGCAAACTTCTTGTTCTTTTATATTTGAAACCCCTATAAAAACTACTTTTATTTTCCACAGCATTACGACAAAAAAAAAGTCCAAACCGTTCGGATTTTACGGCCACGAACAGAAAGAGAAAAAGGTATCGAGCTCGTGATAACTCCCAGGAATCGGAACTTTCCCAGAATATCGGTGGAGTTTACTTTTAACATAGCATCACAATACCTCGAATCTCCCCAGGCAGTCATTGAAAAAATTCGACTCGCTTTGACGAGTCGTTCAGATTCTTTACTTCGAGTTGTTGACGCGATTTTCATGTCTAGATCGGAAATGTACAGCTGAATTTGCAGGGGTTGAAGTAAACGTACGTGGGTTTATCAGACTGATAAAGAGTGATGGAATTTTCCAAAGAAATTAAAATTGAACGTTTAAAATTTATGATTCGACAGAGTTTTAAATGAAATTAATTTCCAGCAAGTATAGCTAAATATTGAAAACAAGACAGTGATAATGAGTGGGATTGTTTTTTTCGTCTCACGTTACTTTAATTGAGAATTTGTGATATTGTAAAACAGATTCTGTTGAAGAAATGCACCCTATGATTATGATATATGATTTAAAACTTAATTGATCTCAAAAGGCCGATTCAGATACATGGGTGCCCACACAGGCTTTTTGACCCCACTTGAAAATAAAAATGTAAAATGTTTCCGTTAGGACAACATCGAAACTGTTTCCGTACGTCTGTAAAAAAAGCTCAAAGTTTTCAACTGATATTCAGCTCTATGGATTTTCTGAATGTCTTTTTCAGTTTCAATTGATATAACTCAGGAGTAATCTGATTTCGTGTCCAGGACTTTATCCTTGCAGAACCATACGTACTTGTAATTGGCCTCCTCTGCAATATGTTTTGTCATCATCAGCAGTTGTTTGTAATATGGAAAAATGTGTTCGTTGATGAAGACTTTTGGCAGTGTCGTTAAACATCACTACCGTTTTTTTGGACAGGATTTCCTCTCGACCTGCTTCTGATTTGAACTGTACTATTATTGGGATTATTCTTGTCTCATTTCTCGCTGATAATCGTTGTGCGGAATCAATTTCTGAAAAATTCAGATTATTCTTCAATTTTTTGGCGATGTTACAGACAACTTCTATAACATTATCATCTTCTGATATTGGCATATCACTTATTCCTATATTTTTGCTTCGGCTGTATTGCTCAATTTTATTCATTTTGAAACTGAGATCTCCAATTATCTCATATTTCTGTTTATTCTCCTTTTTAATGTTTTCAACTCTTCTTCCTAAGTTTGTTATCAGTTGATTGTTTTCTTTCAATTTATTCTGGATATCATCACATTGATTAATAATAAAGTCTGTGCTATTTTTCAATGAGTGTATTTCCCCTTTAAGTGTTTTGAAATTCTACAGTTGACGGGCAATATTGTTCAGCATTTTTTGAATGTTTTTCATCTCACTTGAGGAAGCTACTGTGATAGCGAAACATGTCTTGGTTAAATAAAAGTTTGTGAAGATCAAATCGTCTCTTGTCTATACAGTTACTATGGATCTTCATCAAGTAGCGGCCGAATCAATAAAAAAAAAGTTTTTCATCTCTTCTTTCAGTGACGCTTTCATCTACCATCTCATCCACTATCTCATTATAGTTGTTAACAGAATTTGATCTCGTAGATTTACCATGTGCTTGGTTGCAGCTGTTACATTTCTATTTTTTTTTTCTATCTTCTTAAAGGCATTTTCGGATATGGAGACAAATTTCTGGAGGTGAATTCATTTATTTTTCTGACCGATTTGGGTTTTTTCTGGGCAAGATATGACGTTAAGTCTCGTAGTCATCAAAATTAGGAAATTTGAATCATGTTTCGTTCGAATCGATAAAGCGTAAGATTGAAAAAATTTTAAAAAATTTTAAAAAATGGAGAAAATGTTTACAATTGGAAACTGAGCAACTTTTTTATTTAGCATTTTTCGAAATTTCCAAGAAAAACTTGATTTTTCAAAATTGTCAAATTTGACAGGTTTAGAGCAGCAAGTGACAAATCAAAAGGGGTTGTTGTATACTCGCTTTTCAAGCACAAACTAACTGCGGCGTAAAATTTTCATCATATTTGTTAATAAAAAAAACTTCGATATGTTGCGAACTTTATGTGTGACACTGTATATCTGGTACCTGTTTAGGGGAATATAGGCACAGAGTACCTCAGAAAGCACTTCGACTGAGACCCGAATTTCAATAAGATTGAAAATATATCTTGTGAAACTCATCTACATTTCCACATGTACATTACCTGAATTACAATGATAAAAAGTTAGAAATGTTACAGTTGAAACAGTCACTTGCAGCTCTCCTTCTCCACAAACTTTCTTCACTTGAATCTGGATACCATCTGTCACTATCAGTCATTTCTATTATCGACTAAGTCACATATGTCATAAGAAAAATTGATAGTGAAATGTGGCACTACTCTCCTGAAAGTGTTAATCCAACCACATCATTCACTTTCAATAACGTTTCCTTATTTTCAACCACAGGTAGCCAAGCGGGATAAAACCCAATTTTCTGAATTACCTGTCTGCTTTGAGGTAACTTCGTAGAAGAGAAATCGTTAGAGTCCAATTTCCCCCAATTGCAAATAACGTAACATGAAGAAAACAGAATTCATCATCAATAATGGAAATTATTTGTGAAAACGTTTCAAGATACTGATTCGATTATTTTATATTTTATTGTATTAAAGTCCTTGTAAAATCAATTGAAATGGGTTCGAAATCTACGGATTTGAATACGCTGGCGCTGTTCATTTAATATTCTTCCATTCACTACCGTTAATTTGGTCCAAACTAGCTTATAAAATGAGTCAGTCAATAACAACAAGGAAAAATGAAAAGGTTAGTCGGCGGATGAAAAATACACACATCAATAGATACGATAATGAGCAGTAACGACAGTAGAACTTACCTTGTAGAATCTCAACACCTCAACAGGCATGCCTTGCTATTAACTGAAGATGAAGGATTGTGTCCCAGTCCTGCTGATGCCTATTCAAGATGCACCGAGATTATGAAATGGCACCAAGCTATGTGTCAACGGAGATATTATGAAGACCAGTATTCTTACAGAAGCAGCTGAAGGAAAGAGCGTGTTGATGTCCCGAAACCCAGTTATTGCAAATGATTTGCTATTTCAATTATAGTGACTGCAATTCCCATAAACTTTGCATTCATAATGACCATTAATAAGTCCTAGGGCCAAACGTTGAACGAAGCAGGAATTCATTTGGGCACTCCTCGCTTTCAACGTCGTCAGCTACATGTCGCTTGCCCAGGTACTGGCGAAAAAAAAAACATCATACTATGTCGTCTATAATACAAGTATATTACCCAAGATCATATCAGATACCTACCGGTGAATTTTTTTCTCTCGTAATTTCTTTTTATTACTCACACAATTTTCAGTTCTCTCCGGACCCAATTCTGAAGTCCACGTAGACGAAGTCGCAAGCAGAAGTTAATTATTATGATAAAATGCTATTCCCGTTACAGATTGTTTCTTCACAACGTTATAATATACAGTGCGCTGGAATAAATTCATTATTTCTGAATATGAAGATATTTCGGGAAAATTCTCAGGTCGATTTTCTTTTCCGATGGGTCAATTTTTGAACACCACCCAAAATATATAGAATTATCCGCATTTGAGTGAAAATGAAACTGAATGTTGAATTTCCAGACTTCTCATCTGAGGAAAAGGAATAAAACTCTATTATAGTACTTATACATTCATTTATTAAATTTCTCAAACAAATATATAACAATTATATTATTTAGTACCAACGTAATTCAAACTCCAAATGAATGCAGTGCAAGCACCAGAAGCAACAACCATATATATAATAATAATTGTAACAGTAGTTTCTGCCCTAGAAATATATACAAAAACTGAAACTAATTCAATATTCCTTTGGTCGCTTGAATGCTCAAGAAATCGATGTAACTTCATAAGTTACTGTACAAATTTATTTCTAGCAAAATTGGCATAATTATGACTACCAATACCAAAATGTTATTAAAATGTATCTTATCTAAATGGATACCCAGCTCAACAGTGAAATATGGACAATATGTTTCTAGTACTATTATACAAAAAAGAAAACAAAAGGAGAATATAGATTTCACAACTTCTACTTTTAGATATCTAATATAGATATGTTTAGAATTTGTAGTTCAAAGGTTTTTTGAGGATACCAGAAAATATTTTTTCGTGGTTCAAATTTTTAGTAAAGATATGTTTTCGATAGTTTTTCAACTGATATGTGGAAGTTTTCATGAATTAGATGTACATTTCTGGATATTGTTCTATTATATAATCCTCAGGTATTTGACAGTAAGATACTTATAAATAATGTATTTGAAAATATATTTGAGGTTTCATTATCATATTATGAAATGAGTAAAATTATTACCAAAAGTTAAAATGAACTGAGCAAATAGAAGTTACTAGGTAGGTAGGACTGAATTGAATGAGATATCTACTCCAGTAACAATCTGAATACTTATAAAGGCATTTTACTCCTAGGGGTTAGTCGGATTCAAAATGAAACTCAATTCAAATATTACCTTTCAAAAAAACCATCATGAAATATGGATAAATACTGACCAGAATTCGACAGTAATTGCCATAATTTCTGAGAAAATCGTTTCTGTGGAATCATCGAAATATTCTAATAATTGTAAGTTGAATTCTGAAGATAATGCCTGAAAACAAATTTATCAAAAAAAAAAAGATTTTTTTTTGTTCATTTCGACTTCTGTGTTCGATGATTAACATTTGTTGACCTTTTAAGCTGAAGTACAGCTCGAGGGTGAAGAAAGTGGTGGAAACTATAAACCGTTTCAAACAATAATTGAGAAAGAAATTATAACTGGACATTCTTGCTTGAAAGATTCCAACAAAAAATGCATCTCTAAAAAGAGTCAAAAACTGACCCCATCGTAAGAAAACTCCATTCCAAATATATTTAAACGTTATATTGAGTTTGAAAAATATACAGTGTCCATTTAGTGCGTGATTCTTCTATACTTGGAAATCCATGACCTATAGAAAAAACGTTGGAAGACAAACCTTTTCAGTTACCTTTTGTCTTTCCATCGCTGTGAAGGATATCAAGCGAAGCTGTAAAGTGATGATAACTGATCCTATTTTCGACACTATTGCAGATTCATGTGAAATTTGGAACAGTATTATTTACTCTTTTTAATTATGATATCTTTTCCTAGAAATTTCACACCGGATGAATTGAAAAAAACAACCTCTGCGCATCTATCGACCAATAGCAGGTTAACGTGACTTTAGCTAACTGAAGAAAATTACATTTTTTCAGAATTAGTATTTCAGAATTATATAAAACTCCCTAAAAATTCGGTAAAGTAGTTCTTTAGGTTTTTAGTTGATTTTGGAAACGAGAGAATCGATTCAAATGAATGATGAACGATACATTGACTTTACAATACTAAGACAACAGAAATTTTAAATTGTTGTCTCATTTTCTTGAATGAAATCATATTTTCATCGATATTCAGCGATCTGAAGATAGTAAAGTGATGAAAGTAGTAGGGAGATGTTTTTTAATATATCATTATCAGAATTTTTGTAGATATTGAAAAAACAGGCAAAAGCTGAAAGTTGTCAAAGAACTTTCAAATTGAACAAATCTGTGAAAATGATAAAATATTGTCCAAAAATAAAAAATATCACGGACCGTTTCAAACAATCGTAGACACTGAAATATACCTCATATCCTCATGATTTATAAGGCAAACTTCCACCTTTTGAATATATTTGTTCGATAGTGTTCAACTATGTCAAAATGTCGATAGAAAATCCTGAAATTGGGTTGGCAATCAGCGTTTGCAGTTTCTAGCTATAACTTCGGCCGCTCAAACAAAAAATGTACATGAACTGATGGGATTATCATCAATAACGACTATCACGTTATGAAAAAGTAATTGAAATAATCTTATTGACAGTTGAAAAAATATTCAATAGTTCAGTAACCTCAACGATTTTTTCAAGAATGACATTTCTTTCGAAAAACAATATTCTTCATGATATTAGGTGTTTGAATGAATTCAGTGAATTATTCAAGTACTCAGTATAAGAAATTACATTCGAAACACTGGTACACAATTTCCACCACTTTTACAATAATTTAACTCTAGTTATAATACAATCAGTACAGACAATAAAATGCACTAATTACTATACAAAATGAATTAATGACAAGGAAAACCAACTCGATTTTTTCTATATTTATCTAGAATCAGGTTGGAATGTCAACCCTACGCTACGCTGATTGGCGGGAGGTTGATTTACGCAAACTCATAGGTTCTTGCATATCATTGTACTGGAAGAGCAGAGAGAATAATCCTGTGTATCATGACACGTCATCGATGATTTTTTTCTAATACATATGTCAGTCACGTGGAACGTCTTTTCATGGGTATTTCTATTAGCTATCCAATCATGTCAATGTTTTCCAGAAATTCACGTTTTCATTCTAACTTTTGTATTATTGAGAGAAAATCCCAACTCGATAAATACAAACAATTCCAAGGCAAATGCTCGAGTAGCTGATTTTTTATTAAAATAACGTGATCTATACATACAGTGAACTCATTTTGATTTCCACCAATAATTTCGATGCGTATAAGGTTTTTGAGGTCATGCAGGAGTTAAATCTGGCAATTTGGTTGGCCATATGTTCGATCATCTCCGCCTTATCCTCCGATCTGGAAAGTCGTTGTCCCAATAGTTTCTCACAAAAACAGCATAGCATGAAGGCGAACCACCCTGCTGCAGTCAGAAATAATCATTTTTGTTTGGGAACAACCCATTCAGTTCGGGGCGCAAGAAGTTGAAGTTACCAAGGCCCAATTAAGGAAATGTTGCTCGTCCTTCCACTAATGTTGATTTCCGGTAGCGAAGTACTGACCATTTGGAAGTGACGTAGTAGCTTCATCAGAATAAAGGACTTTTTGTAAAAACATCAGATTTGTTTTTTTTAACCTTTACAATTACGCAGCATTCTTTTTCATTTTTGGCGTTCTTTTCTTCTTGTTATTTTTCTTCTTCGTGTTGTTCTTCTTGTTCTTGTTCTTCTTCTTCTTCATCTTCTTCTTCTTCTTCTTCTTCCTCTTCTTCTTCTTCTTCTTATTCTTCTTCTTCTTCGTCTTCAATTTCTTGGTTTTCTGACTCTGTCGCGAAATTAATTTCACCTGATCAGGTATTCTTTGGCGTTCTCAGAACTGTTAATTTGTCAGTGTTATGATCTAATGCTATTTGCCTTGAACTGGTATGGAAATTTTTTTGAAACGCCAGCATAACATCTAGTTTCTTGTTTTCTGGTATATGTTTCTTACCAACACATCAAGTCTTACATGACTCGTTTTTCAAAAATTTTCTCAATATTGCTTATCGAGCATTCTGAAATTGGTTTTCTGTTCTAAAATTCATTATTGAGTAAACTACTAACTTCTTCCTGCGTTCTCGTTTTGTCTCCACAACCAATCATTAGCGGAATTTCGATGTTCTCTGTATCAGTGAGCTTAATATTGATGATGTTTGAATATGTGCACCGTTATGACCATCAACATTCGACAAGTCGATTGAGTTTAATTTGAGTGTAGCACTTTCAATCACCCATCAGAGTAATAAATTCATTTACTTCTAACTGTACTATTTCATTTGCTGAAGCGTTAATAGGCTGGTAAATTCTTCTCTATAGTTGTATAGCTAATTTAAACAACTCTTAGATAACATATGACATTATCCACATTTCGTCATCACACAAATGGCGTCAATAATAAATTTGACAGAATGCACAGTCCGAAATAAAAATGGACTGGTTTTGTTTTTTTTTTCAAGGGTAACACAATAACTGAATGAAAAAATTCAACGCCTCTTTTGGTGCCCAATGTATAGTATACTAAAATCAACAGAAATCTTTGAAATGATACACACTGTCGACGAAATTGACCATAAGATTTCTGATTGGAAGAAGCATTTGATTAAATAAAACTAAAAATTTTCCAAAAATGTTTTTCAAGTCTGAAGTTTCCACGTTTGAATGTCACTTTCTGATTTCATAATGAGATCAACCAATAACGTTGAAGTTTAGTTACTTTAATTTTTGAAAAAAAAAACTGTTTAGTAATCTTCAATAAAACTCTGTGTTTTTTAAAGATCAAAGTCCTTGGTCAACTTCAGAAAAATATTTGTAAAATTCGAGTTGGCACACCCTGTAGACAATATAGAGTCTATGTACACTCCTGATGAATTTGCATACAAATTTGAATCGAATCAGTTAAATAAACATTATACAGTGACCGCCAAAAAGTATGTACCATATGGGGAAAAAGTTTATTATTAGAGTATTGAAAAAAAATTCTTGGGAAAAGTTTGTGCATGTTCGATAACCTAAAAATCGATTTTGACACATGTCACGTGATCGCTGGTATGGCGGCAAATTGAAAAAAATTACTATGAATAGACAAAAAGTCGGGTAAAATGGCAAGATATCAAAAAAAGTTATTTGAAAAAGTTGCTTAGAATTCAATTTTATATACATATACAGAGTTTGAAGGATTAATGTGAGAAAATTAAAATAGCATTTTTTAAAAATATTTTCCTAGCTGTATAAAAATATCAAATTATTCTCTTATGAATAGCTTGGCCATACTAAAATATTTGTATTTTAATGATGATAACAAAACTTTCTCATTTTCTCTACACCAGAGAGCACTAAATTAAAAAAATTGAATTTTCTCAGAACCATTCCACGATTCTTGCGATGATAGGGAAATCCGAATATATCGTGTTTTTCCGATTATAATCAATTTTTGATGATAATCGTGCACGAACGTTTCACTTCGAACATAATCTTAAAAATAGAGCGTCAAATCAAAGAGGCTAGAGTTTTCAACATTGCGTGCTCTTGGCACGATGATCATCGAAACTTGATTATAATCTGGAAAACACCATGTTTCTGGAGTGTCATGTCATCACAATGGTCGTGGAATTCTAGTATAACTGTTAGATACGAACCAATGTAACAGCCAGGGTTTTGACAAAATCCAATTTTTTTAATTTAGTGCTCAGTGGTGTGGAGAAAATGAGAAAGTTTTGCCATTATCATTGAAATACAAATGTTTCAGTATGGTCAAACTATTCTTAAGATAATAATTTGATATTTTTATACAGCTAGGAAAATATTTTTAAAAAATTGCTATTTTCAGTTTTCTTACATTATTTTTTCAAACTTCGTATATGTATATAAAATTGAATCCTAAGCAGCTTTTTCAATTAACTTTTTTTGATATCTTGCCGTTTTACCCCACTTTTTGCCTTTTCATAGTGATTTTTTTCAATTTGCCGCCATACCAGTGATCACGTGTCATGTGTCAAAATCGATTTTTAGGTTATCGGACATGCACAAACTTTATCCAAAAATATTTTTTCCAATACTTTAATAATAAATTTTTTTCCCATATGGAACATACTTTTTGGCGGTCACTGTATACCCGACTGATCAAACCGTGTGCTAGTTCATCAGCTTGATTACTACTCTCTAATATAGTTATATAATGTTATTTTAAAGCTGGACCGCGATTTACAACTGTTGCCGTGACAACAGCTCCCAAAATACACAAATCAATCTGAAAAACTAGTATTTTATATTTTATTTGTTGCACAGCAATCTTACAAACAACAGTGATATGGACTCAGAAGCGTATTTCTAATCTACTGGATATTCTGTACATAGTATGGGTGCAAAAGGGGGCGTGCGAAATTTCTATTGGGTATGTTGAACAACTTTTGTGCGGATTTAATGTTTTAATTCAATTAACTGTATTGAATAATTTTAACAATTATCACAGTGTGAATTATTATCGGACATTTTTGGAGTACACCAATTAAAAAAAAAACTGTTTCAATAACAAAAATAAATCTATGGAAATGCATTTCTGAAGAATATCCCTAGATAGATTGTTATGTAATACGTTGAAATGCTTTAACGTGAAAGTGAAATTCAAACAGCCAATTTACCAACTATTTTTTTTTAGAATACATTCTTCCGATGAGACATATAGGTATTAGTTGGTGATACGTTGTTGAAAATTATATATCAATTCTGTGGACTATTCTTGAATAAAATGCACACTAGTCCCTCTAGAAAATCATCTTTTTCTAGAAATAAATGATAACTACATGCAAAATGGTTCGAAAGAATATAATGTTGAACAGGTTCTTCCTTGCAAGTCTTTAGCCAGTCTCAGATCGGTATCCTTCTATCAGGTAGTTCTGCATCAATTATTAATGCCCCTATATTGTTTTCTTACAGCTGTAAAAGCAGAATTGCCTGAACGATGATAATTTTTTTTATATCCCGGCTTGAAGTAGAATTATATGAAAATTTTCCTGTATCAAATTTCCATATACATCAAGTTCAATATAACAAATTAGTATTTTAGCATGAGATATATTAATACTCCAATTTTGGACTGATACGGCTATTTATATAGTACTTCCATCCATCCATAAATCCCTTTTTATCGCACAGCTATATATCAAGAGAATGAATAATTATCGCATCAATAATACGGTTTTTTATTGCTAATCAATTTGTTGTCCGGACCCAACCATAAACTGTATCTCCTTTCGTTTCAGAATTAAGGTTTAGGTGTGAATGAAAATGAATAATTTGGTATAATAGGAAGGAAAATAAATGCAACATATTTTTATTGTTATTATTCATAAACAGACCTTCAATCACTACTAGTTTAATATTTTGGCGGATGTTTTAGGACTTTTAGGAGAACGATGAGGTAGTTTCAACGTTTTGGCGAAGGCGCTCAGTGAAATTTCATTATAAATAAATGAGTTAACATAAAAGGTGAAAACTGAACTAGGCAATATCTTCTTACTCAATTGGTTCCGAAGAAAGAAAAATTGCATTCCGTTAGTTTTATCCAGAACATTTTTCTCGTTTGTAGAAGCTGAAATATTTTTCACGCCCTCATCAAACATAGATTTTTCAACGGAATAGAATTGTTTTATCAGGAATATATTAAAAAAATCTACTGAGAAATTTCGTGAATGAGTCTTGAGTAGTTGGCCCTGGAATAGTTATTTACCTAACAAGTGCGGAAAGTAGTACTTTTCCGCACGCGACGGCAATTGCACGTACGACGCGGAGCGGAGTTCGGGCAAGCCGTCAAGGGCGGAAAAGACATTTTCCGTAAGAGTTAGGTACAATATTTTTCCTACGAGTGTTTTGTCCATCTTATTTATGAAAATGCAACGGCAATTTGTAGGCTATGCACGGCTCAATTCAAAGTAATGATGATATAAAAATAATTTGTGATAAGAGATGGTAGTTGGTATGTGTTTTAAATTTTTGGATTCATCTAGAAATAATGCATTCAATAGTGTTATGAAAGTGATATAGTTACATTTAAGTTTTAATTAGAAAAAACAAATTGAATTATACAACTGTTTAGCATTTCTTCAGGTTAACAAATGAATTAAAATTATTTTTACATTTTTCTGCAAGTAGCGAGATATGTAGAGACATTTTAGGATATTTTAGGAACTCTAGATTGAAAATAAATATTTTATTTAAAAATGAACGGTATCGGTGAGTGATATTTTTGAATAACATTCTCCCTATCTAATTTATTTAAGGAATTTTCAATGAAAACTATAGATAATTGAAAAAATCAACTATCTGAATGAAAATGAGAATTTTCTCTTTCAGATTACTTTATTTTCAGTTAGTCTTTTCACAATATCTATCAGATGTCTAGCGTGGCTTCAGCCGGGAAGTCGTTGTTTTCTGTTAAATATTACAAAAAAATCACATCCTTCATTTTTCAATTTTCATAGAGAATGTTCCCCTTTTCAAGATTCTCAGTATTTTCCTCTTTAAGTTTCCCAGCCAATTTTTGTGCTGGTCAGTACGAATATATAATCGACCACAAAAATTACTTCATTTTAACAATCAACATTCTAGTTCTAGATTGATGATAGTTCATCATGCTACACAATCATTAGACATCAATTTATAAATATATATTTCCATGTACACATTAACATTTCTGACCTGCATTAGAGCCGTCCTAATTTATATTCAGAATTCCTATCGGAAATTAATTTGTTAGTTGTCAAACAGTCAATATATTCATGTTCTATAGTGTTGGCACTTGATTCATTTCGAATGATAAATACAGAGAAAAAATTTTCGATTCGCACAAAAAAAAGATAAGGGTTGCTTCTGGATTCAGACGAATGAAGATGCGGACATGCTTCAGAAGCGTGTGGGAGAGTGTTTTTCCAAAATTTTTGAGATCTTCATATTCACATTATATCTAGAGGAACTTTGATTCTACATACATGCTCTAATGGAAATTGAATTTTCAATAAACTTTTTCACAAAAAAAAATTCAAATGTCCTAAAAAAATGCAGTTACTTTGAAGCACATTTTTGGGTAGATGAACAAATAATTTTACAAAACATTACAGCACGTTATACAAAATTCATTTCGATCGGATAAAGATTGCTTAAAATTTTAATGGAAGAGAAATACTATTGCAGCGACCTTGACAATCTATGAAAAGCATTGTGAGTTGGTGCCGTAGACTTAGTTACATAGAATCAAATGTCCTCTAGAAGCCTGTCTTTGTTTGAAATCGATACGTCAAACTGTTTTTGAGTTATCGCCTCTTTTACCCTAAAAAACAGTCAAAATCGCTCTCATGGGAATAATCAGTAAAATAAAAGATTTTGGCGGATGTTCAAGGACAGTTTATGGCGGAGGATTCATAGTTT
Source organism: Chrysolina haemoptera (assembly GCA_958298965.1). NCBI lineage: Eukaryota > Metazoa > Arthropoda > Insecta > Coleoptera > Chrysomelidae > Chrysolina > Chrysolina haemoptera. Next base: position 5,283,445 of record OY282603.1, on the reverse strand, counting down.
TGGCGAAGGCACTCTTGGAAATTTCATCGCATCTACGTTGCAATAAACGGCTACAAAGATACCAATGAGAACCGTCGTATTGTTTCATTAGGTTAATTTTTGAACTAGGGAAATGATATAGTATATTAAAGTATAAGTGGATAAATAGGTCTTTCAAACACGCGGGATTTTTCGAACACGACGGCTCTGCTCATAGCTCCATATCTCGAAAACTGTCCATTTTGAGCTTTGTGGCTATGGACCCTTTTGATCATCTCATCAAGAACTGCAGCATACCAAACATTCAGCCAAATTCACGGAAAGCCATTTCCCATAAGTAATGTGCGGGGTCCTTTGCCTTTTGCAATTTTTTATTCACTTTTCCAACAGTCCGTGATAATACGGCATTTCAAATCAAGCCCAGTCGTGATTCAGTGTTATTCCAGAATCTCCGACTGATGAATAACATGCAAAAATACCAGTCTGGTACGCTTTGGCTTCGTCTATGAGACTCATGACGGCTGTTTATACATTTCAGTATGCAAAACGTATCCAACAAGAGTTACCTATTTTCGGAGGGAATCTCGAATGAAACGTGGGAAATTTGTTGAATTTTCTCTGCGGCTTCTAACAAAACAAAATAAGTTCTGAATGGAACGTTAAACATGAGTGAAACGTGAATAACTAGTCCTCGAAACGTTCCAGTTGCGGAAGCCAGTGGATAGAGGAAATTAAATTGGTGAGTAAAATTTACGCAGTTTTGTTGAGCGTGAAATGTTTCGATTATGGATGCGTTGAAAGGCAAAGAGGAGAGTTTTTGTTTCGGGAGTTTTTTTATTTGTAAATGATCCAACCGTCACCGAATGTAATGGCCCTTTACATTTAATTCATAGAATTGTCGATGCTCTTGAATTTGCATTTTTTTAATATTTGGGTATGATCCGTAGTAATCAATATCAAGAAAGCATAAAAAATAATCGATTATACTTCCGAATCACGAGACATATTATGAACTTTCAAGGAGTTTCGAGTTACTAGGTATGCACAATCGATTATTTTTTTTTGCTTCAGTGATATTCGATACGATTATATATCGCATAAACTCGATGGTTCTTTCCCTGATATTCAGTGCTATTCTGGTGTACTATTGAATCTTGAAAAATATTAGATTATTGAAAAAGATTCAAGAATCGTACTAAATGGAATTATGGTGCACCCTTGCTATCAATATCATCTACTAGATATTTCAGGAATTGAAAATTTTTCAGTAAATGCTATTATGGTGACTGATATGGCGTTCAAAATAGACATTGGATATTTTGTTGGGGACTAGTAAAATGCATTGAAATAACCTCAAAGTTGAAAATGGACTTGAACTTTATATTGTTAATGGGAGCTCTCCAAAATGAAGAACAACAGTGAGATGTACTTAGAGATACCTCAAACCCATTGACCATACCAGAAGGGAGGTTCAGAGAACTTTATAGAATCAATAGAGAAACAGCACATTTCTCATAACTGAAATCACCCGGTTGTTGCAACAAAGGCAGAGAAAAGAAATTGCTCTGCCAAGCAATTTAATTGTCTTGCCCTTCACTTTTATGCGCAAGGCTCCTATCAAAAATCTGTGAGCCAAGATATAAATATGACATTGTGCCAAGCATCTGCTGGCAATTGCATAGAAGTAGTGACAGATATTTTGAATGATCATTTTGGACATATTATCTCATTCCGACAGACACACATGGAAAAATTAGATCAGAAGGCCTCATGGGTTTCCTGGGATGATAGGAGCAATAGATCACTCAAATAAGAATTCACTTGCCAAAAATGGAGCATGAGCAGTATCCAGGAATATTATTTTACAATAGAAAAAAATTCTACAGTATAAATACTCAGTTTATTGTTGGTGCCAATTTGAAGCTGTTGGCCATAAATGCTCGTCATCCAGGTTCTGTTCATGATAGTGCAATTTGGACAACAAGTGTAATAAGACGGCATATTCAAGATAGTTTTGAGATTGGTGATAGAAGTTATTGGTTACTTGGAGATAGTGGGTCCCCTTTGGAACCATGGTTGATGACACCAGTTGGAGGCAGAAATCATGACAGAAATTTCAGCAATTATTGTTATAGGCCTGCAGCTTCCCGTGGACCATTAGCATTTTATTTTCGTTTAAATGATCGAAATAAATCGATAGTTGAGTTTTTGAAGTTCTTTTTTTAGTAGCCATTATTTTATTTCTCAGAAACGCAAATCACAACTAACAAAACTAACAGAAAGAGGTTTTAAACCAAAGATTACTGAAACTGTCCCAAAACAAAATACCAAGAAGCTAGCACGAAACCGAACTTTTCTCGTTAAATTCACTCTTGTGCAAAACCAATATCTACTATATATATACCAGGAATATCAATAAGTGCACCGTAATTGACCATGTTGATACTTTCCAATTTTCAATTTTCAATATTGACAAACGTCCAATGATTTTTACAATGATATAAATGTCATACTTGGAGGAAGTGATCTTTTTGGACGTGTATAAATGCCAACAATACGTTGCCGATGGAAACATTTACTTTGTTGGAAGTTGCGAAACAACAAATTTTTTGGCAAAAAACTGTCAAAAATTTTGAGGCTTTTGCGATTTTTGTTGTCAAGTCATATATGTGAAAACTGGCAAAGTTGAAAGTCGGATTCATCGCCCCAAAACACAAATAGAATGAATGAGAAAAAACTGCTTAATTTTTTTCGTGACGCAGACACCTCCGGACACGATTTGACTGGATTAATCCTGTTCATTGTTTCATTTCATCCTTACTTCTATTGTTTCATTTATATGCATAATTTTCCTTTGAAATACCAGACAAAATCTGGAATATGCTTGGGATTGATTCTCAAATACCTTCTCCCAATTTTTCCTGGAATGTACAGAAAATCTGACCCAACAAGAAAGAAGCGAATTGAAGTATCTCGTTATTGTCAAGAAGGACAAAAGCTGTGATCTTTGAAAAATGGCATCTCGTCCTGAACAAAAACCAATATCATTTCTCTGAAAAGTAGCTGCAGGTTATGGCTATGAGAAACTTTGTTATAAAGAAAAACTGAACGTTGGCGATGGCTTTTGTCTTTCTCTGACGAGTGGACTGAAAATGTCTTCCAAGTAATTTTAGTTTGAATAAAGTTGAATCTGTATCGATTGTGACACTTAATACGAGACTCTAGGATGAGTAGGACACAATATATTTCTAATGAACTATTTGAGGATGGTATATTTTCCTGCGATATGTTAGTAAAGTATCTAGTTTAAAAAATTGTATCGATAAAAAATCACTTTCAAGTACATTGTTATTCCATTGTTTTTTTTTCATTAACGTGCATTTTGTTGTCTCTAACCCAAAAATCCAGTGAATATATATTCAGTGTCTGCTCTATATAGACGTAATCACTCAAGTATGGTGGTTTAGCTAACCGAGAATTCTAGAACGAACTAAAAATTCTTTCGAGTGAAGTTTCCAAATTTCCGGTCACCAGGAAGTGGGGGTGAGGGTTGCAACTTTCCAGAAGTGTCTGCACAATTCGAGCGCAAACTCTGGAATGTTCCCAAAGATTCAGGAAAATCATTGAATGAACCAAACAAAGGGCTCTGAAAAGTTCTAGAGCGTATTGGAAAAGACACTCGAATGGAGTTCTCTAATATTTAGTCACTAGGAAGTAGGCGTGAGTCTGGAACTTTCTATAAATATCTAGAATGAACGAGAGGAAAACTCTAGAGTGTTCTCGAAGATTCAGGTCGGTTCTGGAAACTTCGAGGAAACCGTGAAATAAGCCACAACAAAGGTTAAGGGAAGTTACAGAACATACTAAAAATATCATTGATATGGGAAGCTGATTATACTTGCGTAGAATAAGTGAAGAGGAATTTTTGTATAAAAGTGTATAATTTCTAAAATTGCAAAGCGCTTTCGACTTTCGTCATCTTCAGTGCTCCAAGTCAGGTAACAGGAAGTTTTACACTTTGTGAAGTCATCTTGAATATAATCAGTAACATTTATGCTTGATTCTAGGATTATTCCAGCTGAGAATTTATTTTGCAATGAAATTGCAATTGACAATTACATTTCAACACCATTAGCTTCAGCTCTGATAATCTGTCAGGCAAAATCCATCATCAAAATAGGGAGAAACGTAATACGACAAACATTTTGTAAACTGAGCTCCTGTTAATTACGTCAACAGATTTGGATTTCAGAAACAGTGATGGATGGAGAGTGGAAACGAATTTTCACTTTCCACCAGAGGCTTTTTGCGAATACGAGGTTCTGAAAAGGACTGATTAGGGTGAAATTTGATCTATGTTCTCCCTGAACAATTAATGGGAAATGGTGCTGGTATCTGGTGTTACCTGGTTTAATTTTTTTTACAGTGTCTATAATGACGATTCTTTGAAAAGTAACCTGAAAAGATAAAGAGGGATTGTACGTCACGTTTTTATATTAACTTTTGCATTGTTCTCCTTTTACCACTCAAGTTATTCTACTACTTGTAAACATTGTCAGCCAAAAACTAGGAACCATACGGGAAACTTTTTTATAATTGACCCATTATGAGTCTCTCGATGAGGAGCAACTTTTATCACTTTTATTTTTTTTTTTTTGTGAAAAGTTATTTGTTTTCATTTGACTTTGTTGATAGCAACGCGTCCTTGGGTACAGCGTCGGATTCAATAAAGTCATACGACAATTATTAGTTGTTGCCGTGGTGAAGGTAAATAACAGTTTATCCACTAACAAACAGTTACGTTCTTATTTATCCGATATCAAACTGCCAAAACTGACGTTTTTTATGGACGATTTTATACATGAGTTGAATTATCATTAATAATGTATTATATTCAACAAACTGCGAACTCCGTGAAAAATAAATCTAATTCAGTGCATGTTCTCTAATACTGAAACTGTTCAGGTTTTTCAGAGGAAATACTTTGTGGAATGCCTTGGCCGTGGAAGTTTTTCCTGATGCGTAACTGTATATAGTTTATGTTTAATGAAACAGTTTGCGAGTCTGATTTCAATACTCTCTGGTAATTAACTGAATCGATACCTCATTTGAAATGCAGATGAGAAAACCTGATTACAAAATCTTATCGATATTCGAGATTTCATCACCGATTTAGTAGAATTCATTAACATAAACTGCTAACTACCTTACTTGAAGTTTTTTCTTTGCCCGGAATTCAAGAAAAATCACTGTTTTCTGTCAGTTTGATATAGAGATATGGACACTGAATTCAATAAGATGTATGTACAAAAATGTAATCCGCAGAAAAGTTGTTCATAATCCAAATAATTTCAAGGTGTTTTTATTTTTACAATGCTGAGTTGAAAGTGCTAGATATACAAGTGCAGATACAGTTGGTTCGTTTTATTGCGCTGACTTCTCATTAATTTGTTTTCAATTCATTTGATAACGTTTTTGTTGGGTTTGTTTTCATCCACAAAAGAGTGAATGAAGGATTTATATATAAAATTTAACTAGAATATACTTATAGAATTTTTAGTTCCTCAGGTCTCTGACCAGTATATCTGTGGAACCCCTGGACTGAGTGAGATATTCCTGAATTTTTGTCTGAATTTGGAGAAATGGTAGAACTTCCACCCTACCTATATGAGTATGCCGCTTTTACCAAAGCCGAAGTTTGTAAATGGTACCAGGTGTCTCATTTAAAAATCGAAAGGTTATATCAATTCCGGTGAGACCGGAAGTTGCATGAAACTGAGTCACTTGTCAGTTGTATGTCTCATACAAATCCTCCAAACTTGATTTCAATATCTTCTGAAAAACAAAAAAGGGGCGAGCCACCTTCCGTGGACACCCGGTATAAAGCAGGTATGTACGTGCAACCGTTAGTAATGTTATAAAACATAGGGTGTTTCAAAATTCAGTATCAAGATTTCAGGGGCATATTTTTCAGGTCAAAATAGTATATTTTTTTCCATAAACATGTGTCCGCAACTGCTTAATTTCTAAGATACAGGGTGTTGAAATTTAACAAAAATGATAATGATACGCCAATGTTTATTTTTTAATGAATATTATATTTTTTATGAATGTCCTCTATCTACTCATAAAAATGGTTCTTTGACTTTTTTTCGTACGAAAAGCAGTTTTCCATTCAAATAACAAAATGAGACAAACAAAAATTCGCCTAGGTACAAGCAAATGACTACCTTTTATTTTTTAAATCGAAAACCGTCGGTCGGACGGAAAAAAATCAAAAGACCATGTTTGTGTGAAGATAGAAGACAATTATAAAAATAATACTTATTTGACAAAAAAACAGTAGCGTATCATTATTTTGATCAAAATTATTACAGGTCATGTGTACAGGGACGCCACTGATGGAAATTAAGAAAACGTTCACCATGGAAAAAGTGTATTTTTATGTGTACTTTGCTTGTTCCAAAATTAAAAAGAAAAGCCAAAGTGGTTTTAGAGATATTAAAAAAGAACTGATTTTTTTGTTAAATTTCAACATCCTGTATCTCAGAAATGAAGTGGTTGTGGACACATGTTTATAAGAAAAAAAAATCTCATTATGACCTAAGAAAAACGCCCCTGAAATCTTGATACTGAATTTTGAAACACCCTGTATACTATATAACAAGTCCGGAAAGTGAGATTTTTCACCTTGGTGAGATATATTTTAGCACGAGGAGCATGCCGAAAAATCACTTTGGCACAAATAATGTACACTATGTTTTCTACAACCACGAGGTGATTTTACCAAGTAATATCGATGTTATTGACACGTGTGCAAAAAAAATGGAACAGAAAACTGATTGAGAACCAATTAAACTTTATCTCTTTCGAATTATTATTTCAGATTAAGACTTTTATATTTCATAATAGCTGTGAAGAAATTAGCAATGAATTCGCGAAGCCTTTGTGAATAATTTTGTTTAATCTATCTTCTATTCTTTTAAGCTATGATAATCAACTTCTTTTGAGTGAGTTGGATCTTTGTACTCATGTATAATAAAAGCAGTTGTTACCAAAAGTGAATTCAGATATTATTATCCGGCTTTTGAAGAACGGTTCAATATCAAACGCAGACGTGTCTGAGAGAAACAATTCTAATGTTTTATTTTATTCAAATAAGGCAGAGTGTTAGAAACTTTATGGAAGAATGCTTGAGCAATACTAATGGGGAGATGATGTGCATTTCAGAAGTGCAGATAAAAGTTTTTGCATAATATAAATTGAAGGGTTTACAGAAAAATAAAGAGATCAGTATGAACAAATTTCCGGTTTGGTTATCTGAGAAATCGCGTATAAATAAGAGAGACAAACAGAAACCCAGTTCAGTTCATAAGGAAAAAACTTTTAATGACTTATTATGAAATTCGACTTTTTTCATCATTTCGACTTTTTCTCGGAATTTATAAAAGTCGAATTTTGACTTTAAAGACGAAGTGACTAGGATGTTGAGTTGTGCCAAATTTGAACTTTCTGTTGCAACTTCTACTTTTTGCCATTGTTTGATATTTACGAATTTTTTGATAGGTTAAAAATTTTGTAACTCCTACTAAACTATATCACTAGTTTCATCATGCTATTGAGTTTCAATTACTGAATATCGATGAAAGCCATTTAAAATTTCTGTTTTATATGATGGAAAGTTGATGTATTTTCAAGCATTAATTTTAATCAATTTTTGTCAATACTGAAATGATACCGAACAAAATAACTGAAAAATCATTGAACAACTTTACGTATCTAATCTTTCAGCGCCTTCTTCACAACAAATTTTGAGAAATTATTTAAAAAAAATGTAATCGCTCAAAATGTGTTGGGTGTGTGTTGTTTCAAAATTGAAAAAAGGCAAAAACTAAAACTTTCGATAGTTACTTTTGACAGATAGCCAGATACTTTATTTTATTCTAGTAGGCCTTTTTTAATTTTTTTCAAAGCACAACTCAACGTCTGAATCGAATTTCATAATGAATTATTATTAAAAGTTTTTCCCATATGATGCAATTCCTGACGAGGTGCTAAATGTTTGCACAGAACTCATATGATCCAAAAAAGTTCGGTCATATAATATGAAAAATAAACTGAAAACTGTGTTATCTAACTTCATGACACTCAATCACTGATTCCAGATTACAGCAATTATTTTTTTTTATACGGCAGATGCGCCACGGCAAATAATAATAGCAGCCGTTCTCTACTCGCACAGGCCATGCCTTTGGGTACACTCTACGAGTGTTTATGAGGGAGTATTATTATTATTATAACTCTACCGGAAGTACACGGCGAAAAGATTACTTGAGTTTTCCAATTATGGATTGGGCACCTGAAAAATTGACAATATCACAAAAAAAAATAATAAAAATATCAAGAAGGAAGGGTTCATTCTGAAAGATGTTGAGACTACGTTTCTAGTTATTTGAATGTTGACAATTTCAGAATGCCATAGCAATAAAACGAATTTCGTTTCCCATAATATCACATCAGTAAAAAAATTGCCTAAAATGGAAGCAACACAATATTTATCTGATTATCAGCCAACACCCCAACTCCCAAACAGTATGAAGCACCCACACTACATTGAGCAAAACAGTCTAATGGTAGGTCCTGGGCACATCCCAGAGCTCGAAATAGTCCGGGGGGTTTTGCTATTTGAATCTCGCAGGTCCCAGCCAAGGGCACCCAAACAACTGGCACCCTGCCAGGAAAATTATCAGTACCACGACAATCCCTATGAGAGAATAGATAATACACAAATGAACTAAAGAGAACACGTACAGAGTCTTGTGGCACCACTTGTTGGGCTCGAAGAGAGTGGGGGCGTAGTCCGGCCATTTGATCCGGAGGATCCAGTAATTTCCCAGGGAGAACCACGTGATGAGGAGAACGGTTAGGGCTACGGAAGCCACTTTGGATCCTATGGAGGTGGCGTTCATCGTGTTGACTTCTGTACGACGCGTATGGAGCTGGGACCAGAGGGTTAGGGCCATTTTGATGCAGCCCACGCTGCCCCCTACCACCATGTAGACGGGAATGTTTGGTTCTTTTGGGCAGTCTCGAAGAAATTGAATACCTGTAAAATAACAGAAAGAAATATTTTTATTTCCACGGTGATGAAGTGGTCGTTACAAGTTACATGTTAACAAAAACAATTGAAATTTTACATATCGTCGGCGTTAGTGCAGGATCTTGTAAATGCGCGACGCCCTTTTTTGAAGGAATCACACGAAAGAAGTTTTACAGGAAAAGCAAGTAAATACAATTTTCTTTGGATGTAGGGAATGAATTTTAATGGAATTTATTTAGTATAAGAACAAGAACAGCACTTACAAGGAAACGCACTTATGACTAGACTACAAGCCCGCATAACAATTTGGGGGGGGGGGGTCATTTGACCCAGCATGAAACATGTACAGAACGATGCGTTCTTAAAAAAAAATTGTAATTGCTAGGAGCTGAACCCGGGACCTTCGGATTACAAGCCCAAGACGCTAGCCATTGCACCACCACAGATTCTCAAATGGACATGACTGTATTATCTATACTTTCCATCATGCAAGTATAGGTCCGTTTTAGACAAAAGCAGTTGAGATGCGTTTTAAATTTACAAAAAAGGTTCATTAAGTGGGTTGGAGGAAAAATCATATGTATCATATGGAAGTAAAGTGCGTTTTCCTCCCTTGGATGTTTACTGCCCTAGTAATACAAATAGCTATTTCGTCATCATCGATCATTTGGGTAGTAGTTTGATACGGTGAATGATTATTTGATGAACGGAGAGCATGCAAACACGAAATAGTTATTTACCTAACAAGTGCGGAAAGTAGTACTTTTCCTCACGCGACGGCAGTTCCACGAACGACGCGGAGCGGAGTTCGGGCTAACCGTCAAGGGTGAAAAACACATTTTTCTACTAGCGTGCGGAAAAATCTACTTTTCCGCACTTATTTCAGTTTTTAAAGAGTCACTTCTCCGCACTAGTGCGGAAAAGTTTTTTCCGCACTCTTTTTAAATATTGCGCCGCAGAAGGTTAAAATAGAAAGCTTACCAAGTATGGTTGTATACTTTAATATATATTTAATAATAAATGTTCTTTATGTTAACTTTTGAGTGTTTTTTCCGATAGTAGAAAAAATAGTGTACCTAACACGAGCGTAAAGTATCTTTTCCGCTCGCGATTTCTGGATCTGCAATCGCGTGCGGAAAAGTATCACTTTCCGCACTTGTTAGGTAAACTACTATTTGTGTGTGTTTTTGTGAATCTTATTTATAAAAAAAAAAATTGAATAGATCATTTAGTTAGTCCTGAATATTCCCATTTTCAACAATACAAAAATCGTGCATGAGAGTAACTTTTGAGCACTAGTGCGGAAAAGTAATTTTTGCGCAAGATTTCAAATCGTACGGAAAAGTACAACCTTCAAAACTAAAAATAGTGTGGAAAAAGTACTTTTCCGCATGTTCTTAGGAAAATACGTTTTGAACAATCTCAGCTTGAGGTATCACAGTCAGTTGCTTAAGATGACCTATAATTGCACTTTTGGACTCAAACTGTATTTTCGCGGAAACTTTCTTTATGAAAATTGTTCTAGAATATGATGAGGTTAGGCTAGAATCTTCAGAGAGAGTATTCGCATATTGAATGTGAAATTTATTTGAAATATCTTCGAAACTCTGTTCCATTCAGACTGTCTTGTGCACTGAACCTCACTATTTTTGACTAAACAAGGTTGTTTTTGGGGAACGTATATCTGCGTTCAGTCATTCTTTTGCTGGTTATTGCTCATCACTAATCAGTGAAATAATTTATATACCTGGATGTAGTCAGCGTTGAAATTTAATTTAGAAAATACATTGTAACATTGTGTTCAAGATGAACACTGAGTTTTCGTTAACTCACGGCGTAATCCGCTACCAAATGTAGAAACCCACACGGGACTGATATTACAAAACTTTTCCATTTCAAAAGTTGCGCTGGCCCAACTCACTAAAGTTGTTTAAATTGTTTCGACTCATCCTTCTACTATTCCGCACGTTATTCACATGTAGCATTATACACTTCCCGCCTTTATTTTTTATTTTCACAGGAATACACCGACCACTGGCGGCAGCAGCTAGTTTTTGATCAACATCTGTTGGAGCTGAGTTGAAAATGTTGGAATCGAAATTAAACTATCAAAATGTTCGTAACGTATGAGGAATATGTCTTAATGAACAATTTTCGGAACATTATTCTCCATGAAGTATTGAACAGGATGTGAATAATTATGGTTTTCTACAGAACTTTTGTAGGAAAAAACTTTTTCATTCAGTAAAAATCAATGTTCCAAGAAATCACTTACTTGAACCATTCTCAGTCCGAAATGGATCCGTAAGATGGGACCACTCGGATGTTGTCCTCTTTGGAGAACGTTCCAAAAAAAAGATGGCAGATGTTACTCAATGTACGTAAGGAGGGGTAGTTGTTTCTGTCAGATATATTGCCAAAGCACTAGCTTCTGACAACACATCATTTGCATCCATATGTCAAAACACTCCATCCCAAACCTTATTGGATGGATAGGTGCCATGTATAAGTAGATCTAAGTGACAGTTCCGTGGGTGCCATTGTATCGATGAGTCTGCTCGGAGAATCCATCAACGAAGTTGTAAGTAGAGTGGAACAATGGTGTTCTGCCCAGGGATCAAGAGTCAACCTAGGAAAGTTGGATTTGGCATTGTTCACCAGAAAACGCAAACTAGGGTCATAACAGATGTCAAGCTGACTTGAATCGAGCAAATCGCCAATGCCACAAAGGCTACATGATCGTACTGGGCATGCAGGAAAGCATTTAAAAAAAAGTGGGTTCTGACACCCAAGACCATACATTGGACAAACACGCCAATTATTTGTCCGACCATAACGTACGGAACAATAATTGTATGGTGTAGAGCAGGTCCAAAAATGAACCAGACGAAGTTCAAAGGCTGGCCTGCTTGGGAATGACAAACGCCATGACAATGGCACCAGTTAGAACTATTGGAGTTCTACTAGGACTGCTATCTCTGCACCTGTACATTGAACATGAAGCCATATGTACCACTTACAGACTCGATGGCACAAGCCAATAAGTCGGGGGAGAAACGAACCGAGGACATTTCCTTATCAAGAACAAGGCAGAGAAGATCTGTCCCATCCTACTGGAGTAAAGTGACAAAACCCTGCCAATTCTGTAGTCCAGGAAAGCCCGAACATTGTCATCCACACGAGGGAAAAATGCAACTCCCATTCACCTACAATATTGTAGGATAAAACCTGTCTGAAAACAACTACTTACCTGTATGATACCACGGCGGGTATTGAAATATATCACACAGATACTTGTGCAATGTTCATCGTCAATAAGTGTCCCATGAACCCAAATAGCAGAATTTTGTATTGATTATCAAACAATTAGCCTCCATAGTACTAACGCACGCTCTCATTGAAATTCAAATATCTTTGCAAACGTTAACATTCTCATAAATACATTTTTTTTACAGAAAATTCCGAGGTTAAGGAAAAGGAGGTGAAATCTTATCTGCCGTTTCCTTTTGTTTGGAATTACGAACACTTTGAATTTGAATTTTTTAAATTATGGCTATCAAAGGACATACCGAATTTCATTTAGAAAAATGGAGCCATTATGAATTTATTCTTGATAATATATTTTTTATTCCGAATGATGTATTTTTCATCACTTTCAACACCCTTTAACTCAGGTAATACTCATTTTGAAGGTTATGTTAATGGAAACTTTCAGCTTTGAAACGAACTGGGCATTTTACAATCGGATTTTGTTCCATCACTTCTAGGACACCCTATATAGTATAATATTCACATAACTAATTGTGCATTGAACCTAATACTCAGTATACCAGTCAAGCAGTCAACATTTTCGTATACAGTATCGGAAAGTTTTCATCTTGGGTATGGTGGTTTCATTGGAGCGTAAAGAATAGCTTGCTAAATGTTGAGAGAGCATTACAATTTCTCCTCGACTCGCTCAAGGAAGGGATATCGATGTATGCTGTGTGCGCTCTGTCGCATTGCCACGTGATCCGTTAATGCGTGGGTGGGGTAACAGGAGAGGCGCATAGTAGTACGTATGTGGTATCATCATATCATTGCATTCCTTGTTACTCGCGTAGTTTTCTGTCTATACCCTAGATGAAAAGTTTCCGATACTGTATGCGACGGTTGTTCTTTCACTATAACATATATTATGAAAATAAATGTATTGCAACAAGAAATAACGAAATCATGTATCTATACGATCAGCAAAAACATAAAATTACATATATCTGGAGGAAACTCATTCCATGTGATACAATAAAAAATTCATTTCAGAAAGTTGGCGATAAAATAACTTTCCTTGGTACGTTATTCTTGATGAAAGTCTCCCATCAACAAATAAATTTAGGGATTTTCAGGAAAATTGCGGAAATTATTGGATCAATGGTGTCACTACAAGGAAAGGAGAATCGCATGCAACACGCAACCAACAATACACTAAGACACGCGATTTTACTCACCCATGATAAGCATTATTATAGGTAGAATGGACAAACACACCAACACGATTGTAACTATAACTGCAAAAAAGTAAAAATATATATCAGTCGTATTGTTCTACTTACATACATTTTGTAGAATTGGAATTTTGTGAAATTTTTCCATCGTGAATGAAAGACCTTCACGATATTTTTGATGATAGACAAATGGCAAGCAATCAAGTTAAAAAATACAAAATGATAGTTTTGAAAGTTTTCAATTAAAGATAATGTACTATCAAACTTTATATTATCACTATTCAAGAAATAGAATCTACCCAAAATACTCCAGCTTACGAAACGCGCGTCGAGAGGAATTGGAGTAGTTTTGGTGTATTTGGTAACTTCTATCACAGCCGTATGCATAGTCTTTCGCCAGGGACTCTCCAGAGGTGCGCTGTTCGCCAAAAGCTGTTTACTAATTAACAACTGTGGAGTTCCTCAGGGATCCGTACTAGGGTCTCTTCTCGATTCACTTTTTGTCCTGGACCTCAAACTGTCAGGACTGTCGGCAGAGTATTATACATTTGCAGATGACACAGTTCTAGTGTATAACGGACATGACATCAACACTATAGAATTTAACGTTAACAGCGATCTGAATCTCAGTAGTTTTTTGGATGTGACCAACTTTTCGTTTCTGAAGATGGGCATAGAGGAGGGTATGCTTTTGATAAGGAAATACGGGCTTTCCATGAAAATACATTCAAAATCTGTCGAATGCTTATAAATGAGTAATGTAGTGGTACATTTTAGTTTTTTTCAATTTAGAACGAGTTATCTTCCATAATATGTTCTTATCAATTATTTTCAAAAAATGCAAAGTGGCAACATTGCTCTCGAATTAATTCAATAACTTATTGTCAGATCTGACATTTTCCATTTATTGTACATTGAAACCCAGGATGAACACACTTTGTTGCCAAATGTCTATTTTATCATATTCAGCCTTCAAAAACTCTGCTCTGAAAGAACTTATTTGAAGATGTTCCGAAATGGTTTGGAAGTTGAAATTTTGGAAAATTTTTGTTCTTTATAAACCTAGAAGTTTGCAAAATCTTATGACCGGGAACAGTCGGTCCAGTAAAGCATACCTTCCTATGTGGCGCTCTATCTAACCATACGTTGAAAACTCTCTGCGGATGATAGAGAGAGCTTGGAAATTCTTTTCACCAATAATTAGTCAACCAGTTGTGGCGGTTCTGAACTCCAAACTTTCATGGAAGCCGCATGTCAATAAGGTTATTCAAAAGTTGGTAGCAATACTATGGCAAATGAGGAAAGTCTAAGGGAAAAATTGTGGAACCAATTCAGAGATTATGCGCTAGCAATACACGGCGCGGTGGTCGTAAGACAAAGATCCAATATGGGTCAGCTATACGGTGACCAGGCGCACATAGTAGCGCTTTGGTCCGGATGATTAGTATGGTCCAGAGGTTGGCCTGCTTGGTAATAACAGTTGAAATGAGAACGACTACAACCGCAGTATTGGAGGTACTGTTGAGACTACCACCCCTTCCAGTCTGGATCAAGAAAGAAGCAATAACAGCCAATTTGAGGATACGAGACTCGAAGGAAAAAAATAATAGGTCATGCAGAGATCACAAAGAGGGCGAATCAGAAGATTCCTACTTTGGCCCTCAGAGTGAAAATCGCACAAGATGGACTGCGATGGAATAGGAACTTTGCTCTGACTATTCTGAGCAGATGATCAATGGAAGGAAAAACAGTGAGGTTTCGGCTAGCAAGACCATCATGTTATATGGAAGATTCGCGTCTGCAGTACGAGAATGCTACGCTTTGGGAAGATCCACAACAGTTTTCTAAGCCGAAGTATTTGCTATACTAACCGTAGGTATAAGGCAACGAAGAAAGTTGAGTTGGTATAAGTTCCTGGTCAAAGAAAGATGACAGAAAACGAGGTGGCAGATGTACTTGCTAGAATCAGTTTGACTGCGCCATTCTGCGGGGCGGAGCCAGTTCTAGGCAAGAAGTCAAATCTATTAGGCCCTTGACGATTAGGCAGACAGTTAAGGTCGGTATGGTTTTTTTAGGAACTTTGATAGATCATAAAAAATTAGGTAGACCCTCATCACTGATGGGCATAAATGACAGCCTCACTTGATTTAAGTGTGAAACAGACGGAGAAACTTCGTTTTACTTCCTTGGCGAGTGTGAGACGTATGGGAGGTTGAGATTCAAAATCTTTGGAGTTGAAAATTTCCAACAACAGGGACTTATCAAATTAGTGTAGATGAGCATACCGACCTTCATCTGAGGTCACGAACGTTCAGAAAGGAAGACTAGCAGAGGCAATATAGTTATGTGGAGAGCATGAAATAGCAAAAAGGGCCCACGGAAGCCTATTTGCCTGGCTGCTGCTGCGGTCTCACCACTACCATTCAACCCTTCAAATTTCTACCAAAAGACCAATAGGTTTCAAATTGATCCTCTGCATGCATGCATATATTCGAAAATTACAATCACTATCAGTATTAACAAAACATAAAATCAGAGTTAATTCTTTAGTACCTACTTACTTGTTTTATTCACGATGCTCAAGGCCCTACAGACGAAATCACACGTTCCCGTCGCTTCCAAGTTGGCGTCCTTCAGCTGGTAGGCGACGCTGCCATAGGTCGTCAAGGAAAGCGCCAAGCCGATGCTCTGCGTCTCGGCGTACTTCTGATCGGCGCACAGGCGTCGCTGCTCGTCGCCGGACACCTGCGGCATGCCCACCTGTCAGTCAAGCGTTTTTACCCTTTTGTGATTTTCGTTTGTTTTTCGACACATCGATCTATTCTAATGTAACGATTTGACATTGTGATAGTGTACTCTGTATAATTTCGGTCCTTACTTGATATACTGTAATATTATTATTTTGCGTTCGAGCATTTCCGTTCGAAAAAACTTATGCCCAACTTTATAAAATGGAAACCTGATGTTTGTTGACCGTGTGTTCATCCAGTGAGACGAAATTATCATTAATATATGTGTTACATTGTAGAATTGCTAAACCAAGCTCAACACAATGCTGATGGGATGTCAATTGTTGAATTTCTTGCCTTTTTTAATACCAATAATAACATTCTGAATATTAATCTTGGTTCAAGAATAATAATGATAATAATAACAAATGAGGTGCGATCATAATTTGGGGGTGGTTTGTTATTTTCAAAACGAGGGTAGAATCCTTATACGTTAGATGGTGATGATCTAAATGTTATGATGAATTGAATATCAGTTAACAATAGTTTAGATACGTACTTTGTACACATTCACACTTCATTTCTTGAGAGACATTCAAACAGACATATTTTATTAGAATTGTTTTATCCAGTTTAATCCTGGCCCAGCCCTTTTCAATCTGTAAATGTTCTCAAATATCCTAATTTTAAATCACTTCCATCGTCCTCTGGACGCAAGATGTTTTTGAGGTTTTGGCTCTCGTACACCTGACGAGTAAACACTGATGATGACTTTTTAGTCGAAAGCGCTCTGCTACGATTTTATAAATATATTTCTGCACGAAATTCAAATTTTGCTTCATTCAATTACTTGAAGGAACCACGTCAAAGCTGTGGAGTCCCATTATGAAGACCAAGCTAGACAGTGTGCTCTAAGGCACACTCCGTGTGCCTTAGAATTGAGAGGGTCGTAGTGGACCAGGTTGAAGTGCCAACTCCACATTTCCACTAACAGAAGCTCCCGGACACTGGGAAATAGCAGGCAGAACTCATCTTTAGAATCCATGAGAAAATTGAAAAAAGATCTGAAAAGGGAAATCTATTCCTCTTTGTAGACAAGCTCAAAAGCTGACGACAGGCTCTTAACAGGCCACAATCACCTGAAATGGTGGTGCTTAGAAGATGGCAATACATCATCATACCCCCTCGTGGAATGTCCTGTCACCTGATAACATACATTGACCCCGATATGCCAACACATTTTTCATTATTTTTTTTTTTCTTCAAAATAAACTGATACTCTCAGACAATCCATAAATCTCATTAACAGTATTTTCCATTTCCGTTTTCAAGATCGTCTGCAACACCTCGATAAAATATTTCCACAGAAAATCATGAATATGTGGACATAATAAAAAGTTGGGAGTTGCTAAGTTTTGGAGTTGAGGTTTACGAATTGGAATAAACGAAGTTTGACTCAATTTAAAACTTCTTCCGGAATATGACAAAGTCGCAAGTGATGAAAGTCTACAGAAACCTCGTTGAAACGGAAAAGGGAGTATATTTTGTCAGTTTTGAGTGAAGGGTCTTCATCTGCAGAACTGGGACTCATCGAAAATATTATTCATTCCATTGAAAAGCTGCAAAACATCACAACTTCATTTGACGATAATGTAATCTGTCTTGATGTACATTGAGATATTGATTGTCCCCTTCCTGCTCTCTATATTAAATTTTCATGATACGAAGCATCTGCCTAACATTCATTCCATTCTTTGTATTTTTCAACCATGGCTGATATGGAATATTTTCCTGAATTATTTGTCTAGTTTATTTCTCATTTAATTGAATAGGTTCCATTGGATCGATAGATTATTCTCAAGTATCAGTATAATACTAATAATAATGATAATCGTCTTTATTATTTTAAAAAAATACAAAAAATACATTGGCATAATGGAAAGATTTTTTTTGAAAATAAAGGGTGAAGATTATTTTTTGATGTGCTATAACAGCAAAAAATACTCTTCGGCTTAACCCATATTAAATTGATCCAATTTCAATCACATTATCAATGAATTTATTACACATTTATTATAGTTTAGATATTCTATGAAGCATCTCATCAAAATGAACTCAGGTGAAAATACGAAATCAGATTTCTCCTCTGCATGGCATAGAATCACTTGATGTATACTAATTTCTATTTTATATTTCTCTATACATATTTGGTTTTATATTCCTATAGACTTTCTCGTTATTATTCAAATATTCATATTATAAATCCTCACATTGAGCAGTATATTCCTCTTGAATTCAAAACACACTTCCTTTGTGACAACACTCAATAATTTTCCGCTACAGTGGATATCTGAAAATACAAGACGCTTCGCTTTTCCTTTACGATATTAAGTTTCAAAATGATGTCTTCTGAGGATTCTTACTGGAATCAAACGACGGTAGTTTGCATGATGGAGAGTTTGCAAAACATTTACGAAAAATATATTCTCCTCCAGTGGTCTCTTGGTTTCTCCAAGATGAGCGTGAGACTCGCTGAACATTAAAGAAACACCCAACGAGGAGAAACAACAAAATCAGGGATAGCGGATCATGTTCGGACGACCCAACATAACATCAAATGGATCGAAGCCGAAGTCGTCCAGAAAGAGGAGAGCTGGTATAGAAGGAAGTTTGAAGAGAGTGCATATATTATGAACAATAATGTCTTTAGTCAAGCGAGCATAGAAATCCGTAATGTGTGGAAACCCTTAGTTATTGGTATGGGTAGATCTCAACAGTTGAAAACGTGAATAAAATCAAAGAGAATTGAATTTTTTCTTTGCTTTGGCCGTATAGACAATGGAAGTCCAGAATAACCTTACTAAAAGTGAAACATTGTCAACCACCTTCAAACAAACTTTGTATGCAACTTGATAAATCAGCTAAGACAACTATTGTCACTACCCTCGTATAACGAAATTTTTCTCACCTGGCTTACCGAGCTACTCGCCCTCCTAGATCCGCTCTCCGTATATCCGTAGCCCATATTAACGGCACTTCTCGAAGCAGATCTGTAGGGTGAAGTACTACGACCCCGTGTTCCTGGAAAGAAGGGAATACATTTAGTTTAAGTGGATCAGTAAGGTGAAGGATAATATACTACGCATTTTATCGAGGTTGACGAATATCCTAAACGTTGAATTTGGAAGGATGTCTCAAGGGATAGTTTTGATTTTCTGATATCATCTAGAATAATATCATTTCCCGAATTTTATATTGTACACTACAGCTTTTCTACGACTATATGGATCATATTATATGGAATCAGTTTATTTACCTACATAACAGTTTCTATGAAAAACAATCATGCCGACATCAGTGAAACAAATATTGAAAGATATTATGAAAATTTCTTCGATTTCCTAAAAGAGGATTCGAACCTGAATTTTCCGCCACATAAGCCTGCATTATCGCACAGGGCAAATTTACAACATTATAAAAAAGTGGAAATTAACTACAATAATATTACTATTATAATGGTTAGAGTGGCCATCGGCGAAACATTCACTGATAGATACTCTCTCCAAACTTTCTGTATGGTTTCTTTCGACCTAGTCTGCCACCGTTTTCCTCTGGGACTTTTTTATTTTAGGGGCATTTTTCAAAAAAAAATCTGATTTTTTATTGTTCCCCTCGTGTACGGAACTAGAGAGGGTTATTAAAATAAAAAGCTCCTATGAACGTATGTCCGGAGTTGCTTCGTTTCTGAGATAAAGGACATTGAAGTTTTTTTTAACACCCTGTATCTCAGAAACGAAGCAATTCTAGACATATGTTCATGGGAACTTTTTTCTTAAAACGATCTAAGGAATCACCCTCTATAGTTTCATACCATAGTTAGAAAACACGAGAGAAAAACAAAAAAAAATGGAACGAACAAAAATAGTTACAGGGGAAAACGGTGGCAAACTAGGTACAAAGAAGTCATTCAGAAAATTTAGAGAAAGTATCTATGGGTAAAACTTTTGCCGATGGACACTCTAACTTCAACATCAGGTGGTACCAAAATTTGAATATCAGCGTCATTATCGATATTGATTTTGATAATGTCTTGATTACTTGAAGTTTTCATAGTGTTATATTCTTCACTACTTCATGGAGGGGTGTAAGTCTTAGGATTACCTCTATGACGGCTGTTGGGCACATTCTCATTGCATCTGTTATGCATACACCGGCAAGTCTTTGGATTTTCTGAAGACTTGCACTTGCACTAGCTAGCTTTGTTCTGCTGCTTTAGACCACTGCCCCGTAAGTAATTGCCGGTCTCGCTATAGAAGTGTACTTCTACTGCAGAGTTTTAGGGCTACATCCCCAGTTATTTCTCGCAAAGTTTTTGCATGCCATTAGGGCTTCCGTGGTTTCATGCTTATTCCAGATCAGTTCATTATCTGCTATTAGTCCATCGATGAACACCATTCTTCAGTATGATCTGGACCCCTCTGAACTATATTACAGAGAATACCCTTGAATTTCCTCTCGAGCTCATAACTATGCCATCAGCATAGCCTTGACACGATATTCAATCTTGGTGGAACGCAGAGAAGTCGATCGACTACTATTACACCCCACATAAGTGGGGAGACCACCCCCCCTTGTGGGCAACCTTTGCTACTGCAGATGCCTTTACGAATCAAATGTCACCTCGCACATAATTTTTGGTCTCTCCAGTGAAATTGTGGTCAAGAAAGCATTGGAAACGATGTCATAAATTTCCATCGAGATCGGCATTCGTTATATTGAATGCCATTCATGTTTCTGGGTATAAAGACAAATTGGCAGAATTGCTTTCCGCACTAAAAATGTCCAATATGTGTAATATATCGTCGAAATGGGTAATTCGGTTCATCAAAGATGGTGTTAATGCTCCAACTATTAGTTTCACACTACGTGGAAACGTTTCGAGGAAATCGCTAAAGGATCGGGATTCACGGAATGGCAATTGCTTCTGGGTAAGGCGCGCACTGAAGTTGTTTGATAGTGGTGAAATATCGGATTGGTACGAGGAAGCATGGGAAAATCTACAATTATTGGTGTGGCAGTGGGTTATTGGCCACCGCGACAGCGATATGCTTTACAAATTGTACGGACTGATTCAAACAACTTCAGGAAATGATTCATCACAATATTCTGTTATCAATAGTTCACATAAATATATGTCCAAGATACAGGGTGTTAAAATTTTGAAATACCGACCTTAATTAAACAAAAATTGGTATTGAAGTAGGTAGAATAGAGGGTCAGTAACAAGTGCGAATAACCACAGATAAGTAGTAGGTATAAATGGGATTGGAATTTTGTGATCTAGCATAGTAAGCGTATTGCTCTTGACAATGCTAACTTTTTCTTCTGTTTTTGTGTTTTTCGTTAACCTGTTGTCGTCCCCCTACAGACGGCAGCCCTCAGAAGTCGAAACTTGTGCGAGCTGAGGATCAACGAGGTCTTACCTTTTAACGTGCGATTTCTAGCACGACCCGAGAGAATAGATCTCGAAAGGAGGTCGCCCGTAAGTCTCCATCCAAACCATAACTTCGCATCACGTTGCTTGGCTTTGATATCGATGACACACGCGCTCTACCGTTCGAGCTGTCCTCTCGGATTAATGGATCTTCATACTTAGAATACTGATGATCCAGGATAACGTTTTGTGTCGTACAACAATGGAGAACAAATGAAGATTTTGATGGGCTTCTAGTGCCAAAACGAGGTCAAAGAAAAAAATGTGCTCATTGGACTTTTTGTTTGAAGGGTGCAATATCCTTTTTTCGATATCTAGAAACCGTAAAAAACAATATCCATTCCTGAAAAAGTATACTTTGCTTTCTCCACCATCTCTAAATTACTTGATGTACTCATTACTCACCATACATTTTCTGAACATCCACATCCTGCTAAGAATATTTATTGTTTCGAAAATCATTAGCCCTGGTCTAATTATTGTGATTGTGATCTTGTTGATAACATTCTCTAAAGGAATATTCGAAAATGATTATCAAAAATCTTGAAGTTAGTTGAAATGTTTCTTAGTTCTCTGTCCTATTTTGTTGAACACATCTCATTCAATTAAAATCGATATTGCCGCTCTGTAGATTGGAAATTTCTGTAGTTACCTACATACGTCAGGATTGCGGACCACATTACGCATGAAAACAAACTTTGCGCAACTCGTAATTCCTATTTGATTTCAGCCACGTTCTCGCCTGGAGACAACTTTCATCCTAACATTAATATCCTCTGCGAGAAAGCGGACAGAGTATTCTACTGAAATGAATTCCGTCTTATATCACGGGATATTAATGAAATTTCAGAGAAAGAGATGTGTTTGTACTTATTGGTTAGCTCCTCTTCTACACTAATTACATTCTCCTCCATGTAATAAATGATCACTTCAGGAAAAGTTATACCGCAGAGAGCTCTAGAAAGAATATCAACAAATAATTGAGAAATTCACTACCTGCGAAATGGAAACTATGTTTGTGACCAATTATTGAAAGTAACTGGTTGAACATTTGAACGAACCTAGCGTCAAACAGGTAGGTTCAAAACATTATTATCTCGAACACTATTTCTCCTAAATCAGAGTCTTTGAAAAAGGAGGAGTGATCATATCTTAAGAGGCTCACAACAACTGACAAGAAGAAGTTGAATCTTTATTTCAGCAAGCAAGGGGATGACTGTTGGTGACACCCAGCTCAGTGATAAGTCTCAACTACCTACCAAATTCAAAGAAAGACATTTTCTCCTGAAAAGTACAAATCAACGTCTACAACAACGATTCAATTCATATTTAGATAATAATCAAAACCCATTTGATCAAGTGTATGTAAGTATATTCAATAAATATCTAAATTTATAATTAATTAGTGACTGTATATAGTTTTAGCGGATTTTAAGCTCCAATGTAACTATAAACATAGTTTTTGAGTTACAAGCAGAAACAGAAAAACTTGGATTTTCACAGAGTACTTGATTTTGGGCTTTTTTCAACGAGCTCTAATGGCCAAACCGTTCAACCAAAAAAACTTCTGAGGTGTATTTTTTGTAGAAAATGCGATAAACCTTATTTCCGTATATGACAACCTACTCCAAAAGTGCATAGTTTTCACTTTTTGTTGAAAAACTGAAAACCTTTCTGAAATATTGAGGTTATTTACAATTTTCGTTGTGAAGCCATATCCGTGAGAAGTAGCAAAGTTGAAATTCAGATTCTGCATCCCGGAAAACATTTAGAACGAGTTAGAAAAAAAATATATTTTCCTTGGACAAAACACCGTTTGATTGAACTATTTGTACTGATTATGAGAATGTTCAATTGCATATTTTACATTGATGAGATGAAATTCAAATGTCTTGTTGTGTAGGATCCACTATGGACTTCTTAACTTTTATGGCATATGCTCAATTCG
The DNA here is from genome assembly GCA_958298965.1 of Chrysolina haemoptera. NCBI lineage: Eukaryota > Metazoa > Arthropoda > Insecta > Coleoptera > Chrysomelidae > Chrysolina > Chrysolina haemoptera. Next base: position 5,259,711 of record OY282603.1, on the reverse strand, counting down.
AACGTCATTCTATCAATACCAAGGATACCAAGGAATTTGACGATACGATATACTCTTTGTCAACCATTACTAAATTTTTCTCTAATTCCTGAACAAAAACTGCATGAGAACAGTTTTACTAGAATTCACGATCGGGAAATTTTTGCACCAGGTCGTAAATGCATGTAGGCGATGAGGTACAGTTATTCAAACTGATGTCACCCTTAAAAAAATGACCAGCACTTGGGAATTGAAAAACCTCATATTCTCATTTCATTTCTCACCTGTATTATCCGCACTAGCCCTTCTCTCGCTCGCCAAGGGCTCTTGAAACGTAAGCGTGAGACTGCCCCTAGGACTCCTCTTGTCGGACTCCTCTGTCAGCAGCGTGCTCCTTGCCAAACTTCCCCTGGGACTCCTGTTCTCGCCGTTTTCGTGGCCGATACTCCCCCTCGGGCTCCTTTCGCCCGTCGGGACGTACTCCCCAGCTATGCTACCCCTAGGGCTGGTTCGCATGGGAATGGATTCTGGAGCGATGCTTCCGCGAGGGCTGCGGTTCGTTTCTGTGGGGGCGATGCTATGACGAGGACTTCTGTTTCCTGAAATTTGAGAACATGCAACGTACAAGTTTTTTGAAAATATATCCTAATCCAATAAATGTAAGTTTATCCTACATCAAATACTCATGATAACGAGCATATTCCAGATGAAAACCAATTCATGGGTGGTGGAAACTGATATCGCGGAAATTATATTTTGTAGCACCTTCTAAAATTCTGTAGTACAGTGATGTGGCCACACCGAGCGCTTTGTACGCTATGTCATCTATGTTCGCGATGCATTTCGAATAAATTTCGCATTATTTTCAATTTTTCGTTGATCGGGAGTGTCCATCCGCTTTATTTTCCTTTGAATTCGAATACTTCATTTTGAATCGGATCTATAACGTTCTACTGAATCAACCCTTTCAAATAATATACAGTGCTAGTCTAAAGTTCGTTCCCCCCCTTCTAATTTTTGGACCACCTGGTATATCGCAACGAAATTAGGATGGCTCAAATAGGAGATGAAAACCTACATTTTCATGAGAAAATTCCAGCTGAGCGCCATCTTCAATCATTTTTTTGAATAGAACACTCGGTATATCATTGCATGATAGGTTAGAGACGATCATAAGGAATCCAACAACACCAAGTTTGATGCTATTATCTCCAAAGACCCTGGAGATATCGCCTATTATTTTCTCCATAAGCCGAATGAGTGTGAGAGAGAATTTATTGACCCGCCAGAAAAAGTTCGTTGATTGCTCGACAGAGGGCGCGGGGGGTACATCAACTTAAAAAATTTATATAGCATGGAAGTCAAATGCCACAGCATTGGAGATATACTCCAATTCTCTTGACAACCATCTGAATATTTTTGAATTCCGTATTTTTCCATTTTTTTCATTATTTCAATCATTATACCTTTCGAAATTTCCAAGTTAATTAAAAGCAATATACCTTCGTTCGGAAAGCAGTATCGGTAATGACTTCCAAAATATTTTTGGTTCCATTGTTCCACATCAAACCGTTCAAATTTTTGGATAATGAGAATATAATGTTGATGTTTGAGGAGAGAATTGAATTCTCTTTCCATCAGTGAGATGATCGACCCTCATGGTGTTTGAAATTTGTATCGAGGAATAACTATGTCTTTGATTTCAAAAAGTAGTGTCGGTGATATTACCAAACGGTTTTTTTCTATGTTTATACGTCGAATATTTCAAAAGCTAACACGGTGGAGGGGATATAAGTAGCCGTACAGTATATATTTTGTGACAAATTCTTGCATATTAAAAGATAACTGAAAGAAGAAGCATTTCCCAAAGTTATTCTGGTTAAGGAAGGACTTTCCTTGAACAGGTTTCATGTTACGTAGCATAAATTGTATTTGCAACAAAGGTGGTTGGTTCAAAGGAATCTTTCGTTACTTGAGGATCACCCATCTGTCTGATTTCAGGAATGTGACTGTACCTACCGCTATTTCATCATTCATTATAATGATGTCAGGTTTAGGGTATTTCAGAGACAGGATATGAAGGTTATTTTAAATTGAAAACATTCACAGGACTAAAATGATTCATAATTTTTCCAAAAACTATGACTAACCTTCATCTTGAATCCATGTAGAAGATTCTGAAGGTGTCAAACTTTGTCGAGGTAACCTGTTGTTATCGGGAACCAGACTATTCCTTGGGCTACGATTGAAGTCTACTGTGATGTTCAATCTTGACCCATATCCAGTACTTTCTGGAGTTAAACTATGGCGCGGAGTGCGATTTTGATCAGGAACTAAACTATTCCTGGGACTTCTGTTATACTGATCTGGTACGAGACTGTTTCTTGGACTCACCGCAGACTCTGGAATCAAGCTGTTCCTGGGACTTCGTTGGTAATCTGATGGTACCAGACTATGACGGGGACTTCTTTGAGAGTCGGGAAGAAGGCTGAAAAGAAAAGCACAGTGATGCATCGACCTTCCACATTTGCACATCAACTATGGTCTTTTTCATTACTTATTTATGGTAGGCCAATATTACTGGGCAGGATACCTGGTGACTTGGAGTTAATAATAATGATAATGATTATAATATTAAAGAAACTTCTCGCTTATTACAAGAGCCTCCACATGTTTTGAATAACCCGCCGACTGCTGATCGGGTGTAAAACTGGAAGAACATCTATTAGTATCCGTATGCACTTAAAGTAAATACCCTTGGGGGAGTTGAGAACTTTTTGCAGGCTCGACGATTTTTGCTGCTCCAGACCCTGAATTGAAAAGCTAAAGAAATCATTACAAAATCTGGAAAATTTGTCACTGGAAGAGACACAGTAGAAAAGCTATGGAATGAAGAGGATATTTTCCGAACCAGATGAGGTTTTGTTTCTGTTGAACAGCGATGGTTCCAGAGAATCTTGGAATTTCTTCTGTTCTGGCATGTTTGGATCGATGTGTACTTCAGAATCATAATTTTGATATTTTCCTTTGATAATTTCATACAAATAAAAAAATAACCGCTAAATGTTCCACTTTCACAGAAATTGTGTATGAAAGGTTTGTCATCTACAACATCAAAGTCACCTTGAACAGAGTAGAATTTCAAAAGAGATTTGACTATAGAGAAGTGTAATCAGAAATATATATCTTTAACGGTATCCTAGAGGTTTATTCAGTTTCAAATTGGTACTGACTTCGTTATGTTTGTTCAATTCACTGGCAATAATTTGGATAGTGCTAATAAATAAAAGATGGAACATGAAGAAGTGACTTGTGATATACAAAATAACTCAGATATTGACCATCAAAATATCGAGCGAAGGCTATTAGTTCCTAGAAAATTCCAAGAGTAAGACAGTCATGAAAATTACAATCACTACCGCCGCGCAGGCCAAATAAAATAAACTTAACGGATCATGTGCTAAGTTTCCTTTGAGAATTACAGCTCTAAGTTTTCTCGAAGTCACGTATCTCCCAAAGATATATTGAATTAAGAACGTGGCTACTCAGCTCGTTCCAGGTGTGAAATTTGTTATTCCAGTAATGACAAAATACAGAGTATTTTATGGACTCCAGGAAATATATATCTTGTGAAATCTCAGGCAATGATTTGAAAATTGTCTCGATATTTTAGCGGAAATGGATCTTTCAAATTTGTTTCCGCTCTCTTCTTCCCAAGCATAAACTGTACTCTATTGAAATATTGATTCAAGGTTTTTGTTCCGTTTGAAGTTTCCGAGGGAACTGAACAGGTGTATTAGGAAATATTGAATGAACTGAGAGAGAGCTACGAAATATTTTATGATTTTGAGGGAATTCCCAGCTACTTTTTCCGTAAGATAGAAGTATAAATGGAGGTGCTGGATCATTGTGAAACAATTTGCTTTCAACTTTGTTCAAAAACATGGTTGAAATCAAAACAATTATTAGTTTTTGAATGATTCCTCAGTATTTGAGCTATTTGAATGGATGATGGTGTATCTACAAAAATGTTTGTCACAAAATTTGTCTTTCAACCGATTTGAAATGATTAGTGAAATTTCATTTGAAAAAAATATAATTAAGTTATTTCAGAAAACGTAAGATTCATCAAAAAACAATTTCGATAGGTTGAGAGATAATTCAATTCTCCACAAGAATGATATTTAGTAATACCTTATGAAATACGCTCGTTTTCTCAGAAAACGTGGTTTAACGCCGACGTCACATTTCATGCTAGCGCTAACCCGCCACTGCAAGTTCATTTGTCATAACTTTGCTAAAAATTATAGCAGAAGGAAAAGAAGAAGTGCATATCGTTCCTGAAGACTTTTACTTCCTCACGCAAATATAACATGCGAGTATTTGAGTACCTAAAATGTGTTTTGTCCCACTTCACTGAAATGTGTTTTGTCCCACTTCACATAACCCTTCTACGATATTTACGGAGAATCCGAAAGTCGTGAATATTTTAGTTAATATGAAATAATTATACTGAAGCAAGAATCACTAGTGAGACAAGTATCACTTATACATACCAAAGAAAAAAGTGGGTTTACTTCTGCCTCAGTTTTCAACTCACCCATAATCCCGGCACTTTCTTCAGTAAATGTTGAAAATAATCGCTCATACACATCCTACATAAAAAATGAAGTATGTGATTTCAAGCTTGAGGTTTGCACTTCACAATAGAGTTATTAAATATATATACAGTGCGACCCTAAATTATGGAATAAATTCATTATTCCTGAATATAAAGATATTTCGGAAAAATCCTCGGACAGGTCGATTTTCTTTTCCGATGGGCCAATTTTTGAACCCCACCCAAAATATATAGGGTTATCCACATTTGAGTAAAAATGACTGTGGTGATATTTTTAAATGGGACACCTAGTATATTTTCCCATGTTTGGTTAGGGATCATCATTACGAATCCAGTGATACCAGGTTTTATGGGATTATGTCAAAGGGCTGCGGAGATATGCGACTGCGAGTCTCCAACGATTCAGAAGGTAAAAGTCTCTGTCGCACTCATTAGGCATATGGAGAAGTTTTTTGCCCATATCTCCGCAGCCGTTTGACATAAACTCATGAAACCTGGTATCACTGGATTTGTAAAGACGATCCCTAACCAAATATGGAAAAATATACTGGGTGTCCCATTCAAAAATATCACCACAGTCATTTTTACTCAAATGTGGATAACCCTATATATTTTGGGTGGGGTTCAAAAATTGGTCCATCGGAAAAGAAAATCGACCTGTCCGAGGATTTTTCTGAAATAACTTTATATTCAAGAATAATGAATTTGTTCCATAATTTAGGGTCGCACTGTATAGAGAGAAGAGAAGTAGTCTATTGCTGACTAGTTAGAAACAAATCTTGACAATTTTTTTGGGGCAGCAGCAAAACGCAAGTGTACTCTTATAACATTATATTTCCAATATTTCGACAGTGGTTACTGTCGTCATCAGGGAGCTAGAAAAATGGATGAAACTATGGTAAACTGGTGAGGATGAGAGTCCAATACTTACAATGTTAGTGAGATTGGTCGCTTAACAACGATGTTGAAAAATTAAACAAGACTAAAACCATGTGCAACATGGGGTACTGAATAAAAATTATGTAAAACATTTATAACAATTAAAATTCTAAAAAATGTGTCGGATGCAGACAACACCTATAATATACCACGAGGAGCGTGGGAGAAGAGAAAATTATTAGGTTAGAAATTATTAAAATTAATCATATGTCAAAAGTCAAATTTTCATAGAAGTTATGGAACAAGAGAACAATTGGCCTGAGCTGCTGGGGTTTCCAGTCCAGTTGCAATTACTGCTAAAGAGAAGATATAATTATGGATTTCATGTAATAGATGTTTTGAGAATCAATTGGGAAATTTATGGGATGTCATAAAGTAGAAGAATTACAAAATTGAGATTGAGTAATGCCAAAGGAACTGTTGTTGAGAGCACTTGGGTTCTTATCCAACATTAATAAATAAGAATAGATCTCACTCAAGTGGTTAAGATCTGTGTCTTTGAAGACGTGTTCACTGAGAGCGCATCTCTCAGGGTGCAATCTGCTGTCACTTTTATGAGAAGTTATACGGTCTTTCAGCAACCTTGCTGTTTGACCAATGTATTCATGGTCACAATTAGCACATGGTATGCAATATACTAATTTTGATTGAGAAAGTGAAGGAGTTTTGTCTTTTACGACAGAAAATAAGGAATTTATGGTAAGGACCGTTTTATTTGCAATTTTAACATTGCCAATTTTATTGAAAATTCGTGAAAGCTTTGGCGTGATTTCAGCAATGAAGGGCAAAGAAGTGTAAAAAATATTAGGTTATGAAGCATTATTGTTATTATTGACATTGTTAGCATCATTATCAGTATTAATTATTTGATTACCTAGAAGAGGTTCATTAACATTATGGTCTACAGGAGACGTACTAAATAGGATCTTGTTAAGTAAAGATACCGGAAAAGAATTTTGTTCAAAAAGATTATGGAGAATTTTAAGATTTTTATGGTGAAAACATGGGTCAGAGATACGCAAAACTCTTTGCTTTATTTGCTTGATCAGATTTATTTTAATAGATTGTCTATGGTAAGACCAATAGTTCATATACCTACCAGCACTGATAGGTTTTCTGTACCAGTCAACCAATATGCAGGATATGAATAAGTGATTATTTTCAACATTTAGTGAAGAGAATGCCGATTTTATGGGTAAGTTGAAAATGAGGCAGGAGCAAAACAATGTTTTTTTTGGCATGTATAAGTGGGACCTGTCATACTACTTTGAAATTGTTGAATGTAGTCCAAAGAGGGTAGGGGTTGCTGCTTCAGTATAATAATTCCATATTTACTAAATTATTCATGATTTTCGGATTCCGCAAACATCTCCGTGAAGTGCGACAAAACACATTTTAGGAACTCAAATACTCACATATTAAATTTGCATGACAAGGTAGGAGTCTTCAGAAACGATATAAACTTTTCCTTTTCCTTCTCCGGTCATTTTTAGCTGACTTATGACCAATCAAATATTTGGCTCCGCCAGAACTTTCAGCGGCGGGTAAAATTTTTTTTTTTCGTGTTTATCATGGTTCCAACTACTAGCATACCAAGTTTGGTGGTGCTAAAATCAATTCTTGTCTCAAAACCCAATCGTACTGGATTATAACCTGAGAGCCCCCTGGCAGAGTATAATTACCCTATAGCAATGATTATCCGAAATATCTTGCCGCATTCAGACACATCATAACGACAGTAGAAGAACTGAAGAACTCAAACATATGCAGAAAATAAATTTTCATTGTTCCTAAACAGTACCCTAACTGATACATTGTCCACTTCCAAACAGTATTCACCAACTCACCTATTCCTGGGACTCCTGTCGAAATCCGGCACCAAACTCGGTCTGGGGCTCCTGTTGCAGTTCCCCTCATCGTTGTGCCTTTCCCTGAAATTCTGCGTATCCAGTGAGATATCCGGAATGATAGAATGCCTCGGACTTCTGTTCGCCTCCGGCAGGAGAGCGTTCCTCGTTCTGTCCGGTTCCGCAGGACTGACGGCGATGCTGGCCCTGCGGCCGGGGCTGGTGGCCGCCGATCTCGTCCCTCTGGTCTGCGGCGAGGAGGCGGTGCTGCGGGACGCCCGTCGACGTCGCGACGACGTGCTCCGGTGAAGCATTCCGACGGCTATTGTTTGGTCATCGCGGTACTCGTGTCGACCTGCAATCAAGGGGTATGTTTTAGTTGTGGTTTGCGTGTGGTTGGTCGACTAGTCGGGCGGTCAAATAAAGGGGGTTGTAAAGCCAGTGGGTCACAGTTAAATTCAATTGGTCGGTTTGTTCCGAACAATCAAACATTCATTAATCCCGATCACACGATTTGAAATGGACCGTTCAAAACTGACAGTAGACCAGGGCAATTATTTGTACTTGTTTTCCTTGTTGCAATTTTTGAGGTTACCATGAAATGTACAGTTTGCTGATGGGGCAAAATGATCTGATAGTGGAGCAAAATGGCCCGATCAAAGGCGTTGATGCGCCTTTTCGTGCCAGGGTGTCTGCTTGTTCATTGCCCTCCACTCTGACGTGCCCCGGCACCCAGAAGAGGGGCACCTTGTTATTCCTGCCTAGATCATCAAGTTTGCCTAGGCATTCCCAAACCATCTCCGAGTTGATGTTAGGAGAGCTCAACGCTTTGATGGAAGTCTCTAGATGTTGGAGTTATGTTTCCTTCCAGTCGTTATCTGGATCGAGCTCTAGAGAAATGGATGAATAATCATCCTGGCAGAATAATTACTAGTTTTCAAATGAGCCCATTATTTTGCGAAGCATATTTGGAAGGTTGCACACCTGAGGATGCCATTAATGGGTTCAAAAAACCAGATATCATGCCATTCGATGATGACTTGTTCAGTGAAATTGACTTTTTAGCAGCCAAGATGACCGAGGAAAGTAAGCCCGAGAAAATACTTACAGGAGAAAAAGAACTTGGTACAGGAACAGATGTTCCACAATTCGCTCCTCAAAGGGATTAAGAACCATTGATTGATGATCAACCAGTCAGCATAGATATATCCAGTCATTCTCGAACTCCAGAGCTGAACTCCACTCCAAATTTTACTCAGCTATCATCCACAACAGGTTTCAACTTTGTCCTTCTGATGTTAGACCGATATCAAATGCGGATGAAGAATCGGAAACCAGGAGCTCTGAAGAAGAAGATGATGATAATGATGATGCAAATTGTTCGATTTGTGGAGACTCATATTCCAAATCAGCATCGGAAGAAGGGTGGATTAGATGCAGCCTGTGTAAGTTATGGGCATATGATGCCTGTGCTGGAATTGACGGATATGATGATGTCTTCATATGTAACCTCTGTCAATCATTTTTTATTGTTTTTTCATAATGGATCCATGTGAATACACGACCTGACATTTGCTTCTTGAATTTTGATTACAGGAATTTTTCATTATGAAAATTAAATTGTTCTCCATTTGATTTGCATATAACAATCAGGAGAATATAAATTACATTGTGGAAATTGTCCCGAGGTATGTATTGTTCAAACAGGTAGAACATTCAGAAATTGCCCTCAGGAACATCACATGAGTTAAGTGAATGAGACTACGAATACAACATGTACAAATCATATTTGAAAAGAATTACATATACTCTTAATGAAGCGTTCAAAATTTAACATATGGAAGCTGAATCATTCGAAACCAACTTGATAACTCATCAGCAATTCAGGTATATTCAGCAAATGTGCTGACTTTATTGAGTAGTTATGCATGAGGTAATGTCAAACTGTGCCATAAAGCTCACACAGATGTATAAAATGAACAGAACTATTGTACTGAAACACCGGATTTCGAACAATACACGGCTTTGTTATAGATACCCAACTTTTGCTCACTCTTACAGTCTATAAACTGCTCTTTAATGGCCTTCCGACTTGATAATTATGGCAGCTTTCATCACGAGTAGCATCAGATTGTCGCCGGCGAAAGTTAAGGGCGTTTTTCATACGTTAAATTGTTTCCAGTTCTTCCATTCCACGGTTGTTCAGAATAATTGTTTTATACGGGTTCACTGAATTCAAGAATCCTCGCAGTTGCGAACTTCCGAAGTCAAGGACTCTCAAAGATTGCCGGAGTATTCGTTTTCAAACCGGATATGTCTTCATGGATATATAATCTCAGAAAAAAACATTATATTTCATCGTTAGTTGAATGAAAAAATAGGGAACTGTTGACTTTTTAAAATACCAATTTTCCTGTCAATATACATAACTGATATGGTATGGATTTGTTGTTGCTGAACATTTCATGATAATACATTTGAATTTGTGTATTATAGAAATAGTCATAAATAATGTTTATTACACTATAGCCTTCCCTAGGACATTTTTACCCTGATGCGAATTTACACCATATTTACAATTATACCATTGTGGGAAGATATCGAAAGGTCCTTAAAAAGTTGGCAGGTGTCTGTGATTTCAAAAAGAAGTTTGATGAAAGGAATAGGCAACCGCCATATGAACAACTGTTTTTATGTTCTTGTTTCCACGAAAAGGAATATCCTGTAACATCGTAAGAACCAAGGGAAGGAAAGAATTGGTGGTTTTCTCAAATATCTGCAGACTGTATGCCTCAGGGAACACCTTTTGAGGCAGCGAGTTCCAAAGCTTTGTTTTTCGTTGGAAGCACAAACCATGTGAAAGAGATGTTCGGCACGTCTAATTCATCCAAAAACATTTGTTGCTTGGTTCGCCCCTCCATATAGCAATCTGAAATCTGCTGTTCTCCATCTAGCCATGAAATGGAAAGTTTTGCCAGTTGGCATTATATAACATATCAGGGCCTGGAGCAGCGAATTTCTTCGAGCCTTCGAAGCCTCCTGCAGAAAGCTCCAAACTGCGCTAGGCTGGAGTATCTACTTCAAGCGGTTGCGGATACTCATACATGTTCTTCTAGAAGGCTTCCACCCTAACAGATCACGGAATTTCATGTTTTCCGGGATACTCCTCGCCCGCACAACTAGTGACTTTTTTGCAGCCACCAGCTTTCAATCATATCAATGTTTAATGGTGAACAGCAGAAATTCGCAGCACTGCGCGCATGGAAGGCGTATTGGTCACCACATCACCACACACTGGATACGAGACGCATGTTTTCCCACCGACTTGATCTCAGCTTCCATTTCCGGTATGAGAGTAGCGATAAGGGACCCTATTATTGTAGGAATACTAGCAGGCCATAACAAACTAGGTAGACACCTGTCACTAATGGGTATAAAAGACAATCCCACTTGCCATATGTGCGAAGAAGACGAAGAAACTTCGTCTCACTTCCTTGGCGAGTGTGAGGCGTACGGGAGGCTAAGATTCGAAATCTTCGGAGTCGAAAAACTCCAACAAGAGGAACTCATCGAACTAGAGTGGACGGACATACTGACCTTCACTAGAAGGCCATAAAGGTTCGGAAAGGAAGACTAGAAGAGGCAATGTGGTTATGTGGAGAGCAGGGGATGGCAAAAAGGGGCCCATTGGGGCCTACTTGCCTGGCTGCGGCAGCGGCCTTCCCATGATTACTACTACTACTACTGTCCGCTACGACTGTTGAATTATGTCTGCTAGATTATTGCCAGAGCTTTCTGCAGCAACTACTTCGCAATGCCCTTGCGACTTGATTATTCATAATCTATTTATATATTATGAAATATGGCATTTCGTGAAGTAAATATGCCCAATTCCACATGTGAAATATTCAGTATTTCACATGATATGATAATGGTGTGTGTTTATTCGTGAAAATTGTTCTCCAATGACCTACTTCACATTTCCCTTACACTTCCCGATTTCCCCATTCATCCTATCCGACAGCCGTATTCACTGAATTTCAGACTCCAAATGGACAGCGGTGTGAGGAGCTAAATTGAAATATAGCTCTCGGCGAACCGCAATGACTTCCCAATGATTTTCTGCTGCTGTGATGAAATGACCTTGGAGCTACAGAGATAAATATCCGGATCACGTATCACTGAAATGTTTGTTGCTCTTATTCGTATTTGCAGGAGTGAAAAGGTGAAAATGGATGCGTTGGAGGATTGATTACTTCTCCTTCATCGTTTGAAATTTAAAATGTGTGGATGAAATGGGCAAATTATGCATCTCCAACAGTTTCTCGTGCATAATAATGATAATAATAATAATACTCCCTCATAAACACTCGTAGAGTGTACCCAACGGCATAGCCTGTGCGGGTAGAGGACAGCTATTATTATTATTTGCCGTGGCGCTCCGGGTCGACTTACTGATTTTTGGTAGCGTATCCACTTTTCAGCTGCAGGAAAACCCGGAAAACCTACAGCACCACCTCGGAGTAACACTCTCCGTGTAACTTTTGACAAAACTGAATTTTCAAACACAAAAATTTTTATTACTATCTTGCAGGATTTTTTCAAAGGGCATTGGAGGTCGAGTGATACTCCAATCGAAATATCTTTCAAGCCTCCATGTTACAGAGAAATTTACAGACAAAAATATTCATACAAAAAAGGCGGTACAGAATGTTGGAACTCTCATAAGAAGTAACTATAAACAAAGTTCAGTAAATTCTTGAATTATTTTTGGTTACTGTAGAGAACTTTCACAACTTCAAAAATATTAATTTCCAACACTTTAAATACAGAAAACGCTAATTTAGGTACACAAATCCAGTCTCTACTACACTGGATTTATTTTTTCGCAATATGGGTATTCCTGGGTTGAAAGTGAGACTTTTTTCTCATTAATATGTGTTCGCTACTATTTTATTTCTGAGATACAGGGTGTTGAAGTTTAACAAAAATTATAATAATACGCCAGGTTGCTTTTTTTTTAGTTGATATTATATTAATGATTGCCCTCTACCTACTCACAAAAATGGTCTTCGATTTAAAAAAAGGTTTCATTGAAAAAAACAACAAATCGCATAGGTACAAGCAAATGAAGACCTTTTCTTTTTTTATTCGAAAACTCTCCGTCAGACGAATAAAAAGTCAGGAGACCATGTTCATGGGAAGATAGATGACAATTATAAAAATGATACTTATTTGACAAAAAAACGTATCATTATTTTGATCCAAAATATGACTATGGAAAAGATTTATATTTAGGTGTACTTTGCATGTACCGAAGTTGAAAAAAAAAGCAAAAAAACAGTTTTAGAGATATTGAGGAAGAATTTTTTTTTTGTTAAACAACATCCTGTATCTCAGAAATAAAGCAGTTACGAACACATGTTTGTAAGAAAAAAGTCTGATTATTACCCCAGGAATACGCCCTTGGAATATTTGTAATAAATTCAGAAACAGCCTCTAAATTAGTGAAATATCAATCGAAAAAATAAATTATGTATGATTTTCATCACAATAACCTGAGGGTGTCTTCTCTGTCACTCATAAGGACAAACAAGTTGATTAATTATGGATAACAAACTGAACACACCTACTCCATTTTGAATAACCTGAAACTGAACTAAAACTTAACTTATAATCCCCTGACACTTCCTTCCAGGAAGTATGAAATTTTCATAATGAAAACTTTCATCTCTGTTAGCCCCAGAAAGTTGAGTAGAATGTTATTGGCAAGAAAGTTTTTCTTTAATAACTCTGGGTGAAGTAGATATTGTAATAAGGAAAGAACCCCGCACCAAATACATTAAATAATTGTTTGAGTTGAAATCGTTTCAAAATTTGGGAATGAATAGACCAAATGCCTCAAAAAAATTCCCTTGATTCAAAGATTAATCGTTTCATGTGAGTCAGATTTAAAATCACCGATTTTAACGTACATTTTTCTGAAATTTAAGTAAGACCTAAGCTAATCTGGAAAATTTCCTCGGAAACCAAGGCCTTCCAGTTTGTTTATGGCCACATTTATGTTGATAGTATCAAAAGCTTTCGATAGATCAAAGAAAAGCGCGCCTACACATCTTCTCTGATCCAAGGACTTATGGATAGAGTTCCAAAGAGCGCAGGATGCGCTCTCCGTTGACCTACCAGGAAGAAAGCCGTTTTGAGATTCACTTAGGACATTATGTTTATTGAACCACAGATTTTGTTCAGTTGTTTATAGCCTACATACTTGATCCCGAAAAATAAAATCGGATAAATTGTTATTCCCAATTCGAGATTAGGCAAACTTCATCAAGCATCGAATAGCACGAACGCAAATATCCCCCGATAAAGCAAATATTTTCCCGGGGTTCATCCGTGTTATTCAGTTCGTCTAACGATATCTCGGATTCCACGTCGTATTTTCCAGCGAATTCCATAGAAACGTCGAAGCAGACAATAGCATAATTCAATTCGTTTTTTTTGGGTCCAATTGTGTTAGAGCTTGGTGCCGGAGTTAGTTTATCACAAGAAGAAAGGAAGAAAGTTTTCGAATCCTGGTGGAATTACTAATTCACAGGATATACAGAAAAATTGCTGATAATATAAAAATGGAATTAAGAATTATTTAGAAAGCAAAATGGTGGTCATAATTTCATTGTAGTTTATATAGTGACCGCCAAAAAGTATGTACCATATGGGAAAAACGTTTATTATTAGAGTATTAGAAAAAAAATTCTTGGGAAAAGTTTGTGCATGTCCGATAACCTAAAAATCGATTTTGACCCATGTCACGTGATCGCTGCCATGGCGGCAAATTGAAAAAAATTACTATGAGAACGCAAAAAGTGGAGTAAAATGGCAAGATATCAAAAAAAGTGATTTGAAAATGTTGCTTAGAATTAAATTTCATACACATATACAAAGTTTGAAAAGATAATGAGAGAAAATTGAAAATAGAAATTTTCCTAGCTGTATAAAAATATCAAATTATTATCATATGAATAGCTTGACCATACTGAAACATTTGTATTTCAATGATAATGACAAAACTTTCTCATTTTCTCTACACCAGTAAGCACTAAATTAAAAAAATTGGATTTTGTTAAAACGATTATCATCAAAAATTGATTATAATCTGAAAAACACGATATTTTTGGATCTTCCTATCATCGCAATAATAGTGGAATTATGATATATCTATCAGATACGAACCAATGTAACAACAAGGGTTCTGACAAAATTCAATTTTTTCAATTTAGTGCTCTCTGGTGTGGAGAAAATAAGGAAGTTTTGTTATTATCATCGGAATACAAATGGTCAAGCAATTCATAAGAAAATTATTTGATATTTTTCTACAGCTAGATAACTATTTAAAAAAAATGCTGTTTTAAATATTCCCACATAATTTTCTCAAACTTTGTATATGTGTATAAAATTGAATTCTAAGCAACTTTTTAAAATAACTTTTTTCGATATCTTGCCATTTTATTCGACTTTTTGACTATTCATGGTAATTTTTTTCAATTTGCCGCCATACCAGCACGTGATATGTGTCAAAATCGAATTTTAGGTTATCTATCGGACATGCACAAACTTTTCCCAAGAATCTTTTTTTCAATACTCTAATAATAAACTTTTTTCCCATATGGTACATACTTTTTGGCGGTCACTGTACATATAAAAATCGTCGGAAATTCAATGCATGAACTGCTTTAGATTTTTTACTTATAATTAAATGAGAGCTTCTTTTTGTTGAATGGAACTTGACATGGCAATGAGAATTCCATTGCTTGACAATTTAACGAAAAAACTGCCCTGAAAATATCCGTTGGAATAGTGATTTTTCTGGCCGTTATTTCAACTCATTATTGAAGTGCCAATAGCGACTACGCATTTCACTTAGTAACCAGATAATGATAACTGAATAAACCCTTGTCGACGTGGTTCAATCGATTATAATCGAAAATATAAAAATTCAAAAATGTGAAAATGTTCTAAAATTTAAAAAATTTAAAAATATAAAAATTAAAAAATGTGAAAATGTTTTAAAATTTAAAGAATTTAAATATTCAAAAATTTAACAAATAAAAGATTTGAAAATTCACAAATTTAAAAATTTGAAAATTTAAAAATTTAAAAATTCAAAAATTTAAAAATTTCCAAACTCAAAAATTTCAAAATATAAAAATAAAAAAATGTGAAAATGTTGAAATTTTTAAAATTTAAAAATTTGAAAGTTTTAAAATTTAAAAAATTTAAATATTCAAAAATTCAAAAATTTAAAGATTTAAAAATTTAAAAATTCAATAATTAAAAAATTTAAAAATTTGACACTGAGGAATGAAGTTACTTGGCTAAAGTTATTGATATCGGTCTGGGATGTGTGATATCTGTCTATTCTGTCTACTGTCAAAAGTGTTGGACATTTTAGTTAAATATTAAATTTTGATTTCTGCAATCATCCAGTTAATGGGATTATTCTTCCAACTGAATTGATGTTCTCCGTATTTTGTAACGTTGGTGATTTGATGGGTAGCTGATTATTTTTTTGAAAACATACCCAATAGGGGACTATAACCTCATTTTCTAGCCAAATAGGATCTTTTCCGCAGTTAGCACCTGGCCTTCCTAGATCTGAGGTCTATTCAAGTTTGTACCAGATAATTAATCTGGGACTCATCTTGGTCTTGGCGTACTTATCGTTAGACTGGAGGACTCATCTTTCGTTCTAGTGTCACTGCCCTGAAGGCTGACCCTTACCTAGCCCATTCCCTACTGGTATCCTTCCACCTGGTGGTTTCCACCGTATTGCTTGGATATTTCTGATGTTGCACGCAAATTAACTAGTTCACCTGATATTACATATATATATAAATTTTTGTCATCAAACTTTTTATAACACTACACAAGTTCGAAAAACTTTTTTCAAACGTCTTCACGATCGCTTCCATTCGGTATTCCCTGGATCATTTCATCAGTTCGCCCTTCAGACACTCCAACCTTCCAGATTATTACGAAGGCACATAATTTCAGGACTCGTCTCAAATGGTCCAAATAATAGCTACGTACGACTTCCATTTTCGCTGTTTTAATAATATTACGCCATTCAGAGTTCCTCAAGCAGCAGAATATGTCTGTTTCACTGTCAATTACCTCCAAAATAGGGAGAAAAACATTGGCGTTTCAACTAATGAGGTTGGGGGTCGCAGATTGAATACAAACTGCGATGAAGTCTATTGGCTTTGTGACTCGATGGTTACGATCACAATGTTTGGAAACTGCTCGATGTGACTTCGTCAACCAGAAGAATTGCTTTCTTAGTGAAAAAGAAGTCTTTTGGACGTTAGGATTCAAAATAATCAAATTATTCATCTTCAAAGTTAGTTAGGATTTATATTTATTGAGTGTGAACAGAATGAAACTAATAGTGAAGACGCCTCTTCTCTAAATCTTGTTGTACTAGCAAATAAAGATATATCACTAATTTTTCTAACATTGATAAAATTATCAATTTTTTTCAAAAATGTATTCTAAGGTCTTGGAAATATCCAAGGTGTTACCTCCACATAAAAAAGAATCCTACTCAGAGCCCTCAAACTTTAGACCAATTTCGATTATTCCCATCATCCATATATAATTTGAAGTTATTTTATTCATTTGACCACTTACTTCAAAACAAAAAAATCACCTCTTTCAAGAAAGTTAGTGAAGTTTCAGAAACAATTATTCATTTAATTGCGTGCCATATAATAGTCTACTTAAAAAATGGTAATATTACAGTTTCCACCAAGAATCAATTTGAAAGAATCTAGGAAACCAAACCCAGTTCCTTCTTTTCCAGAATATGAAATTATTCTTGTGCAATAACCAAAACGGTGTTCCTCAAGAACCCCTACTTTTTATTTGGTTTATATTCCACTCTGGTTAAAGATTCTTTTATATATATAACTGCTGCAAAGATATATCATCGAACGCCAGCTTCAGGAAAGCAGTTAAAAGAGTTCTTTCCGATAAAGCCTATTATAATTTGGAAGAATAATATGTGGATATTATACAAGGATGAGTAAACCAAAACTCTATACTGTGATATTATATACCTTTCATTTTGTGATAAATTATCATTATTTTTAAATTTTAAATGTTTCAAATTTATAATTTTTAAATTTTTTTAATTTTAAATTTTTGAATTTTTAAATTATTAAATTTTTAAATTTGTGAATTTTTAAATTTTTGAATTTTTGAATTTTTAAATTTTTAAATCTTTAAATTTTTGAATTTTTGAATATTTAAATTTTTAAATTTTAAAACTTTCAAATTTTTAAATTTTAAAAATTTCAACATTTTCACATTTTTTAATTTTTATATTTTGGAATTTTTGAGTTTTGAAATTTTTAAATTTTTGAATTTTCTAAATTTTAAAAATTTTCGAATTTTTAAATTTTTAAATTTTCAAATTTTCAAATTTGTGAATTTTCAAATCTTTCATTTTTGAATATTTAAATTTTTTAAATTTTAAAACATTTTCACATTTTTTTATTTTTATATTTTTAATTTTTTTAAATTTCAAAACATTTTCACATTTTTTAATTTTTATATTTTTTAAATTTTAAAACATTTTCACATTTTTGAATTTTTACATTTTAAATTTTTGAATTTTTTTATTTTTAAATCCATGTTCACCGACCTCAAAAACACCGAGGAAAAATAATCTTAACAATAACAGAACTATCCTCTGGACACATACTTGGTGTAATCTAGCATCTCCCGCGAAGGTCGGGTGTATAATGTCATTCTATAATTTTTTTCGAGTTTATCACACCTGCCATTCGTTATAAATTGGCATTATACACCCGTCCTTCACGGGGGTGCAATAGGTTAGATTACAAGCTGTATGTGTAATATCAGCAACATATGATTGATTGAATGAATAAAAGTCTCTATTAGAGAAAAGTTACCCTGTAGAACAAATATCCGCTTTTCAAACGAAATCGTTACGCTGCTGAACTTTAATCTGCCAAATTTCTATCTGAACTTAAATGACTACAGTACGCTGATTATGAATGAAATTGGCCCAAGGACTGGAAAATTTCAAATTTAAGCAAGACATAACTATCTCTAATTACTTCAACTATAACAAAGCGTTCAGAATAATTACTTGAAATGGAGTATCCAATCTGCTCAATTTAGTCCCAACTGAATGATCTTAGGTGTCATCCTTGACGAGTTGAGTAAATATAAATGAAATGCAATGAAATGAAATACTAAATCACCCTTACATAGTGGCAACCAAAAAAATAAACAACAGTGATATATCTTGTAATTTTCTTGTAATCTGATATGACGTAAACGTCAGATTGACAGACTCCATGTTTTTCATTCATTAGATGTAACTATTGAAGAATTAATGGCAATGAAACTTCCTTGACTTTTTGTTTGTTCGTGAAATTATGAAATTTTAAAAGTTAATCGAAAAACCTATGAGTTATCTGTTTTTCTGTTAGCAGCCTGCTACCGCCAAGTTCTCCAGACAAAATTGAAGGAATAAAATGCAGGAAAATGTGTTGTTATGTATATTTATGAAGCCGACTCGATACAGAAGAAGTTTAGGACTTCTAAACAGCTGTTTGTGAATGCTTCGGTTCCCTTCGAATTATAAATATTCAGAGCTCAGCGTTCACAAGAATAAATTATGAATCAGGAATGTTTATCTCCGCAGGAATTTTACGAATATTCCGGCATCGTTAGGAAGAATATTACTTCGCGGCTTTGTGTACCACCTACCATCATTAAACAGGTATAACCCGTTCGAAAAATTGATTAAAATTCGTATCTCCCTTATAAACCACTCTCGAAATTTCGAGAGTCTCGGTTCGAGATCGAGAAATTGTCTCCGAGAAAAACGAGACGAGAAAGTGCCTTCGACACGAGATTTCTCGTCTCGATGAAACCCTGCACCAGCCTCCACAAATTCTTCCAATACGCAAGACAATTGCCCCATCTCAGATATTCTGTTTCTGTTCCAAATATATTTTTCCCGTGCTAACGAAGTGCCTATTTCATTTGCATTCATTTTCCGACTGGTTGCGCCAAATCAACGGAATTTCCACAATTTTATTTGGACGTAACGGAGGTGAAGCCTCTGAGGTTAAGAAAGCTCACACTTTTATTATTTTGAACATTCCTTTTGGAAATGGATTCCAACAGGAGCGTAACATAGGTTTTCCAAAATCATTCAAAATATTTTCGTCATATAGTCAAAAAACTGCAACGGTTATAGTTTCTGGGTGTATTAGTTTCATGTATTATTTCATCACTTTATTACCACATCACTTTATTTCTTCATTTTCACCGCAATGTGAATAATAGTAATTATTTACCAAATATACATACACTATACGAGGAAAATCGCTGAAGATCAGTTGGTGTCACGTATTGGTATGCGCGTTACTTCTTACTGAAGACCCTGGAGAAGTCGGTAGATAATTATATCAAAACCGAGAAGCATGCATACAGGGCAGATCACTTGAGCACAAAGAAATGGCCATATTCGCCTTCTTATACATAGAGGGGGCATTCGACAACACCTCTCATGAAGCAATAAATATGGCCCTAATGAATAAGGAACTGGACAGAACCACATCCAGATGGATGTGCCAAGAACTGCTGAAACGAAAGTGGGCGAGAGCAGCTTTCGGATCAGCACAAACAGGGAGTGCCTACAAGGAGGGGTACTATCACCTCTGCTGTGGAGTCTCGTAGTGGACGAACTACTCGGAATACTGACCGGGAACGGAGTCACTCGCCTCGGATATGCGGACGACATTATGGCCAAAGGCAAATTCGAAGGAACCCTCTACGATCGCAGAGAGCTAGAGACAACCAGACGGTGGTGCCTCTCGGTGGGGTTGAGAATTAACTCATCAAAAACCACAGTAGTACCATTCACCAGAAGAACAAAGTTTCAGCACCTAAGGACTGTTCGCCTCGACGGAGCAGACTTAGAATGGCAGCAAGAGGTGAAGTATCTAGGACTCACCCTAGACTCAAAAGTACTCTGGAACAGAGACGTAGAAAAGATCGCTAATAAGGAAAAATCATCACTGATGGTGTGCAGGAACATTGCAGGAAAAACATGGGGCTATAACCAATCAGTACTGCGATGGATGTACACTATAATAAAGAGGCCTATGATCACCTACGGAGCAGTAGTGTGGTACGGCAGAACCGAGCTCGCCACGAAAAAGAAGATCTTGGAGAAAAGGCAAAGACTAGCATGTCGAGAATACCATAACATGGTACACGGACGGGTCCAAAACTCCTGGGGGAACTGGAGCAGGAGTCTTTGGGCCTCGCACCAAAAACTCCGAACCCATGGGCCAGTTCCCCAGCATTTTTCAAGCGGAAATTCATGCTACAGAAAGGTGCATTCCGTTCAACCTCAACAGGAAATACCGGAATATGGATATTGTGATCCTCTACGATAGCCAAGCAGCCATCAAAGCGTTGAGCTCTTCTATCATCAACTCGAAGATGGTTTGGGAATGCCTAAACAAACTTAATGATCTAGACAGGAACAACAAGGTGACCCTCCTCTGGGAGCCGGGGCACGTCGGAGTGGAGGGCAATGAACAAGCAGACACCCTGGCACGGAAAGGCGCAGAAACGCCACTGATCGGGCCAGAACCATTCTGCGGACTTGGAAAACCTTACTTCCGAGAAGAACTCAATAAAGCTGAGGAAGCAATGAGAGCAACATACTGGCTAAGACTTCCAAGGCTGAGGCAGGCCAAAGATCTCCTCGGAAATTTCAACCGAGCAAGATCGAAGACACTGATTATCCCCAGCAAAACTAGTCTAAAGACGATCACGGGATTTCTAACGGGGCATTGCAGACTCAAAGAACACCTGAAGAAGCTAGGCTTAGAAGAGGACAGCACCTGCAGATTCTGTAGGGAATATCCAGAAATACCCCACCATATATCGATGGAGTGTTACGCTGTACATCGTAAAAGATTGAATATACTGGGATCACACCAGCTGACTGTGGGAGAAATACCACAAGTAGACCCCCTCAAAATTCTAATATTCCTGAAGGAATTGAGGCTTGAAGGGCTGCTGTAAACAGGAACCCCTTGTGATAGCAGAAGAATACCAATACCTCTGTTATTATTCTTAAACTCTCTTCTTCTCAGCTTTATTATCTGTATGGGGTCGGACCAAGAATAGCCCCATGGTTCATCCTGCCTGTCGTAAGAGGCGACTAAAGGGATAACGCTAGCTGGTAGATGATCTCCACCATCGCCCGGTGAAATACCACCATATCGACTACAGGTGCTGTGTAATGGATTCCTCCATGTTTCAGTGTTTGGTCGATAACTACCGTCCCCCTTGTCCTTTCCTTTCCCCTTTAATTTTCAGGTCTTAGCATAACAACTAACCCCAGAACATCATTCCCATAGACAGTCATAATATGTCTGAAATTATATTTAGCGAGTTCAAGCTAGTTACTTTTTGGTAATAGCAACTCGTCTTTGTTGCTATTAAGATATCTTCGTCCACTCGTGAGATTTCTATAGCAACAAAGATTCGTGCATCTAGTTAAAATTATCAAAAAAAAAACGCCACTTGTGTAATTAATGTTGACAATTATTCTTTACATTTTAGTCCATGTTGGAAAATAAGCGTGTTCTTTAGTTTTTAAACTATATTTCTTTATAAAGAAACGCAGCAATAAGGCCCAAATCGCAGGCAAGAGAATTGAACCCTATGAAGATTAATTCGCGCAATTTCAATTAGCTCAAATGGAAGTTCGCCTTTGTGCTCTCGATTCCATCCACTTGGAATGTCGTGTTTTGCCAGCGAGTCCTCCGTGAATAGCGAGAACACCTACAAAGTTGGATTTATTGTCAGAGGTCTGTCGCGAGTTAAAAGGAATCTCTCTAAAACTGTAGTGGAAATTGCAATTTTCTGAAAAGAGGCACACGAAAACATGTGAAACGAATGGATTTCAGGCGATACATGATGCAAACACTGACAGGGATGAACTTGAAATTTGTGATATTATTAATGTCAGAACGAAGTAGCTATGAGGATCGAAGTAGCTTGAATACTTTAATCGAAGTCGAACTAGTTTCAAAACCTCTTGGCTTTTCAATAGTACATTGCGAAACAAGTGCAGAAAGGTGCTAATTTTATAAGTATTGGAAAAATTTGCGACATGCTGCAATCCAAACGAGAGGAATTGTATTTCTGTACCATACTTTTTCTACAACACACTTTCTGCTAAAGATAGAACTTACAAATTGTTCAATGGTCTAGAAAATTATTTATATTTGCAGTACCTACGGATTTTTTATGGATGTTGACCTCGCAGATCTCATTATTAGTGATGAGCAACCTCTACTAAGTCTTGTCAGTAAATTTAGAGAAATTAGCAGGGCCTCTAGTTTTTTGTTTGGTAGAAACCTCGTGGGTGCCATTTTTCGAGATTAGAGACCTCTATTTAGTCATGTCTACAAATTTGGTGGAATTTGCAGTGCTTTTTTATTTTTGTTTGGTGGAGACCTCATGGATTTCATTTTTCGACGTCAGTGACCTCGGTCGAGTCATGTCTATGAATTTGTTGAAAGTTGAAGTGCCTCTGGTTTTCGTTGAAAGGACATCTTGGAGATCTCATTATCCAGATTCAGTGTCCCTTGCTGTGTCCTTGCTGTGAAAATTTCAGGAGATTTGCATCGACTTCAAATTTGTATTTTCGCTCCTAGAAGATATCCAGTGCTTGATAAATGAGTCCGTCGTGTTTGCGGGGCTCATTATCGTACACCCTGAGCTTAGTAATGTTCTTGGTGAGAGGATATATATATATATATATATCGAAACTGAGTCGACGCCAGCAAGCCCCCTAAGACTATCCAATTGAATGTATCTTCTCCTGTTGGTTGATACGAAGTACCTTGTTTTGCATCCTATCCAACCTCAACAATATGGTCGTTTTTAGGCTGCAAAACACTGGACAAGGGTAGGTTAGCGAAGGTCTTGTGATCTGCTTATTGATCAACAGTTTGTTGTCTAAGCTAAGTTTGGATCCTCTAGCTATAAGAGGGTAGGTGCGATTAAGTGCCCCACCGGCCTTCTGTATAGCCAGGGTTAGGTGTCTGCAGAAGTTAAGACGCTTGTCCAGTTGTACTCCCAAGTACCTCATCAACTTCCTGTAAAGTTGTGAGTGAGTGAAATTTTAAGTGGAGTTGATGGTCGCTGACTTCGCTGGGTTCACCACTATCTTGTGTTCTGCTAAATAGGGTATGACCTTTCTATCCAAGTACACTTGGATCCTATACTGGGCAGCGACTCTCGAGAAGGAATGGGTGAAAATGGCGGTATCATCAGCATATACCGCATATCCAATTTCTTGCACTGATGAAAATCATACGTATTTATTTAGAGAGTACAAGTGTGGTGATAAACTTGAACCCTGCGGGACACCTGCTTCTATTGGGAACTCAGCGGAGCGAGTGCTATTTACTCTAACCATAAAAGGTCTCCCCACAAGGTTGAAGGCATGCCTGTCAGCAGCATTTTTGTCAATATTGTCAAAATATGATGAAACAAGCTTCTTCTTCTGTGACCTTCTTTTGAATAAAAGTTGACCAGTATTCTTTTTTTCCAAAACCATTGTACTGATTCATTTTATTTTCATGACCGATATCGGTTTGCTCATATCATCACCTCTCTGCCTTCATGTGTTTATTATTCCACTTTTCAAATCAAGTCAACTACGCATTTGGAGGTTTATCTCCTGCACATCCTTAAATATGTTCCAGAATCCGTGTCTGCTACTATGTCATCACCGTAGGCCAACTTGATTTTCCAGTCGGTTTTCATATCGTAAATCAAAGTTTCTACACGTTCTTTCTTGGCGTCTAATGGTCTGGATGATTTCCAAGACACGATTTACATTTGAAAGGAGGAGGCGGCGTGAATTGTTAAGTCTGCTAGGGTGGAGCTGTTCAGACTTGTAGATGATAATGTGGATGATGTAGTACAACGGTTAGGTATTCATGAAAAAGGGGCCTCGAGCAGACTATGTTAATGAAGTGGATGGTCTGATGGGCCCTTGAAGTGGGGATTTACATCTATCTTAGCTGTTTAGTCCAGTGTTTAAGATTTTAATCATGCTATAACTTCAGAATTTTGGATGAAAATTTGTATTTGAGCTTATCTCGCCTTTCTCTTCAATAGTTGTATATTCCTGATGTGTTCTCTTTATTTTTGGGGGTTGGAAACTACCCCATGCGAAAAAAAATTGAAAAACATATATGTATAAAGTGAAGACCATACATAAGATGAATAAATTTTTTACGTTTTCAGCAATTTTCAAGAGAAATCCTAATTTTCCTAATGTTTTCGAAAAGACACTTTGTGATATAGGAAGAATCACTCATCCTTCATACCCCTGATAGTGACAGCCACACCTAGTTTTTTAAACGGAATAAGGGGTAGACAATTGTCTATACAGCCATCTCTGTTTTCTTGAATTTCTTTAATGCTTCATAAATATTTTTTTCAAAATCTTAAAAAGTATCACGTATACCTACTACTAGTGAATTCGCTGTATATTCAATGCACTTTAATTTTTTTAAATACAATTTTTATCTTCTCGTATGAAAAACAACAGTTGTCAAATGAACCAAAAAAAAATAAGGTGCATTGAATATACAGCGAATTCAGTAGTATTGGCATTTGGAAAATTATTGTTTTTATATCGTATGAACGGAATTTAAAAAAATTGGACCCAAAAAGTAACAAATGATGCATGGTTGTATTCAGAATATCATATGGAGACAAAAAAAGTGGAAATATTCCGGGTTTCCCATAAAAAAATCGAAGGTTTATATCACTTCCGGTGAGACCGGAAGTTGCATGAAGCTGGGTCACTTGTCAAAAAATACAGTTTCATGTATTATATAGATCCTCCAAATTTCATGACAATGTCTTCAAAAACAAAAAAGTTATAGGGGCGAGCCACCTTCTGTGTACACCCGGTATATGATTCAGTATTTACATTATCACAACTTATAAAATAACACCATGAAATACGTTGCTGGCTCTCCGTCTCTTAGTGTGGATTCTATAAGGGATTTCGTTGCTAGTTAGTTCATATAATTAAGTGGACAAAGAGCAGAAAATAAAACACCATTTTTCCAATTTTATTCTCATAATTCAAAAAATTATCTACATCATTTGGAGAAAATACGCAATCGACAAATACTAGGAAATAACATATCGATGTTGTCTGCGTTAACAAGAAAGTTGCAGAACTTGATAAAAGAGTCCATGAGGTTCTGTAAAATTTCGAACTATAATAGAAATGGTGCTATAGTACATCCAAAATTTCGATCTGCTATAGCAGAATAGCTGCTTCAAACTGTTTGTTGAGTGAAAGTTCAAAATTGCCAGCTCTGATGAACACAGGACAAACAAAACATTCCATGGTGGATGTAAACATGTGGATGAACAAACATTTGCGTTATGAATTCATGATTAATTCAGTGAATCGATAAACAGAGAACAGTCGTAAATGAGTGAGTGGGAGTTGGCGCAGTGGTAACGCTGGGGCTTCGTGATCTTCTCGAGCGTCGCTGCCCAATATAGGATCCAGATTCATCTGGATAGGAAGGTCGTACCCTATTTGGAGAATAATAAGATCGTGGTGAACCCGACTAAGTCGGAAACCATTAAGTACACAAACTCAAAGCTTTATAGAAAGTTGATGGTTAACGGCGAGGATGTCGAAAACGTGAGTCATGCGAGATACCTGGGAGTACATCTGGACAAGCGATTAAACTTTGGCAGACACATAACTCTGGCTATCCAGAGGGCGGGTGGTGCACTCAAACGCACATATCCCTTGATAGCCAGAAGTTCAAAACTTAGTCTTGAGAACAATCTGTTGCTATATAAGCAAATAATTAGACCGGCTATGACATATGCTTGTCCAGTGTTCTGCAGCCTGAAACCTACTCCATTAGCGAGACTGGACAGGACGCAGAACAAGGTACTCCGTATCATCAAGAACAGCAGACGATACACTCGGTTGGAAACTCTAAGGGAGCTTGTTGACATCGACTCAGTTCCGACGTTTATAAAACAAGTTTCGTACAAGTTTTATAAATACTTGCTCGACAAGAGCCCTCTCACCAGAGATATCACCAGGCTTAGAGCGAATGATAATGAGTTTCGCAAACACGGCGGACTCATATATCAAGTGTTGAATATTTTCAACGAACTGAGGGAAGAACCGGTTCCGTAGGGAATCAAGACGAAAGGAACACCTAAAACGCGAAGTACCTTGACCCGGTTTTTTGCCTCAGCCTTTTCCGGGGATTTGACATCGAAACAACCTATCTCACTAAACTACAACTAGGAGTATCTGCAATGAACTAAGGATACCACACGCATTAGCATTGCAGGAGGCGTGTTCTACCGACCAGTAGACCTTGTTTTGGTAAGAAGCCTGGCCCAGCGTTACCATCAGCGCGGGAGGACTTCAGCGCCCCTTCGCGGGGGAACTATGTTCGCCTTGGCAAGGCGCCCCTCTGCTCTCCTGATCGGGAGCAGGGGGTAGCTACTTTTGCGCCCGTCTCCGTTCTCCCTCTGTCCCCCTGGATTATGAAGAGCGAATAAATGATAGTGACTTGTTACTAAACCTGAAATGTAGATGTCTAATTGTTATGAATGAATATTTTTGATTGGATTTGATTTGATCGAAAGGTCGCGGGCTCGATCCCTAAGCAGGGCAAGATTTTTTTCAGTTTCAGATGTAAATCTGAGTGATTGAATCTTGTTGCTGGCTGGGGATAATCCTCCACGATTCACTGTTGCGTTCATAATTAACAGTGCTGCTCCTAAGGTGGCGTATGGAGTTAGTAACAAGGCCTACCCAGAACACTTTATATCCATAGTAATTAGACCATCAGGTCTGTTTGGATATAAATAAATAAATGCACCGATTCACGTGGAAAAAATGTACTGAAAATATAATGACAACAAGAAATATTCAAGTAATTGTGCTGTTCGTAGCTTGATTCCGATATTCAACATGAAAATTGTTTGGCTAGTGTCACGACGGACATTGAGTATATCTTTCAGATAAATGTGCGATGTTCTACAAGCAGAACAATAGTGCACACATCAAAAGAAATCCACTAGAAATAAGTGTGAATATTTTATAACTTTCAGAATTGGTGAATTTAGATATTCTGAATAAAATGGTATGCGGAAATTTGTTCGACAACATTTTTCCGACAGAAATTTGCTCGACAGCATTTGTTCTTATGATATTTTTACGAGCGGAAGTTTGTTCGAACTAAAAAAAAACGCGATTTTGTTTATTGTTTATAATATATAATGGTTTATTAAAAAATGGCATTTTCGAGTAGAGGACATGGTGGGAATAAACTACGGACTGTCCTGAACGGGATGGCACAGGCGGCTTCCCGGTAGTCCTTTTGTCAAGGACAATATCTCTATTGCTTGGCCTACGTTTCAAACTCCTCGCCTGAGTTCAAAAGCAACAACAAGATTATAAACTACCTGCCACCAATCAATAATTATTAATTTACAGCGGATTAACGTCTAGAAAGCTGATGAGAAAAACGTGAATGAAAACTGTTGAAACAATTTACAACGTTTCAAACTCCTCTCGCCTAACTTAAGAAGCAACAACGAGATTAATACGTATACCTCAGGGTATATTTGGAGGAAACTGAAAGCTTTAAACTTGATGTTACGTTATGGTGTTTGTTTATTTTGTTCGGGTACAGTTTCATAGTATACCGTGACTGAGTTTGAATCACTTTAGCACATATCTCAGTTTATCGATAGTTCGGAAATGATTGCATGGGGAATTTTATTTACCACACCCACACTTCGGAATCATCAAGTAACCCAATTATCAATTGTTTTTACTCAAGGCATTGAAATAATCGGTCTGCCCTCCGGGGCGGCCTAAATGATGGCGCATTCGCTTTCACAGATGCAGGGAAACCCGGAAACACCTGCAACACCACATCGTCTGAAGACCTGAAATTTCTAATTGAAAACTTTCAAAGAGATCAGACGAATTGTGAAAATCTGCTCAACGGTGAAATACGATGTATGGTGCCTCCTGAGGCTTCAAAAAGTCCAGTTCGAAAGAAGATATTTTATTTAACGGGGGTCAAGTGACCAAGTAGTTAAAGTACCGATCTTTCATGCACTCTGGTCGCCCGGCGTGGGTTCGAAGCCCAGCGACTACAGATATTTTTCTGATGGCCCGAGAAAGTCGAATAGCACGTGAAAAGTAAGAATTTGGTAATCCTTGGCTCGCACAAGTTTCGTCTTTTGAGTGCTGTCATTCGTGAGAGATGCAACTATTATCAAAGGACCCCGTGCACATTGATTGAAAAAAAGTCTTTTGGTGAAAATGGCTGAATTTTTGGTATGTTATAGCTGGAGCTATTCTGATTAAAAATCTCAATTGGCCCTACTCGATCGTATGACCAGATTCGACGCTAGAGGGCGACACATCATGAATTTTGAGATTTTTGGAAAAATTTTACTATATAAAAAATATTAATATACCATTCATAACCAATATTGAACTAGTGAGCGACTGGACATTACTGGCATTCTTGAGAAATATGTTTCATAATACAGAAAAAACGAAACTGTTTTTCTACAAGGTAGTCAATAATATAACCAATTATCCTGTGTATGAATTCGCCTACGAGTGTATAAGTTGATTGAGTTTATCATTGACAAACTTTCTTAGACATAACCTTTTCGCATCCGATTAGATCATGAGTCCCTTCATTTGAATGAAAATAATATCTCACAAAAGGTGTTGTATTACAGCATGGCAAGAAATAGATGAATATTGCAATATCAATTTTGATTTTCACTCAATCCATTTCAACTAGAAGAAATAAATGAATATTGCAATATCAATTTTGATTTTCACTCAATCCATTTTAACTAGAATTTTCCAATTTTTTTAAAAATGTGGGTCTTCATCAAGTTTGTACAAGAACATAATGGAGCACCCTGTATACTACGACTTTTGCGCGTAGCTCTGGGAAAAACTACCTAGGACAATCGATGTGACCATTTTATTATATATATACAGGGTGTTTCCTAACTACGGTTCCTAACTGCAGGGGGTGATTTGTTAGGTCATTTTAAGAAGAAAAGTTCCTATGAACATATCTCCGGAGTTGCTTCGTTTCTGAGATACAGGGCATTGAAATTAAAGAAAAAAAAAACAGTAATTGTAAAATATCATAAATATCCTGGAACCGATTTGGTTGAAATTTAGTGCTTTTATTTGAACTGATTCATTCAGCCCTAACTAGATTGAAATTATTATGGCCAGTGGCGTCTCAGTTGGCACCACAGCCAACAATATTGTAAAAAAAGTATGCCACTGATTTTTTTCCGAAGATTTTTGTTAGATTGGACAACTCAAAATACATCTTTTTGGTCTCTTGTGTTTTCATCATATCTAGCTTCGTTTTCGAGAAAAAACAAAAACATAAAATAAAGACCAAAAATTAAAATATAAACAATTGCCATATTACAGTAAATGAGCAAAATGTCCAACTTCTGATAAAATACACGACCGCATTCGATTTGCCAATGATTGTCTGACACGTTCAAAAATTCCTGGAGTAGGCCTTATTACATTGCAATTGTAAATTATTCGGTTCCTCACAGTACAGGAGTTTTATAAACAAGAGCCTTCAGATGGCCCCATAACCAGAAATCTAGTGGATTCATATCAGGACTGCGAGCTGGCCAATGTTGAGGTCCTACACGTTCAATCCAGCGATTAAGGTAAGTGATGTCGAGATGCTGACGAGCAAGAACACTAAAATGAGCTGGAGCCCCGTCCACATGTTGCCTCTTACAAGTATGGGTACTTCTTCTAACAAAATGGGTAAATGATCTCGCAAAAAGTCCGTGTAGGATTCACCTGTTAATCTTTCTGTTAAAAAAATGGACCAATTAGGTAGTGCACCAATAATTCCTACCCAAACATTCAGCGAAAATTGATGCTGAAAATGATTTTCTCTAATAGCCTGGGGATTTTCGTCGGCCCAAAAATGGTTATTGTGAAAGTTCATAATAGCATTTCGTGAAAAATTTGCCTCGTCCGTAAATAAAATATTTGGTGAAAAATTATTATTGTGTTTCATCATATGAATTAACCACCCGCAAAATATTATTCTTGGATGAAAATCTCGAGGCAGAAGAGCTTGGACCCACTGTGGTATGGGTATAGGAGGTTTCTTTTTAGAACTTTCCAAACGGTTTTTGGGCTGACTTCAAGCTGCAGTGCAATCTTCCTGGTACTATTTGAAGGATCTTCTTCTATCGCATCAAGTATAGCCATTATTCTTTATCGTATGCAAGTACGCCTATCGCTATTAAATTATTACGGATGGTGAACAAATAAGAACCAATAATCCAAAACAAAAATCAACTTTTTCAATTTGAAATTAAATATGTGTAGGAAAAACCCTACTATCAATGTCAGCTGGTCTCCAATGCAGGTGTTCATGATATGCAATAGAGTGGCTTTAATTTCTTCTAATTTTTTTCTCGAAAACGAAGCTGGATATGAAGAAAATACTGGAGATCAGTTGCTCAATCTAAAAAACATGAAAATTTAATAAAAAAAGTCAGTGGCGTACTTTTTTTTACAATATTGTTGGCTGTGGTGCCCACCGAGACGCCACTGGCCCCAATAATTTCAATCTAAATAGGGCTAAATGAGCGCCTTATCAGTTCAAATAAAAGTACCAAATTTCAACCAAATCGGTTCCAGGATATTCATGATATTTTATAATTACCGGTTTTTTTCTTTAATTTCAACGCCCTGTATCTCAGAATCGAAACAACTCCGGACATATGTTAATAGGAACTTTTCTTTCTAAAACAATCTAACAAATCACCACGTGCAGTTAGGAACCGTAGTTAGGGAACCCCTTGTATAAAGCAAGCAATGGTAGAAAAATGGCTACTGATGATTTCTTATGACCACGTCTTTGGTACATGTTGGGAGTGGGGGACTCTTCAGTCCTACTATTCATTTTCCACCATTCAAATAAAAAACTAACTGTTATTAATGACTTTTTTGCACTCCACCAAATCGACATGATTGACGCCTGCGCAGTTTATTAGCTACCACTATCGAGAAATTTCGTAGAGGAAAAAGTTGGGCGTCTCGCCAAAATGAAGCTACTCAGGAAGATTCAATCTGCCATAAATCATGTTTGACAAAAAGCATGGGATCCTGGTGTATATGTAGTAAAGTAGCAGTTCTATGTGGTAAAATGCCAAACTTTATTAAACGATTTTGAATTTAGTAAAATAGCACTTCATCAGTCAAAATGCGAAAAAATAGTCTTTCCGAACTAATATGGTTATCCTCAACCGAAATTCCCCAGTCAGTCAATAGGGATACTATATTGGGGATCCAAATAATTATAAAAAACTTTCATTGTTGCCTCTGTCAATTTCACCAATTTATAATAGACAACCAAACTGTGTATCGAGCACATCCAAGTTAGACTAGGTTGTATCCTTCAAACTTAAGCAATTTGAAGTTAGTGATTAATTTTCATTGCCCCTACATATGGATGTGGAATAGCAAAACAGAAAGTTCCAACCTGAAATTGGATTATGCGAATATTCAGCTCAAGGAATTTTGTTGTTGAAGGTAAACAACGTTCGAATTGCTAATATGCCGAAACTACTGATAACAACTTTCGATTCGAAAACTGAAGAAACGCAATATTAGGAAGTAAATATACCTACACAGCTAAATTAGGATCGCAAGTTATTGAACAAAGCCGCGTTCGTTCAATAAAGTTGTTTCCAAACTAAGATTCTCGCAGTTTTAAAGGATAACTAGATGTTATAAGGGTTATTGGGATAGAGTGCGGAGAGCAGAGATCCCAAATAGCACTGAACGTTCCGAGGATGTCCATTTCATGTCCCATTTAGGTCCGAACGTCCCAAAACCTAATATGGACAACCTGGGGACGTACGACTCGGAACGTCCGATGCAAATATCCCCAGGACGTCCCCAGGACGTCCAAACTCAGGCCAAATTCATATTACCGACGTGTCTTGTGCCTTTTTCGAAAATGTAAAACGTGTTTTGGTTCAATTTTCCGTCACAAATTTCATACTTTTTCCACTGAGCTTATTTAGCTCAGTAAGTTTCTCCAGTTGTCACCAGTATTAGATGAATAGTTATTATATCGTTATTGATTTTGCATGGTTATTCTGTTCGCGCTAGGTTAGTCAGGTCAGGTTAGGTTTGCCAGTAATTCACGCATTTTCAACCCAATTTGCCTCATTCTTATCTTTTCGTTTAAACTTCCCGCCATTGCAGTGACCAATCACAAAGCGCTTATTGCGTTACTTTTATTGTCGTCTATATTTCAGTGAGTTCACAGTCTCGAGTCGTTGGGATGGCGACTCAAATCACACTCTTGATAGTTTATTATTTCTCTTAATTCTCCAATTATTTTTTCCAAAAATAGACTTCAAACCTGTGACTGAGTGAAGTCTGTGATTTGTGCCATTTGTGGTCCTGTGCTGTGTTTTATCTCTTGCCTTGTGGTTTCCTAACCCAACTTATAAACATAATTTCTGGCTGTGGCGGAATTTGAAGTTATTTTTACAATCAAAAGAATACGATGATCTGAGAAAATAAGGTAAGAACCGCAAAACGTGTCTGCAGGTGGTCTTCCCCAGCCAAATGAAGGATAATTTGCTGTTTAACCACAATAAGCAATTGCAACTAGGTTTTCCTGGAAGAACGTTTTTGCTATTTTGGCACTCTTGTTTTTCCATAACTTTTCTGACTCTGTTGGTTCTGAGAACTCTAAATGAAATAACCATTAATGGCCATCATAGTCTCAATTCTGGCACGTCAATTCCAAAATGTTCTTTCCATATCATCCAATATCTATCATACAATTTTCAAGACTTTTCAGGACCAGGCTTAACGATTCGATGAACTTTCAACCCCCGTTCGGTTGGGATAAAAGACGAGAACGTGGAAAAACTGCGAGAATATATCGTTAATGAAAAGTTTACGGTTCACCGTTCATCGCCTGCTGTCCTAATGAACGTCCCAGAGACACAGATAACGAAAGAGGCCGCTTTTTCCGCTTTAGCTTAACTGTTTACCGGCTGATACCAATCGACGAAAGAGCTTTACGATCTTATACGCTTTGTGGTAGAGCCGAACTGAGTGATAGCTCTGAAAGTACTCGGCGATCTCTTATCGAGTGATTGCTGGCGACATATAGAAGAGTGTTTATTATGTTTTACTATTTATTCAAGGTCATCAAACTTTACCATTATATTATGTTATGTCAAAAAGTGACTATACACAAAATAACAAAAACTTATGTTCTACAAGTTGGTTTCATCAAACACCACATATTAACAGTTAGGCTTTCAGCCCTTCAAGTACGTGCAAACCTTATGGATTGGGCTTTTTACTATTAGATTGTTATACCTGTTTATATGTTAAAATTTCTCAAACGAGAGATCAAAAAGAAAACATATTTTTTCTGCAAAAGGAAAATCAATTCTCCATATGCCTAGCACTAGTCCGATCACTTCATTATAATTTTTTTAGCTCAACACTGACAAATTACCGTGGTTGAAATCCCAGGAACAGGAAAATCAATCAGGAAAATCTGTCATCATCTGACGGTATATCAATGCCATGGGAAAACCACAATTCCATGCATTCAAAATATAGTTATTTACCTAACAAGTGCGGAAAGTGTTACACATCTTCCGCAAGAGTTAGATACGATGTTTTTCCTACGAGTGTTTTTCTTTTGGAAAAAAAAGGTTTTTAATAAACATGATTTTATAATAATGCTACAAAATGAAAAACTTTTTGGCACTAGTGCGGATAAGTAACTTTTTCGCACGATTCGGATCGTACGGAAAAATACAACTTTCAAAACGAAAAATCGTAGGAAAAATAAATATCTCACCTGCGTCGACGAATGAGAACAGTTCCGAAACTCTTCCCTGGGCTGGCCAGCCGTAACCTGTAAAACAAACGTTCGTATAAAGAAATGACCAAAGACATCGAAAGGATATAGACCGAAAATTACGATCATTTGTCCAGCGGACACTTCCATTCCAGTCTATAATTCACGGCCAGCTCCGTTTTCCCATAGGAATGCGAGAAATATAGTGTACGCGCTCTAGGGTTTTCGTGCTCTCGTTGCTTTTCAGATAGGGTTATAACAGTAATCTGTTTTCGGTTGAATATGTCGCGCCACCTGAAACGAATGGGGGTTGATTCGCTCTGGTGAACCACAGGGACGGTCAGACAATTTTAATGTGCGGACGAATGGATTGAGTGGACCTTTCCACAACCTTTAAGGAAACATTGTAATTAGGAAGTGTTTACACTGATGTGACTCGTGATTTTTTTTTTCTGACTGCCAGTTTCTCTATAAAAAAGAATAGAGTGATTTCGTGACGTCACTTTCATCAAAATCAGAGTTGGCAACGTTGTATGAGTTATGCAACGTGGAATTTCAAATTACACAGATCTTATAAAAGGTCTTTTTTTTATTTATTTGTAGTTATTGTCCCTTCAACACTTAAGGTTATCAGAGACAACATTAGGTGGGTTACAAATATAGAGATAACATACATTAGATTTCGTCAAGTAGATTAATGTCTCATAAAAATTTCACTAATTTTTGGATATCACAGTTTTCACTGAGGAGTTCATGTAGAGTTGACGGCATTCCATATGTTTGGCGCTTGTGATTGTATACTGGGCACTCGAGTAAGATATGGTTGGTTGTAAGGTATAATTTAACAACTTTATTAACATAGTGAAACTAACAAGAACAAGGTAAAAACATCAAAATGATTGATCGGCGCTCCGGGGCGGCTTAAATGGTATTGGTGGCGCATTCGATTTCAGAGCTGCAGGGAAACCCGGAAAACCTGCAACACCACATCATCTGAAGAGTTGGAATTTCTTGATAGAGAACTTCCAATGAGGTCCGACGATTTGTGACAATCTGCTCTACGGTAAAATAGGATGTATGGTGTCTTCGAAGGCTCCAAAAGGTCCAGTTCCAAAGAAGGTATTCTATTTACGCAATTGTCATCAAATTTGTACCAGCCCGTTTTATCTTTGGCTAAGGTGTAATAGTGGCCAAAATCTGCTCCAGAACCAAAGTGAACAATGACTGCGTAAAGCTCGTAATTGCAGTCGGCTAGATTGGGATGTTCTTCTAGCTTGATTCGTTGAAATAGTTTGATGCATCTTCGGGTTGCTGAGTCATAACTGAAGAGCTTTAGAGTTATGATCAGATTTGCAGGTGTTTCAACTATACTTGTTATTTCATGACTGTCTGTTGTTATGGCACAGCTTTGACAGTACAGTTGACTATCACCTGTTAGGTATTCTGGTCTCAGGTGATGAATGAGTAGATTCTGTATGGGCTGAATTTCTGAAACATTGGGAAACGCGAGCTCTAATTCAAGAAAGTCATTGAAGATCCTGCTATTCATTCTGCATTTGCTACAACATGAAAATTTTTTGTAGTAGTGAAAAAAATAAATATTTCCACATAAGTCGCTCATTTCCAACTTTAGGAAAAAAAGTCATAGGATCTTTGTTATTGAGAATGTAGTTACGAGTCGAAATGCATGATAAAATATAGAGTGTTCCATTTTAAAAAAATATCATTTTATGAAATATTTCGAAAACGCCACTGTCAATTTTTTTTTGTTTTCGGCGTCGAGAAGGCCATTAAAAATGCTACTAGATTGCCCATATAACCGAATTCGTAGCATCAATAATAACTGAGTTGGCAATGGTGCCGACTTAATTTGGAACATCCTGTATCACTCCTTGAGCAATTTTCCATAATACGTCATTGTGCATACGCTGAATATTCAACATGCATAACTCTCCCGGTAAATGTTTATGGGAAACCAGATTAAAAGTCGATTATGCTCCTCCTCACGAATACAAAACACGAAAACAAGACTTGATCTAATTTCGGCGATAACCCAGCACACAATCGCCCGATTGCATTACAGATTATGGCCAGCACTTTGCTCAAATTCATCCATATATTTTAAACATGAACTGTTTTGGGATATAACTTTCGAGAAAGTAGTCATAACATTCGGATAACCATTCGGGATATGTTCAATTACAGTGAAACCAATATCATTATTATGTATTTCAATTATATCTCATGTTGAGTGCCTTATCACATTACCGACAATGATCCGTTGCCAGACAGGTGCGCAAGGGCGTCGATATGGGGAAAATTACTCCCCCCCCCCCCCCTCAGGAATAGCTGTGAGGTAGTCTTTTTAGTATTTTCAAATAAAATTTTAGACTTGACCCCCTCCAAAAAAAAATTGAAGCCTTTACTACCCCCTAGAAAAAAAATAGCGACGCCCTTGCAAGTGCGCAGTAAGTAATTTTGTCTAAAGCTAGGTTGGTTTTACCGTAAACGTGAACATTTTCATTCACGATGAACATTTCATGAATCTACGACAATATTTTGGAATCTATATAATCGGTGAAAATCACCACACATTGTAGTAATTTGACGCAATTTCTGCTTCGAAGGACCAAAAATTATTGGAAACACTAGATCACAATCAACCTTCTGCTAATACCGTGGAGATTTCAACAAAATTGATAACTTTTCTTGAATCGATGTAGACAATACTTGATGAAAATCCATATTAGCAATAGCTTCTATCAAGTATGAATTCAATATACTCATTATATTATACTTCGGCGAAATATATGTAGTGGTTTTGTAAACCAAATATGTTAATAGTATACTTGGACATTTTCTTTTTTTTTGGTGTGTGACTGCTATGGTCATCAACCACGTGTTCTAGCTAGGGTTTGTTACTAACTCCATACGCCACCTTAGGAGCAGCAATTTTGATTATTAAAGTTAATCATGGAAGATAGCCAGCAACAAGATCTAATCATTCAGACTTTTATATCAATGAAAAAAATCTTGCCCCTGCCGGGAACCGAACCCAGGACCTCTCGGTCTCGGCCCGAGCGCTAACCACTGCGCCTATCGCCGCTTCCTTAAACATTTTATTGTCATTATTCAATTTAATAACGTCTGTCTACTGAACCGATTTTTTCAAAGGTTTCAATAAATAAATAAATTTTACATGAATACATTACTGATTATTTTCCCAATTTTCTATGCGTGTCCATGAACGTTATCATAGTCTCTGTTGGTTAAACAATTCAAGAGAGAAAATAAAAATATATATATTTTCTACAAACGCTTTTGCAAGTACGCCTTTTGATACCAGATGTCTTTATTGAAAATAACATTCTGAGACGCCAGTATTAAAAGTCGCTCTCTTTGAACATAAGTTCCTTCTTCTAAAATAAAATAGCACTTTCCACGTTAACATCATGAAGTACTATTCATGAACTGACGACTTGATAGAATTCAATGACAACAAAATTCAAGCATGTATTTTCTCCAAAAAAGCTTATCGCACAGTTGCCAAAGTGATGTTTCAGGAGTTATACTCGTCCTCATCTTCGATTGGGTAATTTCTCAAGTCGATGTTTGCATTAGAAAAAAATAAACTGTAAGAACTTGTTACAATCGGTTCTATGGCTCTTTTTAAAATGACAATTTTTTGAACAGTTTTTCGAATGGACATTTATTTTATGGACAGTTTTTCGAACTGTTGGTTTTTTGAAGAGCCAATTGTTCGACCAGACCGTTGTTTAAAAATACATTATTATAGAACTATGAAGTGTGGAGTTTTCAATTGAATTTTGCGAGAAGTAATTATTTAGTCTGATATAACCAGAATGAACTAACCTCACGTAGAGATTTGAGCGCGTGGAAATTAAACACATACATTTATTAATCATTAGAGGCATTTGATCTGAACAATACAACTCTCATTTCTCAAAAAATATTGTAACTAAATAAACTCATTGAATTATTACCTGCTTATTTATGGAGGAGTTATTCTTAACCCACATTATATAGAATGAAACCACCTTATTTAAAAAAATTGTCTATTCCAAAAATCATACATTCAAAAAAATTGTCAGTTCAAAGAATTGTCTTTCTGTATAACCTTCCAGATGACGTTAAAAAATTCCCCTACATCAAATAACGTAATTTCTACCGCATAGTTACTGGCCTACATCGAAAAACAGCAGCAGCCAAAATGACTTATTCAAATATTTTCACCCCTGACCTCTTCAATTCCAGACTGACTCATTCAATTCACTGCCTCTCAGGTCCAGGAAGAATTACAAGGATCTACGTTGCTCTCGAGGATAATACAATTAGAGACGACTTTTCTCTCCACCTCTGCTTTTCATTTGCTCTCGAGGTATATTTCAGCTGAGTTAGTGAAATCAGCTCTGATTCATCCAATTTAATCCTACCAGTAAGCCGGTTCAGTTTCTGCAGCTTTGTTGAAAATTAATAATTTGGGAAACAGCTTGAATTCGGAACTCAGTTTGGAAAATGATTATGTGTATGTTGAATTGGTATAGCTGATCCGTGTTGAATATGCATACCAACTTTCACTTATAATCTCCCTGGTGCTTGAATTATAGCCGGAAAATTTCCAAGTACATGCATTTCTTGACGTTTTCTCAAAATATTCATGTACGAGATAAATTTCCGACAATTAATTCAAGTACGGGGATTAGGTAAGAAAATTCCACACCCCACTTTTTCAGCCAATCAAAAAATTCGTTTTTGTTTAGATGCCAAGCCAACAGATAAAAATTTCCGGATTTTTTCCAAAAATTGATAAAAGTGTTAAAATTGTTGAATTTTTTGAAATTGTTAAAATTGTTAAAATTGTTAAAATTGTTAAAATTGTTGAAATTGTTGAAATTGTTAAAATTGTTAAAATTGTTAAAATTGTTAAAATTGTTAAAATCGGTAAAATTGTTAAAATTGTTAAATGGTTAAAATTAAATTGTTGAAGTTGGTCAAATTGTTAAAATTGGTAAAATTGTTAAAATTGTTAAAAATCGTTAAAAATTGTTAAAATTGTTAAAATTGTTAAAATTGTTAAAATTGTTAAAATTGTTCAAATTGTTGAAATTGTTAGAATTGTTCAAATTGTTCAAATTGTTAATAGTGTTGAAATAAAATTGTTAAAATTATAAAAAAAAATTGAATATGATAAAATTGGAAGAATTGCTAAAATTGTTAAAGTTGTTGAAATAGATAAAAAATTTAAAATTGTTGAAATTGTTAAAATTGTTGAAATTGTTGAAATTGTTAAAATTGTTAAAATTGATAAAATCGTTTAAATTGTTTAAATTGTTAAAATTGTTAAAATTGTTAAACTTGTTAAAATTGTTAAAATTGTTAAAATTGTTAAAATTGTTAAAATTGTTAAAATTGTTAAAATTGTCAATATTGTTGAAATTGTTAGAAACCTGATTAAATTCCGATATCAAATTTCAGGCTCGCGATAACCCCCCACTGCCATTTCCGGCAGGGCTGAAAATTAGATTTGTCATAACTCTGCTGAAAATTATAGTAGACGGAAAAGAAAAGTGTGTATCGTTCCTGAAGACTTTTACTTCATGCAAATATAATATGTCAGTATCTGAGTACCGAAAATGTGTTTTATCCCACTTCACATAACCCTTCTACGATATTTACGGGGATCCGAAAGTCTGGGATATTTTAGTTGTTATGAAATAATTATACTGACGCTGGAATCAGTACCCTGTTTGATCATACGATTTTAGAGTAGTGAGACAAGTCTCACTTATACACACCAAAGAAAAAACTGGGTTTTACTCCTGCCTCAATTTCAAAGTCACCCATAATATCAGTGAATGTTAAAAATAATCGCTCCTACACATCCTACATGAAAAGTGAAATATGTGATTTCAAGCTTGAGGTTTGCGCTTCACAATAGTGTTATTAAACATATATGTAGGATATGAATAAGCGATTATTTTCAACATTTACTGAAGAGAATGCCGGTTTTGTGGTGAGGAGTAAAATAAAGCTTTTTTTTTGGCATGTATAAGTGGGACCTGTCACACTACTCTAAAATTGTTGCATATAGTCCAAAGAGGGTATGTGTTGCTGCTTCAGTATAATAATTCCATATTTACTAAATTATTCATGATTTTCGGATCATCCGCAAACATCTCCGTGAAGTGCGACAAAACACATTTTAGGTACTCAAATACTCGCATATTGTATCTGCATGAGAAGGTAGGAGTCTTCAGAAACAATATGAACTTTTCCTTCTCCGATCATTTTCAACAGAGCTATAACCATTCAAATATTCGGCTCCGCCAGAACTTCCAGCGGCGGGTAAGCATGAACCTGAAATTTGATATCGGCGTTCAATCACGTTTTCTGAGAAAACGAGCGCATTTCAAAAAAAATTACTAGTAATCATTTTTGTGGAGAATTGAATTGTCCTTCACTTCGTTGAGTTGTTTTTCCAATAAATCATATACCCACCAAGATTACAGCAAAAATGTATTTATCTATTTTTAAACGAAAGAAAAAATATGTTCCACTACTGGAATTTCGGAAACATTTTTCTTTCTTGTTCATCATGGTTCCAACAACAAGCATACCAAGTGTGGTGGTGCTGCAGTCGATCCTCGTCTCAAAACTCAATGGTACTGGATTATTAATATTTTATGAATCCTTCACCTAATTCAGCTTTCAAAACATTATGTTATAATTGAATGAGCCCCATTCGAACATATCAGGATTTTCTCCTTCGTGGAAGCCGCAAGATAAAATATCTCACCAATTCCACCAATCCACGGCCGCACACGACCTTTCATAACTAACCCGGTTTTGATATCATACTGACATCTCCTGTGAGTACACCTAATCCGCCACTTAATTGGACAAGTCAGACGTTATACCCGGGAGATAGCCTTCGGCAATATTTCACAGAAAGAGAGATTACGTCGAAATTGCGAGAGATATCTGTATGGGCATCACGTTGTGTTAGGTTTTGCAAGAACTCGATTACTTACAATTACTTTCCAGAAAGAGAGAAATGCCAATTACTGACTCGAATCGAGATTTATGCTCCTGATGGATGTGGACTGACGCCATTTCCAACTCTCAGATCGAATGTTTCGGGATTTTCATTCGAGTTTTTTCTTTTCGGATAAATCGTGATGAGACTGGATTTGAATGGAATCTACGGCTGGAATGATCATATAAATGGGTGCTCGTTTTTCTTTCGATCCATTAAAGATTGCTTCCTTCTAGTTTCACAAATCCTGTGAAGAATTTCATCATTTGCAGTATTTTCCAAAGCCCTACAGCTTTTCACCAGCAAATCATCAGCAGCAAAGCACCAGCTCATTTTATCTGTATTATATTATGTATTATATTAAGTATACTTTGTTACCTTTACATTTATAAGAAAAAGTCAAAGTCATTCATATGAACAACAATCTGCAATGTTTTGTCGAATCACTCTTTACAAATTAATACTTCGAAATCGAATGTTATTCTATTTGGAAACGAGTTCAAACCTCAGAAATTTT
The DNA here is from genome assembly GCA_958298965.1 of Chrysolina haemoptera. NCBI lineage: Eukaryota > Metazoa > Arthropoda > Insecta > Coleoptera > Chrysomelidae > Chrysolina > Chrysolina haemoptera. The sequence goes on along the minus strand of OY282603.1, from coordinate 5,217,659 downwards.
TGGAACTCACTTGAGGTTGTCAGCAAATAACTTTTTTCTCCAAATGACATTAAAAGCGGCCTTTTAATGACACTTGGCAGGCTTAGAAGTTGTACTTTTAATGCCTAGGTAGAAAAAGTCCACTTTTATTGCCTAGGCAGAAAAAGTTCGTTGCTAGGCAATCTTCCAAGTAATAATTCAAATCAAACTGGTTATTGAAATTGCCAATGACATCAAGAAAACTTAAAATGATGCTGATGATAATAAACTGGTTTTATTGCATTAAAACTACAAACTACAACACGAAATTTTTATTTATCAGATATATTTATGGTGAATTGTGAACAATTATTTAATACAATTGAACTCTGTCCACTTCCCTCCTTTCCAGTAAAATTAACAACTTCAGTATCAACACTTGATACTCCGGAAACGCCAGAAAATATTTTATTGCCGATGTTCGACTTATTGGCTAGCGAGTCCTCAATATAGCCCTCCGCGACAGCGGAAGACTTCCATCCTCCATGTTGCTTCAACATTGTTATGTCCCCACCAGAATGCACCAGCAACGTGACCTAAGTTCTGCGAAAGCAGTGCCCGGTATACTCTTTCGCATGGGATAGTCCCAGAAAAGTAGCAATTTCTTCTGGCATTTTACCGAATTTGTGAATGCCTATGAATTGATGATGTGCTTTACCGTTCGCATACTTATAGAAAACACGCCAATTATTTAAATTCGAGGGTCTGGAGGCTGCATATTTTCTGTAAACGCTTAAATATTCCGTTACTACAAAAGATCTTGATCTTTTGGTCTTAGTATTTGGTAGCATAATTAGCAATTTGTCGCCCATATCATTTATATCATCTGTTTTCATTTACAAAAGCTCATCACATCTACAAGCACCAGCGACTGCAATAATAAGTACAACCTAAAATATAAATTGAAAATTAGTTCTTTAATCCATAATAGATCATTTTCAATATATTCCTACCTTCGTACACAAATACAGTTCATCTGGGGCATCTGATAAAAATTTCTCGATTTCTTCTCTTTGAAAAACTCAGGATTTTTTTGCATGGAAACCGTCTGACTGGCGTTTCAAAAAAGCCCGTAACTTCAGGTATTTTGCCAAATCAATGTTTATGTTCAGGGTAGCTTTCAACATCGTATAGGTAGACCATAGCGTTGAAGGCTTCATTTTCTTTGAAAGATCGGAAAAATAGACAATCAGCACATTTTCAGAGAAAGATCCTATATTTTTCTTCTGTCTATATTCCATGAATCTGCTGTGTGTGAGTTCATATACAGTTCTTGATTTTTCCGGCAAAAGGTTAAATTCCACATCTCGCGCCTGGTCTCTTATCTCAGGTGGTGTTAATTGCATCAATTCATCCTCACTTTGCAGTAAATCCATTTCTAACATGACAACTTTTCAAAATTGCCTATGACAAAGTAAACAGTAAACAAACAAATTCAACAAACGACATCAGCGGTAAACATAGTAACGCAGGGCCCAGTTACTTTTGATGAAATAATTTAGTTATTTGGATATTGATAATGAAACGCAATTTAAATATGAAAAAGTCGATTTTGCGTGGAATTGGAACGAATTTGAAGAGAAAATTATATGTTTCACACGGCAGAAAAGCAAATTTAATGCCTTGGCTGGTTTCATAGCCTCGCTACGCTCGGCTATGAAACACCAGCCGCGCATTAAATCTTGTGCTTTTATGCCTAGTAAAACAAATAACTATTCATTCATCGAAAATGTTTGGCGATTTTAACCGAACAAAAACTTTTTTCTGTAATATAGTGTTACTATTTGTTTTCAATTTATTTATTATTGAATGTTTTTGCCAACATTTTTGTAATTTGGAAATGTAAACCCAATTTTCCATAACCATATTGGTGTATTATTAGCCTGTTCATGAGCTTCGTTTACTCTCTTAACAAAGAATTCTGTGAAAAAAAATGTCTTCACAAAATCAAACTCTCAACTCTCAACAATCCCAACTGTTATATTCATAATATTGTTCCTTATGGAAAATATAATAAAAACCTACGGACGAACCAGAAATCTAATAATAAGTTGGAAAAACATCCTATATTTATCACAAAGCAACACTTTCTGTCAATCACTTGGTCCTTTTGTCGATATGCCTAGATATGAAATAGAAGTACAATTGGTTTTTCTGACAGCAGCGGTTGAATCAACACGAAATGAAAAGCTTTGTTTTGAAATCATTGTTATTCCGCCACCCACTTCATTATATTAATTGAAGGGTATTGTAACAAAACTCCATCAGAATATATCATGAGTTTGCGGGTTAGCGAATTGCAGTGAATGGAAATATTTTCCACCTGGGAAGATATCAAAATCATATTCCAAGTTTCGTACAGTACAATTTTATGGTAGTATCTCATGTTTTCGTTCCATTTTGGTATGAGTAGCTATCATTTCGTTTACTTGCGTTGTCATGAAATTGCAGAGTAAGAAAGCATTTCTAAAAGAGAGAGGTATCACAATCCATTTCACGCTATAAGCTTCATAATATGCGATTATCCCTAGTTAGAGAATTTCAAAGTGAATAAATACAGAAACCGAGCAGGGTAACTCTGAGGCCCGTGCTTTGGAATGTGTTATACTTGACTTGGAAGAGACAAATGGAGTCGCGATAGTTGCCAAGAATGTGGTAGAGCTTGTCCCAGAAGGTATTATCGTGAGTTATAGAATAGAATCCAACGAAAATCACCCCAGCGGAAACTAGGATATCAAAGCTTGGCACAACGTTGGGAATTTGAATATGCATTGGACCAACGAACGGAAATGTAATATTATTCACTATGCACTCAACATATCATCCTGATTCAGTTCGTGAAAACAGCTATGCTACCGTCTAACAACCAAGGTATTTACTACAATATACAGGGTGAACATACCGAATATTTCCATCGTATATTAAAAATCCCATACGAAGCAGAACATTTTAGAATAATCACAGCGAAAATTTCATACCATTCATTTTCAACCAATCAGATGCTTTATTGTAGACGTAAAATTAATAAGTGGAAATTTCCCGGCACGTGACACCTAATATATAAGCAGACAATTTTCTTACTAGGTTTCAGGAAAATGTCAATATTGACTAAAGATTGAAGTGGATTTTTGTTTGAAAATATGAATAGGATATTCATAAAATCTGTTGTGGAATCATCTGCGACAGAAAGACAATCTTTAGTCTCTATTTTCCATCGTTCCAGATAGCCTCTTGGGGGTATTCTTGTTGAAATTAATTAAAATTGAAAAATGTGATATTTTTTGTAGTATCTAACAGAAAACAACTACTTCACATCTGGTAGATATGGTGAAGACTGTAACTGAAAAAAAATTCTGATTGTTGATTTTTTTAATTATCTCTAGTTTTCATTGAAAATTCATTGAATAAATTAGATAGGAAGAATGTTGTTAAAAAATATCACTCACAAAAGACGTTCATTTCATAGAAACAAGGAATAACATCTCCATATCTAATTTATTTAATGAATTTTCAATGAATACTAGAGATAATTGAAAAAATCAACTATCTGAATGAAAATACGAATTTTCAATTTCAGATTTTTTCTTTTCAGTTAGATTCTTTTCACAATATCTATCAGATGTACTTCAATGTCCAGCGTGACTTCAGCCGGGAAAGTAGTTGTTTTCTGTCAGATATTACAAAAAAATAACATTTTTTATTTTTCAATTTTCATGGAGAATGAATACCTCCCAAGAGTGGTTATCTTGAACGATGGAAAATAGCGACTAAAGTTTGTCTTTCAGCCACAGATGATTTGACAACAGATTTTATTCTATTCATATTTTCGAACAAAAATCAACAACAATTATACTTCGGTTTTTGAATTTTTCGTTCAATTTTATTTCCACAACATACTCGATGAGTAAAACACTTTTATTTCCAAATGATTCTTTAACAGGTTAGTTGAATTATGGTTGGAGTGCGTACAACGCACTTCAGAAGCAAAGTTTTTTTTTTCAACACCACTTTATCGTACTTAGAACTGTCCATATATTACAAAAATTAAAAATATGCAGGGTGTTCAAATTCCCAAGTTGGGGTCATTTACGGGGAAACCGGAAGTGACCGAGGAGTATGAAATATTGGAAAATTCTCCAATTCTTGAATCTAGAGGTATTGGATTCAGGAAATTCACAGTCTCGGAACTCTGGAAACTATGGTTTTGTCTTGAGAAATCGTTGACACCCAGTATCAAAATCTTTGGAAAGAATCATGTCTCTTATCTCTTACATAGATATATCTGAAATAATTCAAAGAGATGAATAAAATTTTAGTAATTCGAGAGATTTTACCCAAAGTTATTCTCCAAATGTTTTCAGATTTAATGCACTACTTACTTAACAGAAGCCCTGTATTTCAAACATCAACGGCATCATATTCCAAACAATAAAATGACGCCAAACATGAAATGTGGTCATCGGTCTGTGAAAAGCAAGATAGCACTGAAGGAAGAACAAGAAAACGATAATTGAAAATACTATATCCTTGTATTTCTGCCCGAGTAACATCGATCACCCCTCTATTCCATTTCTCGATGGAGATAAATTGAATCGAATTCTGCTATAATAAATCATTGTGAGGCCGTGGTGGGCTCCAATCAATTGAAGTCCTTTGTCTTTATCACGCGATATAATTAGATCGTCCTCAATCAATAGGCAGACATGGCGTTTGACATAAATGAAGCAAAAAATCCAGACACTTGGTGGGTGGTGAAGACGAAATCGACAGCTTTGTTATCCGTCAATAAGCATTTTACACATGAGTTGAGTTGAATAGAAAATAGAACTGGGAACAAATGGAATGCGGGCCAAAAAAATAACGAGTAGAAGCAGAGGAGAGCGGAGAATGTATTTGGGCAGATTTCTCCTTTACCGACTGGGCAGGTTTCTTCTTTACCGACTATGGAGACGTTTGCCACAACGCTTCAATAGTCTCTTATACTGGGGCATACTGACCATTACATTTCGGGAAATCTTTGTTTTCGCACAAACCGTGGGTTATGGAAGTTACGGCACGACAGGTTTAGGTATTACCTCAAATCAGTAAAAACCTGAGATAGGTCTGATGCTGAATATACAAGCAATGTTCTGAACCGAAGATAACTGTCATGGGGACTGTTATGTTTTTGGTTTCTGATAGTCGAACCAAAACGAAACACATCTAGAACATTGACGTGGTTTTTGAAGGGAATCAAAACCACTTTTATCCTTATTTTCGTGGAGAAATAAGGTAAGCATCTTGGTAACGTCTAATCCGGGGAGAAATGTGAAAATTCCACCTAAGCAAATGTAGTATATGAGCTGCAGCAAGTGGTTTATCAGTTTTTCCGAATACAATTTCAGTACGACTGACGAGTATTCAGAATTTTCGAATTTTCGCAAATATTTCTTTCTGAGCTTTTAGAGAATTTGTTCCAGTTGAAATTCCCACCCTGTATTCTGATTGATACATCTATGATACATGAACTAAGAATAGTTTTGCGTCGACAAAAATATGTGAAGTCAAGCAATTTTGTACGAAGGAATATGTTCGTAAAATATAACACTTTTCAACATTTTGAATTCCTTTTCTACGAGACATAATGACCATTCTTGATTTATTTAAGAATATAATTGTCGCGGATTGAAAATCTTCATTCAATGAATTGATTTTTCCGAAGAATGGGTATGGGGTTTCCTCGAATCATATTTGTAGAAACGTGAGAATTTTTTTCAGTGGAATCATATAGGTTTTCAGTATTCCACCTCAAGCATTCATTACATTATAGTGAGATGTGGTACTAGCAAAGCATTGTACAAGGTAAATTGATCATTCTCATGAACATTTTGAAATTTGTAGAAAAAATAAGAGAGTGTAGTTTTTCCATGATGAATCAATTCTTTGCAATAACGCTGAAAACCATACAAGTTTAGCGATTATAATGCTCAATATCCGCGAGTAGAAGACTATACTTTCTGTACGACTACACCCAAATTTATAAATTTATGATGAAAGCTCAGTTTATGGTATTTATTGGTATATATCGAAATTATTGCCTTTATTACCTGAAAGTAGTACCTATAAAGCACTGAACCACAAGAGGTACTTACAAAATTTGAGAATGACATATTGAAGAAACTTTATCTGGCAAAAAACTGAAATAGTGTAAAACGTTCAGTTTAATATTGTTCGACATATCTTTGTTGCAAGATAAATTTCATCAGGAGCTATATTCAAAATTAAAAAAAAAAACAGTCAATCTTACATTCGCGGATGCCAAGCCGTGACAAGTCCAATAAAGCAACGCCTTCTTGAGAACTTCATTTGGTACATTTGCTGTATTGTCATTGGTCTAAAGCTCTCAGTTACCGTGGATTCTGAAAATCTGAATCTGTGATTGGTCGAGTGCCGAGGAATGATGAGTTAGGATCCACGATGTTTTGGAATCATCTTCTTCTATCAACTAATAATCAATATGTTATCACTGTAGAATACAATAGCCGTATCATCATCATCAATACATCAATGACTCTTCATGACAGTACATCACCGGGATGATGTAAATGCATGTTACATTATTCAGTTTCCAGGGAACCATTTACTCATCTTCACCAAAATTCATCTCAAATGGTTGAAAAACATCCAAATAATCGATAAACATAACTCCCCGAAAGAATTCATAAAATTCAAATGCAAAGCCATATTTTCTTATAGCATAGAACGCTCATCTCATAGAGTGCTTCATGGAGCTTTGCTGAGTAATTTGAAACAGATGTTATTTCCAACGATGTTTTTATTGCCCGGCTTGCAATTTTTCTTCAACTCAATCTCAGTTATTGCATTTCTATTGATATTTGAGATACGAAAACATCCTTCGAGCATAAAGGCGAGGAATATGGATTCTGTAATTGATTCGAAAGCGCTGGGAAAGTCGCTTTTCTGAAAAGTTATGTATCACGGTGCGTTTTGTTTTCACCCACTTTATTTTCTTTCGATTCGTTTCTTTCACAAGTTCGTGACATTAGGTCGTTGAACGAATGTATGTATATGATGAAAAATAAGCGAATCAGAAGCTTGAATGAAATAGGAAAACTATAATAGAGACAAATCATAATGAGTTTACCAGTAGATTTGAATCCTCAGAGTTTCGTCTTCACTGTATAGTCGAGTCGCCACAGATTGACCTTAGAATAAATGTCAACTTATTGAAACTTGGGATGGTGGTTTAGTATGATATAGTAGTGATCCACCCCATTCATTCTACAAATTTTCCATGAGGAATTTTGAGGGAGTGCAAAAAACCGCAATTTCTTGGCACCATTTTTAGTTTTTCATTTATAATTTTTTTCTCTTGTATCCTACGACCGTCATTCACTTTTGTAGAACGATCGATTTCCTATAATTTGCATTGAGAAACGTATTTATTACTCCATATTCACCGAGATAGAGGGCTTATAAAAAACGCACAATTTCCAAATTTGCTTAAAATGTCTAAAAAGCTAATTTCCACTATACAGTGAGGACGAAAAGTCCGTCGCTCACCGGGTAACTCCTTTATTTTACATATAACAAAGAAAAGTTGTACGGTTTCATTCGATCTATTCAATGGTTTAATTTTCATTTATACTGAGTGTCTCAAAAAAACGCAGCAAATGGGACACCCTGTATATCATTGCTGTTAGGGATGATCATGAGAAATCCAACAATACCAAGTTTGATGCTGTTATCTCCAAAGCCTACGGAGGTATCGCCTATCATTTTATTCATGAGCTCAATGAGTGTGAGAGAGAATTTATTGACCTGCCAGAAAAAATTTCTCTCTCCGACGGATTTTGGATCATACTGGAATTTTTTCAAAATTTTAGCAATCATCTTTCACTTTTGAAAAACATTCGAAAAGTAGGAAAATTCTCACCTCAAAAAAGTGCCTTTACTCAGTGAATGTCCGATTGATAAGATTGCAAAAGAAAACTTCAGGGAAGGTTTTCAGCAAATCAACAAGTTTAAACCCAGGAAAGAATTACTACATTTCCATACTCGACAAAGGTCTACCAATAACTTTTTGTCAGTTGAATCTGGCAATGTGGATATAGGCAGGATTGTATCTGTGAATTTTCTGGATCTTACACTGAATATACATCACAGTGGTGGAACGCTCATTCAGTATGGGTAAATTAGCTACAATATACCAGGTATAGGTATTCGAATATTATAAACCGTTCTTTTGTTGAAGTTTGCATGAATGCTTGCAGTTCAGAATGCTCCTATTTTTCGAACCCAACTAAACCCCAATCAAAAACATATTTATATTCACGAGCTGTGAATAAATATCACCCCAAACCATAGTTCGCGTGATGGAATATGAGACATGTCCCAAAAACTCCCGAAGCATGTTACGCTACCCGGTGAAATGCTACCCTACGCAGTTTATACAGGAAACATTTCACGTCAGAGTGTGAGAGTGTGAATTGCGGTTGGGTTTGACCCCAATTCACCACATAACATAATTTGAACTTTCCAGAGCGCGAGCTCCAAAGTTCACCTTTGAAATATTGTTTTGTTCATTGCATCTACGATTGGGAATTTCCAAATTTATATCCACCTTGAAAATGCGTGGAAAGAACGCATGAAATTTGATACCAGAGATTTTGTTATCCAGAATATACAGTGGAGTGGCATGAATTGAAAGAATTTCATTTGAAATTCAGTGGTTTGAGTTTTGGAAGAACGCTCGGACACCTTTTATATACCTTTCTTCTTACCTTCTTCTAACTGGAACAACAATTTTTCATTTTATTTTGAGTTTGAGTTTGCTTGGTGTACAATTTGGTATACAACAGCTATTGAGAAATTTACTATCGAGCATATCAACAACTGAGACCGAATCCTTCATTTCTTTCACAATTTATTTTATCTGAAAAGGACCGATTCGTTGGAAGAACAGAACAACAAATCAAATTCAATGCTAAACCTGCAGAACATTAGCTACTATTATCGGCTTGTTTCTTGGGTTTTTCTGTAAATCTAGCAAAATAGCCAATGTTGTGCTTATGACGTTTTTTTCAGTCACATGCAAACAGAATCAGAATTTTCTGTAAGTACAGTGCTGCTTCTAGAAGATTCTAACAGATCAGAGGAAGGATATTCAACTCCGTAAAAAGAAGTTTCGGGGGGAAACTCTGCTCTTTATTTGTCATGGCTTTGAATACCTCATTTGAACTATACACTATAAACAACATTTTGAATGCAACGAATTTGATATTTCTCAGTAATTATGGACTTTATTATGTTGTTTGTATGTTTATACCACTGTGATGTGTAATTCACTGTAAGATACAGAAAATTCACAGATACAATCCTGCCTATATCCACGTTGTCAGATTCAACTGACAAAAAGTTATTGGTAGACCTTTGTCGAGTATGGAAAATTATGTAGTAATTCTTTCCTGGGTTTGAACTTGTTGATTTGCTGAAATCCTTCCCTGAAGTTTTCTTTTGAAATCTTATCAACCTCATCAACCTCTCACCGACCTACTAAAAATGCTAAATCATCAGCATACAGCGTTATATTTTCTCCTGATAGATAATCCACCAAATCTGCAATGTAAAATGAGAAGAGAGTGATTACTGTCAGAACAAAACTCAACCAAAGAAAAACCTTATTCGGAATCGATCAGGTGTCTTTCCCGCTGAAATTGAAATCACATATAAAATATCAAAAGTTTTAATTGAAAAATTAAATCAATTCACGTTCCAGGTGTTCATGAGAGAAACTTTGAAGTTGCTCTGGAAGATGGAATAGGGAAAATTCGAAAGTTATCAAGGAAAATGAACCTCAATATCTACGCTCAATAAATTTTCGGTCAATTAGAAGTTTAATTTCACGGTTATTCTCCTGATGAAATGACTGAATAACTTGAGATACTGGAATACCAAATAAGAAACGAACATTCTTCACGAATTGCTAGTTACTTTTCATTAATGTATTCTGCTCCACAGTTAATTCAGTTAGAGTTCCAAATATTGACAATTTTCTCATGCTATAAACAAAGGAAAAGGATTACACTTTCTCTTGTCGAGTTGGTGACCTCTCCTCTTTCCGCTTTGTACCTAACGTGATCTTTCTTTATACCTATATCATTCATTCATACTGCATTATTCATTGTCCATATCAGTCTTTCATTTTATTCACTGTACATATTAGTCTTTCAGTTTCCATACTTGCTCTATCGCAGTTTTGGCGAGAAATAAGCATTCAAAATAACTTTTTTAGTCCTCCAGACTCATTCCCGTTAGGATTTTCAGGATATAACAAACTGGAAATCATTTGGTGAATTTTCGCTCACCCTTACATTTTCCATTGTTCGATTTCAATTGAGGTATTGTGCGTTCATTTCAATGGCCAATAGGTTTATCTGCCACAATGGTCCTTCCAAGGCGTTATCAGGGTGGCCAGCAATGAGCCAGTGTCATGGCGGTGACCATTCCACTGTCAGCGTTGAATGAAATCCTTTTGTGCCTTTTTATGCATCGTTTCACCCATGATGTCTTTGAATTCGCCACCTATTATGGCTTATCTTGAATTTGAATGCATTATTTTACCTAAAGCAATCATCAAAATAATTATTATGATGAATGATAATGAAAATCTCAATTATGGATTTCCATCAGTATAACAAACTTTGCTGAATATCTTCAAAAAGGCGTAATTACTAGTAATCAATTCCACGGTGTAATTCACATCTGAATTCCTCATACAAAAGCACTGTATCCATAGAATTAGTGATACAGTGCGTTTCACCAATAATGCTGTTTTGTGTACACAATAGAAACGTGTTTACACCACGATTACGCTGGGCTGAGCTGGTATCGATTTTATGAACAAAACGGTGTTATTAGGGAGATAATTAGCTTACAGAAAGTACCTAATCATCATTGGATTATGTTTCCGGTTACAATAGCTTATTACCCTAATGAGATGTTATGGTTTGTCGTCAAATCATATGCACGTGGCGCAAATTAAAGAGAAACCCCAGTGAAGGAGCAAACTTTTCGTCGATACTCTTGTTAGTCACAAGCTCATGTTACACTTCACAAAAACTTATTACAAAATTATTGTAAAAATATCTGATATTTTTCCAATTAATTCTACCAAAATGAAGGGACTACTGACGTTTACTATATTTCCCTTTATTAGCAGTTGTTGACTGTTTCCCCTCGTCGAATAAAGAGCAATAGTAAAGAGTCTTCCTTCAACCAAATAACGAAGGTAAGTCTTGGTCAATTTCAAGTCAAGGTCAGCTTCAAGCCAAGTTCGGCGTCAAGTCAATTGAAAGTCATTGTCATCATTGTCATGACTGAATTCATTTTTAAACTTTTAAATTACAAATACGTAAACTGATACAACAATCAACAAAAAAATGTTCAGTCATCTAGTGGAATTCTTCCCAGTTTAGAGACAAGTCGTATCAAAACTCCGTATTTCCAACACTCTTATTCTTCCATCAGTTTCTGGAAAAGTATCTTCAACTCTTCTTAGTATCTAGGACTTTGATTAAATTATCATTTTCCATAACAGCAATATCATTTTTTCAATTGGATATCCATCGTTTGTCCATTTAACTCGTCTCGTTATACTTAGGAGATATTCTTTTATCAAGCGAGTCCAATAGTTGTCGGTCAGTTATTGTACTCCACTTCAATGTTTTCTGAGATCGTACATATCTTCTGTTGCGCACAATCCATTCTCATTTGATCAAAAAATGATTGGTAGTCAAGGCTTCCAGATCATTCAGATCAGACGATTCTCTTGTCAACAGTCTTGAGTTTCATCTCTGAGAGGTTGATTTTGAAGGACTGTATAAAAGGATTCCTCAACTCGTGGACTTCTATAGCAACAAATATTCATGCATCTAGTTAAAATTATTAAAAAATATCCACCACTTGTGTTATTACTATTGATAATATGCGCCCTGAGAAACACAAAGCATTTCTAAGATTAGTTACTCTCTTGGGGCGCGATACTAATATTAACTTTCCCACTTCGTTTTTATCCAATTTGGATAATTGGAAAATAATTTTCCGCATCTTGGTGTGCGTTGGTTCCACAAATTAAAATGGTCTTGTCTCCTCTTTTTAAGAGAAGAGTTTTCCAGGACCGGAAATACATTTGTTGATTAAAATCATCTGACGCGGAAGCTTCTTCCGCTGAAATATTTTACAATATTGCTGCCTTTTAGCTTAAGCATAAAAATGAAATTCACACCATTCGAAAATTCTTACAGCCTTCTCGAAATTTTTCATTTACCTTGAATACACGTTGTTGAAAAGAATTGTGGCGTCCTTTGCTCTATGGCCACCATCTTCTGCGGAACAGCAAAGAAGGCCAGGCAAATCTTTTGAGCAAGCTATTTCGAAGAACGTCTGAGTGCGATGGAAAATCGTTTTTCCACGACCACATGAAAATATGCCCATTTTATGCGTTTTACCGATCAAGGAAGTAGGCCGATTGTATACACTTTTTCATTTCTACATCGCGAACTGTACTGTAATGATCATTTCAGTACAAGATATTTCATTTTCCACGACTTTCATAAACTACTAGACTGTCATTTTTATGATAATAAATAATATAAGATCAAATCCAGTTTATTTACGTTCTGATAATTTGACATTTCACATCAGTATTTACAAAAATTTACAAAATTCATTTAAAAATATGATTAATCGAAAATGAGAGAGGATGATTTGACATTGACACCGATAATTTAAATATAAAGATGGATGACAATCGAATTCTATATTTTTGAATAGTTGGCAGGAAGTTTCTATAGCAGTTAATGTCATCGTATTATTATGTGAGCTCGTAGCAGCGACTGATGAGTGAGGAAACAGTCGAGATTTTGGATAGTGGGTGTGAGGGTTCAAATCCCAAATAAACAAATAAACCACTTTTTTTTCTTCCATGAAATCGATTAGTGTTCGATAATTTTTCTAATTTTCAATATTTGTATCTTCAATTCCTTTCTGAGATTGTATGTATCATGGAAATCATGACGGCAGAAAAGTTTTTGATAAAAAGTTTTACAGCATGAAACATATACAAAACGATGCTGCTATATGAAAAAATACCTTTAGGCACTATGCCGTCAATTCTGGGTGGTGCATATGACTATGATAATAATAATAATTTTCTCTGAAGATGTGCTTTTTTTCGAACAGAATATTCTTGTACGGCTTTCCTCGCGTTGGGTAGATTATAAAATAATAATCTCCTTCTGTCGTACAAAAATAATGGGACGGGAAGCCAGGATTCTTTTTGTATAAAAAAATCTACTGGACCAATGCCGTATAAAGAGTTATTTTCTCGTATAGCAGCATCGTTTGGTATATGTTTCACGCTGGGTCAAATGACCCCCCCAAACTGTTATGCGGGCTTGTGGTCTAGACTGGATAGTTCGTTATATTTGAAATATTCCCTTATCTATTGAAACCACATGGACCACTCGTTGAAAGGACTAGTTCTCTAGATTGTTTTTTTCGCCTGTACAAGATCTTTCAATAGGCTGTTAGAATCGCAATACAATAAAGAATGAATATCCGATGTTCAAAAAACATCGTCATTATCAGAAAATATCTAAGTACACACACCTGGAGAATCAACAGCGAATAATTGTCATCACACGTAAAATATCGATGAAGTAAGTTATTCTACTTTCCACGTCAAATTTCTCCTCTATAAAGACCCCTTTGATTGAAGGTTCCTAACTTTTCTTTTCATTTTGTAGCTGCTTGGAGACGAAGTCTAGAGATTATTGAAATTTTTAAAAGGCCGGAGTTCGGCTACCTTATAATCTCATACAGATATTGCCCGTGTTATTGGAAAATTCCAATTTTCGAAGGGCTGTCTTGTAATAGATTTCTCTGAAATACAAAATGTGGTCGTCGGAAAATCTTATCAAATAATATTGGAGTAGTATTTTCACCCCTTTACTCATATTCTTCCCAAGAGAAAAGTTTGTGTTCGTCATCATTGTTCGTGACATCAGAAATCGTTTTTTTATTGCTTATTATTTTATCCATAAGCCCAATGAGTAGGAGAAAGAAACTTTTTCTGGCGGGTAAATAAATTCTCACACATTTTCGACACCTTTGAAACTATTTTATTATGTATATTATTATTGGATTTACTCCAGTTCAGAAAAGTTTTCAATTTTTATAACGATTCGAATCATGTTTGTGTTTTTCTTATCAACACCACATAATTCTAACTTCTTTTGAGAGGGTATAACTTTTATAATAGGTGATTTTCTGTTATGTATATGTATCACTCTCTGTATTTCCTATCAGGTAACCAGATTCAACTATGTATCGTACTTTGACAATATGTATGTATCTGACAGTTAGAGAGTTGTCAATAAATATTCACTCAATTTAGTTATCTTTTATATTATCAATTCATTCTGAGTTATTTAAATTAATAGCAAACAGAATATTGGCGACGAGAGTACTTCGTTTCCACGCAGTATTCATACAATCAGTGAAAAAAATAATTGTTTACAAATTAATCGAAAATGCCGCAAACATTTGTTGGACTTCTCGGTTCGCTCAACATTTTCGATCCGAAGAGTTCTGAATTTTCTGTGTTCAAAGAACGACTGAATCAGTTTTTCGTTGCAAATGATATTAAAGAGGAACAGCGAAAAAAAGCCATACTTTTGAATACACTTAGTGAGGAAGCCTACGTGTTGGTGCGAAATTTATGTGTACCCGATCTTCCTGAAACAAAAACTTATGATGAACTTGTGGATTTGCTCAATGAACATTTTTCACCAGTCAAGTCGTATTTCGCAGAAAGACTAAAGTTTTATACGGCAAAACGTGATTTTCATGAAAGTATAGCAGAATGGGAAGCAAGGATAAAAAAATTAGCTTCAACATGTAAATTTGGAGCAGAATTGAATTTGGTAATGCGAGACATTTTTGTCATCGGAATGAACCAAACTAAAATTATGGACCGATTATTCGAAGAGGACGCATCTACGGATACAGTTACTTTAAAAAAAGTTGTGAAATTAGCTTTAGCGAAGGAATCAGCATTGCAAGAACACAATTCCAGGGAAGCGGCGATAGGAATAAACATTAAAACTGAACCAGTGAACTTTCAGAAACAACGTCATTCAAGAAAAGGACCAGAATATTCAGTTCATGAAGACCGAGCAGAGCCAGGCGGTTCTAAACAAATTAGCAAGACAAACATGAGTCATTCACTCAGCAGAAACCAACATTTTTCCAAACAACTGTCAAGCAAATGCTTCGTTTGTGGGAGATCAAATCATTTGGCAAGTGAATGTGTTTATAAAAATTGCAATTGTCATAAATGTGGTCAAAAAGGCCATTTGGCTCCTCAATGTAAGAAACATTATAACAATTTTTTGACAGAAAACGTCAATACCATCAGCGATATTTCAGATTCTGATGTTCAAAGTGAATCAATCTTTAATTTACAATGTTTCAATATTATTGATGATAATGGGAACGTGAAACCCACATATGTTAAATTAACTGTAGAAAAGATTCCTTTGAGCTTTGAAGCTGATTCAGGATTTTCTCAATCAGCAATATCCGAAAATTTATATTTGAAATATTTTAAAAATATTGTATTGCACAAAAATGATCTGTGTCTGAAAGACTATGTTGGATTTACATTTGAACCCATTGGTTATGCTAATTTTAATGTTATTCATGAAAACAACAGGTATGTTCTCAAAACCTATATTATAAAGAATGGTGGTCCACCACTTATTGGTCGTAATGGTTTGAATATGCTCAAATTAGGTATCTGTAAATTACAGTTCGCTCATAGTGAATACGAACGATTTTCTGGTGACAAATTTTTTAACATTAATAAAAAAGTTGATTTGTTACAAACAAAATATGCAGATGTCTTTGAAACTAAATTGGGCACTTTCAATAAATTTTCAGTCAGCCTAACTCTGAAAGAAGGGACTATTCCTAGGTTTTGTAAGGCGCGTCCAGTACCGTTTGCCTTGAAATCAAAAATTGAAAAAGAAATTGATAGATTAGTCGAAAACAAGGTGTTAATTCCAACTGAATTTTCTGAATGGGCAACGCCCATTGTTCCAATTCTTAAATCAAATGGAGATTTGAGATTGTGTGGCGACTTCAAAATAACTCTAAACCCTCACTTAAACGTACAACACTATCCTTTACCGCGTATTGAATATTTATTTTCGCAGTTGAAGGATGGTGAAAAATTTTCGAAAATTGATTTATCTGAAGCTTATCAGCAAGTAGTTTTAAATGAAGATTCTCGAAAACTAGTCACTATTACAACACATAAGGGACTTTTTTCGTATACTCGACTTCCGTACGGCATCACTAGCGCAGGAGCTATTTTCCAGAATATAATGGAGCAAATGATACAGGATATGCCCGGTGTTGTCTGTTTTCTCGACGACATTCTTGTTACAGGGAAGAATGATAGTGAACATTTTGAACGTTTGGAGCGAGTGCTGAAACGGTTGCAAGAATGTGGTCTCAAGGTAAAGAAAGGTAAATGTTTTTTGTTTCAGGATTCAGTTAAATATTTAGGACATATCATTGATAAGGAAGGACTGCATACATCTGAAGACAGAATTTTAGCGATCAAAAATATTTCCATCCCTAAAACTGTCACTGAGCTAAAATCATTTCTGGGAAGTTTGAATTTTTATTGCAAATTTTTACCCAACATTTCCGAAATTCTTCAACCTTTGTATTCCCTGTTGAAAAAGGATACAGAGTGGGTTTGGACAAGGGAATGTTGTAGATCTTTTGAAGAAGCAAAAAAAATGTTGAGTTCATCCCCAGTTTTAGCTCATTTTGATCCCGAAAAAACTATTAAATTGACAGTTGACGCATCTCAATTTGCCTTAGGAGCTACAATAAGTCATGTTTATGAAAATGATCAAGAGAGACCTATAGGTTTTGCGTCACGTTTGCTAAATTCTGCAGAATTAAAATATTCGCAGATAGAAAAAGAAGCTGCCGCAATTATCTTTGGTTTAAAAAAATTTTTTCAATACCTATTCGGAAGAAAATTTTTGCTATTAACAGATCATAAGCCATTACTAACGATATTCGGCGATAAAAAGGGTATTCCAATTTTTGCCGCAAATCGCTTTCAACGATGGGCACATATTTTGTCAGGTTTTGATTATGAAATACGATATGTTAAGTCTTCAAGCAATAATGCAGACTTTTTGTCCAGACTACCTATAATTTCCGCCGAACAAGATGATTCTCTGTCCAATATTTCATATTTGAAATATTTGGAAAAATCAGATTTCAATTTAGATTTCAAAAAAATCAAACAAGCCACAGCTGTTGACCCTTGTTTGAGCAAAATTATTCTTTATTGTACCAATGGTTGGCCAGAATGTCGCATTTCTGAAGAGTTCAAGGCATTTTTCGTCAGAAAAAATGAAATCTCTTTAGAGCAAGGATGTTTGATGTGGGGTTACAGGTTGATAATACCATACAAATTTAGAGGAGATATTTTGAAAGAACTGCATAGTTCACATATGGGAATCGTAAAAATGAAAGCATTAGCTCGTTCATATTTTTGGTGGCCCGCAATAGATAGCCAGATCGAAAACATCGCAAAATCATGTGAAGCTTGTATCGTACATGGAAATAACCCTCCAAAATCAAATTTAGTTACTTGGAATTGGCCCAAAGAATCTTGGACTAGACTTCATGCCGATTTTTTCGGTCCAGTTCTTGGTAAAAACTTTTTGGTTATTGAAGATGCTACAACAAAATGGATCGAATGTTTTGAAGTGAGCAACCTCTCATCCAGTACCACAGTTAAAATTTTTAGAGAACTCTTTGCAAGATTTGGTTTGCCTCAACAACTTTGCACTGATAATGCAACTACCTTCATGTCAGAATCTTTTCAAAATTTTCTTAGTATCAGTGGCGTAGATCATAAAACGGGTGCACCCTACCACCCCGCCACTAATGGCCAAGGTGAAAGTGCTGTTAAAATAGTAAAAAAAGCAATTTTGAAGGCCGCCCATGATAACAAATCTGCAGATTTAAACCTTATTTTGAATCGTTTTTTGTTTCATTATAGAAATACCCCGCATACTACTACAGGGGAAACTCCAGCTAAATTATTAATCGGTCGGAAACTACGTTGCAAATTTGATTTGTTGATTCCGTCTGTAGAAAGAAACGTTTGGAAAAATCAAAGTTCACAAATAGAAAATTTCAAGGGTAAAAGAAATGATGAATTCCAGGCAAACGATCGTATTTGGGCTCGCGACTTTCGACAGGGTGCTGAAAATTGGTGTAAGGGTACCATTATAGAAGTTTTGGGAAAAAGAACATATAATATAAAAACAGATGAAGGGATGATATGGAAACGTCATACAGATCAAATCAAACGATTTTACTCATCAGAAAAAACCAACGACTCATCCAGTGGTAAAAAAAGTGCGATCGATATCATTCCTCGTTCGACTCTGGATATTTCAGATTTTGGGGAAGGTAATGGTAATGACCAAATAGGGAATGGTAACTATGACTTGAGTATTGACGGTAGACAAACGCAAAACGTTGACCATGATTTAAATATTGATGGTAGACAAACGCAAAATGATGCCTACCGTAGAGTGTTGCGGAGAAGGAGTCAATTGAAGGCCCCTGATCGTTTTGTAGAATGTTAAAATTATGTTGAATATTCTTTGTTATATTTTAGTTCAGCAGAATATTGAGTATGTTGAATAATATCTGCTGTATTTTCTCCAATTATTAAAAGTTTAGTGGTGAAGGTGTTATGTATATGTATCACTCTCTGTATTTCCTATCAGGTAACCAGATTCAACTATGTATCGTACTTTGACAATATGTATGTATCTGACAGTTAGAGAGTTGTCAATAAATATTCAGTCAATTTAGTTATCTTTTATATTATCAATTCATTCTGAGTTATTTAAATTAATAGCAAACAGAATATTTTCTATGATTGAAAAATTGTATTATGCAATCTATTATTACAAAAGTACTCTTTCCCAAGTCTTGATCAACGTTATAATCATCTGCCATAGCAAAAAAATTAATATCCGTCAGGACTTCTTGAATCGCTCTTAAAATATTTTCTGTGATCATTTGAAATGGTGCGTTTATTCTTATCTACTATGAATTTTATACTTACTTTTTTCGTCGAATCGATGTAGAGATTTCGTACGCAATATTCTCTACCCACGATCACTTTAGACTTACTGAATACTGAATGGGCTCTATGCTTTTCTCATACTATATGTTAGGAATGATTGATATTAATGCTTTGTTTCGTCTTTTCTGAGAGAAACAATGAATTAATGAAGAATAAATAATAGAAATTTATCAATTACAGAACTGTTGGCTTCGTCGGATAATCTCCATTCATCTAAGGTATGAGAATATCAAAGAACTCTCCATTCTTGATATGCTTTTTTGTGTTTATGACCTTCCACAATCTGAAAATGAAAAAAATGTTAATCCAAAGAAATCTGTACAAGTGTAGAAGGGCAAATTAATTAATTTGCCCGATAAGTTACTGCGTTCGCAAGACTGCTGTCTTGAAATAAATTAATTTTTGTCAGTAACGTACCCACACTGAATTTGACTATCTGAAAAAATGAGATCGAATTACAAAGAATACTTCTCTTTTTTTGAAAATTGACGTTTCGGAGGCTGTATCTACCTCCGTTATCAAAACTTCTTGGAAAGACGCTGAAGAAACTGAATTTGAATTGAGGTTTTGGAAATAAGATCTTTCTTTAACAGAGTCAAATGAAATCTGTCATACATTCTTTTGATTGACATTTGGTATCTTGATACATAGGGTGTTCGGTATCAATCAATCACAATTCTATTAGTTCTTATTTTATCTCTGAGGAGAGGTAACCAGGTGCGGTCCATTTCGATGGAATTAGTTGAAAAGCAGTTGTTCGATAAAAAAATGCACGCAGTTTCCTTTAACTTTTTTTTTTCCTGATTTGATTCTCTCAATAAAATTTTTGTATTATTCCATTCCATCATATGATCGCCATCAGATGTTAAAATATGTTCGGATATTTTCGAACCCGTTATTTTTCGATTTCTGATGTAACTTTTATGTTCTTCAGTTTCTTCAGCGTCTTTCCAAGAAGTTTTGATAACGGAGGCAGATACAGCCTCCGAAACGTCAACAATTTTCAAAAGAAGAGAAGTATTCTTTATTAATTCGATCTCATTTAGATAGGCAAATTCAGTGTAGGGTACGTTAGTATTAATTTCTTTAAGACAGCAGTCTTGTGAAGATTTCAGATTGTGGAAGGTCATAAACCCAAAAAATCATGTCAAGAATCGGATTTCCTCCACAATCAATAACTCTCCATTATTACATCAATTGACCGAATTATTAATGATCACGCTCTCATTCAAACGCGGATTAGCATGAAACATGCAAAGTTTAATCTCCAAATTGAAGCATATATCATTTGCGGGAGAGGGCACAAGTACAAATAGTCTTGGGAATCAATTAGTGCGGAAAATCTATAGTGCTAATTCCCAACTTCATTCGAATAATTGATTCCGAATAATTGCTCTGCAATCTGAGCACCGCAGACTGGCCTTTGGCTAATAAACCATTTAAGACTAATCCTTCGTGAGAGTTGGGCGTAATAGCAATCGATTAAGTAGATATTGATAACCGCTTTACCGTTGAATAGAAAATGAACGAAACGGGTTGGTATATTGATAACAA
Source organism: Chrysolina haemoptera (assembly GCA_958298965.1). NCBI lineage: Eukaryota > Metazoa > Arthropoda > Insecta > Coleoptera > Chrysomelidae > Chrysolina > Chrysolina haemoptera. The sequence goes on along the minus strand of OY282603.1, from coordinate 5,196,823 downwards.
TAATAAAAATAACTCCTGTTGTTTCTAAGCGCCTCAGCAAGATTTGGTGGTTGGCGGTGTCAAAGGCTTTCGCCATATCTAAAAAAACTGTAAGGCATTTTTTCCATCATTGAAATCATTCCAAATACTGCGAACCAAATTTTCGGTTGACATAGTTCTCTAAATTCATATTGACCTCCATGTAGCTTTTTTCGAAAACTTTGGCGAAATTATTTGTGATAGTTATTGGCCTATAATTTTTAGCAAGTGTTTTGACACCAGATTTAAAAATTAGGACGGTAAAAGAGTGTTTAAAAGCAATAGGTACATATCCTTGTTCGAAACATAAGTTGATAATATGGCACAATAGACTCAAAATAAACCGATTGTTTTTTTTTTTTAATGAATTGAGCTGATATACCATCAGGACCCACAGAGCTGTTGTTTTTCAGTGTGAAAATAAATTGTATAACATCGTTTTCTGTAACAGGACTCAAGAAAAAAGAATCTGCAATATTTGAATCCCTTTCTGAGAAAGTGTTGTTTTTGTCTTCGATATTTTTTTGTCCATTCTCATCTATAATGTTTTATTTGTCTCGGCTTTTCTGCCAAATGTTACGATAGTTTATTATGATTTGAATAAGTGTTTGTATTTTCTGCGTTGTTGTTGTTCGTGCAATCTGAGGAAGCTGACAATGAGGTAGGTCACTATTCAAAATGACGTTTAATAAAATTGTTGTAAGTGGTATTTCTTGAATTCATACTCAAATGCTGGGATACTTTCGAAAAGAAGTATAACTTTTTTATAATTTTTTTCTGTATCCTAGATTTAAACTAATGTACTAGTTCAATTATCTTGTATTTTAATGTGAATTAAAAGAATGCCATGGTCCATGGTATCAGATGCTTTACAAAGTCAAGAACTATGAAACAAACTTGTTTCTCATTATATATTCATACTGAGGAAATTTCACGATTGATGTCGAAAAATTATCATATTTATACCGATTTTGCATTAAGTTTGTTCATGATTTGTGAATAATGGATTACTATTCTTCAGATTGAACGCCATAAACCAAAATTTACATTGCATTACTTTCTGGAACAACTAGCAAAAAGCAATCAAAGAGATGACTATCCAGTTTCACTAATTTCATGGTCCTGACTAGTATCGATGCACACTAGGTTAGGACGGAAAGCCAATACTCATATTCGTCATCCTGCAATTGATTTTCAACTCCTACGACATCTAGACAGAGAGCCATACTATATTGGAACCACATAAAGCATTACGACTGGGCGGACATCAATCTGAAGCAAAATAATATTTCAGGATATGAAAAAAAAAATGCTAAGTCAAATTAAATGTAGGTATGAAGAATTTTTGGCCACTTTCATTGGACTTTGTTAAAAAAAGATCACATTATTTCCGAATCAAGACCAAATTTAATAAAACTATAGTTTCACAGGAAGTTTCAAAAACGGGTGCAGATACAGTCAGCTAAAAAAAAAAGTTTTTTGAAAAAGATGAGTAATTTTTAGTGAATGCGAACTTTTTTGTTTTTGGATACGCAAGTTTCTGGATACGATACTTACAAAGTTTGAAAAGGCAGAAACTCATCAAAGGGGTTTCACATTTTCAGACTGTGGAAGGTTGAAACTCCAAAAAAGCATGATCATAATCCCTTAGATTACATTTACCAAATCCAATCAGTTTGGGCTGTCAATTTCACAACAATACTCGAAAGTTTCAGTTGCCCTAATCTAGGTAATTAATTACTTCATTTCCACGTTAAGAGGGATCATCCTCTTTGTTTTGTCAGACAATTCCAATACGAGTAATGGATGCTGGTAGTTCGCAGATGCTTTGTGAAAAAAAATCTACATTCGAATTATCTGTGTGTTTCATCACAAAACATACGAGTCCGTGAAATTAAATTTTTCACTCTGTTAGAGACCTGAAATTTGATAAAGACTTCTCGAATTGTTCGAGATCCTTCGATGAATTAGATGGAAAAATCTAGAAGCACTAACTTTTGTTCTGGATCAATCGTCGAACATTCTATTTGTGTTCTATTGATTTCTTAAGTTTTCTAGAACTTTATTTGTATATAAAAGTGATGCATTTGTTAGATGAAGTTAAGTTAGTTAGGAAGTTACTCTGAGTTACCTTGGATACAAGTATTTTGACAGTGACTTGTATCACAGTGTTGTCAAGTGAAGTTGGAATAATAAAGGCGAGTTCATACCAGTGTACACTTATTTTTGAACCCGAAGACGCAACAACTCTTTGATGTAAATTAGTGAAATTCCCATCCATTCACGTATGGACATTCTTTTCATATGTTTCAAGTAGAACATCAAACAAATATAATGATAATCTTTTTACAACTTCGACCCCGTGAAAGTTTATACTGGACACAGTAGTCTGATTGTCTTTTCAGTCATATGAATTATTAATAATATTGGTGGAATATTGGCTCAACCTGTTCTGAATGTTATTGTTTCATGAAATATTGGGTCAATATTGGTTCAATAATCTCCACCAATATCAATAGAGCGATATTGCCTACATATTGTTTCCAGCATCTAGCTACAATATTGCGATTTCAATATTACTCTCATATCGATTTTAGAGATAAAAAACAATATTGTTTATCCAAGTTTGATAGCACATTGGTGGAATATTATTTAATCCATATTCTAAAAATTATATTGACCCTATATTGATTGAGATTGTTACGAAAACCTTACGCCAATATTTTAAAGACAATATTGATACAATATTACAAAATACATTCATCACTAGGGTTGAAATTTGAATATTGGCCTAATATTCAATAAACAAGAAACCGCTAGGTGGCCCCACATATGGAACAACAGCTGAATCATAGTAACATACATTGAATAAGGCTTCTCGCAATCCGTTTACAAGTCAATCTACTCAGTGGTAAATTGAAGTAGAAACGAAATTGTAGAATTTTTAAATTATTCGACATTTTCTGGAAACATTTCATCAATGTTTTCAAGGCAACATATTCACTTTGAATATTTTACCAATATATGCAAATGATATTGTACCAATATCCCTAAATATTTTGGGGCCAATATTGCTTCCTCAATATTTCACTAATATTATTTACATAATGTCAAAGTAATATTGTGCCAATATCCCAAAACAATTATAATTTTATCTCGCCAATATTACGTTTTAATATTTTGCCAATATTTTACCAATATTATCCCAATGTAAGTGTGCAACAGCGATATTGTACCAATATTGCCTAACATTTTGAGGCCAATCTTGCTTCGAGAATATTAGACCAATATTATATTTTAAATATTGGACCAATATCGCCGAATTTTCACATTTTTTTCTCGCCAATATTATTATTTGAATATTTTGCCAATATTTTCACAATATTGTACCAATATTGTCCCAATATGGGTGTGCTACTTGGGAAGCGCTGAATTAGGAAAGTACTTGGGAGCATAGTGCCTAGGATCACAAAAGTGCTTCGAGTGCTTTGACGAGCACTAAGCACTATGCTTAGGGACAGCTCTGGTCCGAAGTACAGAAGCTTTAATACTCCGACATAGAATATTTATCATAAGGCTTGAACCGACATATCATAAGGCTTGTAACGGAATCATAAAATGAGAGAAAAAGGTTGCTTATGCCTGCCTAACAAAACTGGAAACTCATAATGACATATTTCAAAATCGATTCTTTGGTATTTTGCAGCTGTATTAATGAAAATGTTTTCCATATATTGCAAAAATTATAGCTCACACTGTATATTTACATACTTCAATTCAAGAGGCTATAATACATACAACTCAGTGCTCGAATTCAATATTGTCGCACTTCACAATTCCCACATGCATTATACATTTCTCCAACACGAAAAAATTTATGAAATACATTTCGTTTGAATTATTTATATAAAATATACTAAAACCACTTTGAAACGTAATATATTTGTTGGGCCACGAATTTCAGCAATAACTATTGGAATCAAAACAAGTTAACACATTTATATTCACGTTCGCCGACTAAATATCACTCCATTCCACAATTGTGGACACCAAAACACCTAAAACTTGTTAATCTATTTGATGGAATGTGTTACCCGACGTAAAATATTCGGGAAACATTTGATGCGAGAATAGGGATTATAGCAGAGTTTGACTGACCCCAGTTCACGACACAACGCAATTTTACCTTTTTGTCCGCGGACCCTGGGGTTGGAGAAAGGTCACTCGTCCATTTCCCCTTTGGAGAGTGGGTTTTATTCATTGCCTCTGCGAAATAGGTGTTGATTTCATGAATAAATCCCATATACATTTCACGACAAGTTTGGTTGATTCGTATTTCAGTCAATTGTGGAATTGCTGGAATTGCTGGAATTGGAATGAAATTTGGCATATTGGGATTTCTTCTCCTGAATTCATCCAAAATATTTTCATTGAAATTTCTATTGGGGGTAACATTGAGGGGAGAGCATTGAATGTGCAAAAAGTGGTAACCGCCACAAGTGCAACAGCTCAGTTGGGCGTAGGTTCGACAAAAAAATATAATTCGTTATGAGTGAAGCTATATGGTATGAAAATCCCAAATCACCCTGATGGAATGGGACAACCCACTGCACTATTATTATTTAATGAAAAAAAAAATATTATAAGGTAAGATCATGTTCAGATACATCATATAAGGTAGTGTTGTTTAATAAGTCCCACTCAAATTTTGTAATTTTTTTTTAACCTGTATTAAAGGAATCTGCATTGCATTGTTCACAATAAGCTTGTCAAGAGAGAAACAAGATGTCCTGCAATACGAGGACCATGCTTATTGCCATAATCCTGTACAATAGGAATAATTGGGTCGAAAATCCATCAGAAAACAACTACTTTCGTGGCTAATACCACGACGAACGTTGAATTACATCTGATGAATTTCGGTGCAGAGTCCTACAAGGGTGTCTCCGCAATTGCTAGTTGTAGTAGTAAATGTTCATTGAAACATTTGGACCACCCATAGAAAGATTTTTGGATTTTTGCCCTCATCAGTATAGGGTAGGTCTCAGCTTCTGCCTTCACATGTAGATTTTGTTGAATCGTTTGTTGCAGACATTAGTTATTGTCTGCAGAGTCTGGTTCGACAAAATAAAAGTTCCTGACTGAAGGTTATTATGCCTGAAGAATTCTAATTATTTATGATACAAGTGGCATTTTATTTTGTGAGTAGGGAGCAACCCCACAAGCAAATTAAAATCACCCGGAAGATAGGAGACGAATATTTAACGAAAAAGAACTACTTTCATGGCTGATACCACAACGGACATTGAGCTACAACTGAAAAATATTCCTACAAAATGCATCAAGGGAAACGCTATATTGCCATTGCACCCTACATCAAATACCAGATCTAATTCTTCTTCGACTTTATTATTAAATATTTTATATAATAATAGTATAAACCTCTTTCTAAACCTTCACCAATAATGTCTGATATTATCGTCTCTTATCTCCTTCATATTCTGGAGTGTTTTTACATCTTCTCGTATCACGTTTCCAGAATTACTGTGCCCAATTCAAAAAGTACTTCAATCCAGCGGGCAATCGTTCTGTGATGGTCGGTGTTCGATAAGGAATTCTCTCTCACATCGAGTGTAACATGGATTCCATTGAGAAATCCCGGAAATTCTTCTGCTTTCTTCGAGCTGGGCGAAGATATCTTCACGTAGCTTACTGAAAGGCATTTATCTGATTAAAAGTGTGCTGTATCAAGCCTTTCCAAGTGGTCTCACTTCAAAAGCTACCGGTCGATATACAGACCGGAAAAGAGATTTTAGGCGACGATTTTCTCCTTTATGCCTTAGAGACGACTGAAAATAATAAAAGTGCTGATGAAGAAGATGGAAAATTTGAGCGGTCCCCGCGTTGCTTTCAAATTGGAAAATTCAATTTTCATTTAAAAAAATCCTAACCTTACTTGGCATTCACTTACCTTATGCCATTTTTTTATGAACATTTTATGATGACAACTTTCATATTTTCAAGTGTCATAGGGGTTGCAAGTGGTGAAAGGACTGAAACGATGGGGTGAACTTGTGACGAAAAATAGAAATTTTAGGTGATTTTCTTGATGCTACCAATTGAAAATATGACAGTTTTCATCATGAAATGTTCATGAAAAAATTGGCATTAGGTATGCGAATGTCGAAGTGAAGTTGGGTTTTCTTTTTTAATTAAAATTAAATTAATTTTCCATATGAAAGCCACGCTGGGACCGCTCAAAATTTCCATCATTTTCATCAAAACTTTTATACCTTTCAGTCCTCTCGAAGGCATAAACGAGAAAATCGTCACCTACAATCTGTCACCATCTCCCAGTCTAATACACTCACTGCTGGTTGATGTGAAATAATTATAACGAAGCAGGAATCAGTACCCTCTTTGGGCCATATGCAACGATTTCAGACTAGTAAGACAAGTCTCTCTTATACATGCTAAAGAAAAAATTGGGTTTTACTCCTGCCTCAGTTTTCAATTAACCCATAATCCAGGCCATTTCTTCAGTATATGTTGAAAATAATTGCTCATACACATCCTACATAAAAAATTGAGTATGTGATTTCAAGCTTGAGGTTTGCACTTCATAATAGTGTTAACCATATATGCAGGATATGAATAAGCGATTATTTTCAACATTTACTGAAGAGAATGCCGGTTTAATCGGTAAATTGAAAATGAGGCAGGAATAAAACAAAGTTTTTTTGGCATGTATAAGTGGGACCTGTCACACTACTCTGAAATTGTTACATATAGTCCAAAGAGGGTATGGATTGCTGATTTAGTATAAACTAAATTATTCATGATTTTCGGATCATCCGCAAAAATCTCCGTGAAGTGTGACAAAACACGTTTCAGGTACTCAAATACTCGCATATTATATTTGCAAGAGAAGGTAGCAGACACGATATGAACTTTTCTTTTTCCTTCTCCGATCAGAGTTATGACCAATCAAATATTCGGCTTCGCTAGAACCTGAAATTTGATGTCGGCGTCCAATGACATTTTCTAAGAAAACGGGCGCTTTTCATAAAGAATTACTGGGAATTATTTTTGTGGAGAATTGAATTGTCTTTCACCTTGTCGAATTGTTTTTCCAATGAATAAATATATTTATTTATTTTTAAACGAAAAAAAATGTTCTACCCCTGGAATTTTGGTGAACAATTTTTTTCATGTTCATCAGGGTTCCAACAACTAGCTCGCCAAGTCTGGGGGGGCTATAATCGATCCTCGTCTCAAAACCCAATCGTACTGGATTATAAGTCATTTCTGGCAAATTCGTTGCTAACTCCACACACATTCATCTCCGCACGTTCTCCAGTAAACATCTACCATTTCACTATTTTCCTCTAATTGAAGGGGTCATAGCATGTGCAGTTTTGACCGTTCATGGCTGATAGTTCTGAGATATTTCTGCATCGGTTCAGCGCATACACCGTCCGCTCCCAATAATCTATTTCAAACGAGAGAACGCGAGTGCCATTATCCACCAGACATGAGCAGGCGACATTTCACCTCCTTTAGAATTCGCATATCGTACGCGCTTGTCGTCATATTTTGGTCGCTCGCCGAGGTATTCGGGATCACATCTCATTAATATCGAATGAGTTGAAATTCTGTATGCCAGTAGCTTTCGCTGAGCTGGGTGAATCAAAAAATCATTACCGTTTTCGAGTACGTGATTTATGACTGTTGCAAAAAGTGTGTTATGGTCGAAATGTGGCTAACAGTGATAAAACTTGAAAATAAAAGGGTTTACCGTAGAGGAGGTAGAGATAGCAGAACACTCACCCAGAGGACCGATCTGTTTCCAAGAAGGAGCAATATCTGAAACAGATACATAAATAAGATGAGATGAAGAATACCTTTGGGGCACTGTAGGTTTATATCAAAACAGAACAGAATAAAAAAATGTATTCCTTTGGAAATTATTATTTAGTCCAGAAATTGAACCATTCTGGCTCGCAATTTTTTCGTCCTATATCGATATTTTGCAAAAAAAAACTACTGTCAATACCCCAGATGAATAGTTTCCGATACTCCAGAAAACATGTGATGCAACAGAATTTCAATCAAGCTCGCAAGTTTGAAGAAAAATATTCCGAAAAACTGGGTGATTTTCTGGGTAGTTTCCTAGAAAAGTAGTCATAGGATTTAGTCGAACCCATCGTCACTTTTGGTTGCCCAGTCTACTGAGTCTGACATTCCAAAATGACAGAAAATTTTATCGCTCACACTTTCACATAAAAAAGTGCGAGGTATTTCAATTTTGTAACCATTACAAGCAGAATCATGGTTCTGTATGAATCTGAACTCGTTTCCCGACAAAAATACTTTATTCAATGAGAGTAAGTCGTACAAAAAGCAGTAAGATCATTTTCTCTCCCAACGATGTCAGAATATTCATTCAAAACGGTGAATTCATTCCAAGGAAATTATTTAGCATTTTCAATTCACTCTTGTAAACACTGCGCTGTGTTTATTCAATTCGAATAGCACTGAAGCAGTCGAAAGATTTGTTGGCTTCGTAAATATACATAACAAATTTTTTTGAATTCTATTGCTCTCATCTTACGTGAGTAGAAGCAGTTTGGAAACGGAAAATTAATGGGTTTTTCGATTAATTCTGAAAAGTACCCCTTCCGAAGACAATTTTTAGATGAATTCAATGATTTCTTATGTCTCATTATACAAGTGAAATTATGTATAGACGGATTAGAAAAAGAGTTAGGATATGATGGTGACTTGAACGAGAACGTAACCTCAAATTGACTGATATACACGGTCGAATTTTTTTTTCGAATGTAAGCATGTTTCCACGTGGGAATCTAACTTAACTCTTCAACAAATAAAACTAACCTGAAAACAAAACTTGGTGCGTAATAATTATTCAAGCATAAAAACACAGGCAGTCGGGTCAACCTCGGTAGGCAGGTCAACCCAGGTATAAAGTGCCAGCCACCCCTATAAATCAAGAGGCAGAGATCGTGTGGATCAGTTTAGTTCTGAACTGTATATAGTTAATATCACCTGAAGATGCTGGAACGTTGTGAACATGGTCCTTCTGAGGACCAAAAACACAGAGAAAACCCGGGAAAACAGATCATCATATTTCGTCCGTGAGAATCTTCGAATTAACATTAGACATTTGTATACTAATTTTCATAATTGAAAAACAATCAAGTCACAAACTCCAAGCTTGTTCTAATCAAAAATGTACACACTTTCATTCAAATGAGGAAAGTTCGGGTTCGCTGAATATTGATCGTAGTGTCAAAATGAACGTACATGTTGTACATCATAGCATCATAAATTCAAACCCTGTTATTTCAATACCACAGAACATAATGATTGAATTATTGAATTAATGGATTTGAAACAAACACCATATCATATCTTTCAGTTTAGAGCATTCAACAGTTGTTACACTGTTGAAACCGTTTGAATATGAATCAATATTAATAATACAAAGCCCTAGTTTCGTATATTTTTATGACCGCAACTGGGGCATGGATGAATTATTCATTAATTATCGATCCACCACATCTTTATATTCAGCCTTTGAATTATTATTTCCTGTGTTTCCTGAAGATCTAGTTTGACTGAAGATCTGTAGGGATATACAAATGAGGAAGTAAGGACAGCTGCCGAGAGAGTAATTAACAAAGATATGGTCAGGCATATATATATTACTTCGTCCATGTGAATTATTGATGTTATTTGGTGGAAATTAATTGAAAGGGAAGAGTTTTTTTTACAAAAGATTCAGTTGGGTATTGGTATTGGTTAGTATGGATGGTGACTGATGCGCTGCGACCTGATTAGATCTATTGTGCCCCATCTTCTTCTGCTATCACAAGGTGTTCTTGTTTACAGCAGCCCTTCAAGCCTCAATTCCTTCAGGGATTTTAGGATTTTGAGGGGGTCTACTCGTGGTATTTCTCCCACAGTCAGCTGGTGTGATCCCAGTACATTCAATCTTTTACGATGTACAGCGTAACACTCCATCAATATATGGTGGGGTGTTTCTGGATGTTCCCCACAAAATCTGCAGGTGCTGTCCTCCTCCAAGCCTAGCTTCCTCAGCTGTTCTTTGAGTCTGCAATGCCCCGTTAGAAATCCCGTGATTGTCTTCAGTCTAATTTTGCTGAGGTTAATCAGTGTCTTCGATCTTGCTCGGTTGAAATTGCCGAGAAGGTCTTTGGCCTGCCTCGGTCCTGGAAGTCTTAGCCAGTATGTTGCTCTCATTGCTTCTTCAGCTTTATTGAGTTCTTCACGGAAGTAAGATTTTCCGAGTCCGCAGAATGGTTCTGCCCAATCAATGGCGTTGCTGCGACTCTCCGTGCCAGGGTGTCTGCTTGTTCATAGCCCTCCACTCCGAGGTGCCCTAGCAACCAGAGGAGGGTCACCTTGTTGTTTCTGCCTAGATCACTAAGTTTGTCTGGGCATTCTCAAACCATCTTCGTATTGATGTTAGAAGAGCTCAACGCTTTGATGGCTGCTTGACTATCGGAGAGGATCACGATATCCTTGTTCCGATATTTCCTGTTGAGGTTGAACTAAATACACCGTTCTAAGGCGTCAATTTCCGCTTGAAAAATGCTGGGGAACTGGCCCATGGGTTCGGAGTATTTGGTGCGAGGCTCCTGCTCCAGTTCCCTCGGGAGTTTTGGACCCGTCCGTGTACCATGTTATGGTATTCTTCTCCCCAGTGCTCGAATGGATTCTATATTCCATTCTCGCTTGGTGTTAAGTTCCGTTCGAAAAAATTCCTCGAAACGGAATATCCTGGTAATTTCGTTAGTTGGGTGATCGGCAAGTTGGGCACAGTCGGTGGGGGTTGAACCCCTTACACCGTGTGCTGTCCCTTTGAGTCCGAGTTTAACCAACCTGAGATTTGCTTCCCAAGCAGTTTTTCTCACCATGATATGGAGAGTGAGGTCCAGAATGACCTCTTTTGTTGCTATTGGAGTCGACCTCATTGCTCCTGTCATAGAAAGACATGCTAGTCTTTGCACTTTCTCCAAGACCTTCTTAGTTGTGGCGAGCTCCGTTCTACTGTGCCACATTACTGCTCCGTAGGTGATCATAGGTCTCACTATCATGGTGTGCATCCATCGCAGTATTGATGGGTTACATAGCCATGTGTTTCCTGCAATGTTCCTGCACACCTTCAGTGATGATTTTGCCTTATTAGCGATCTTTTCTACGTGTCTGTTCCAGTAGTAGTTTTGAGTCTAGAGTAAGCCCTAGATACTTCACCTCTGAATGAATATTTGTTCTTCTAGTGAATGGTGCTACTGTGGTTTTTGATGAGTTAATTCTCAACCCCACCGAGAGGCACCACCGTCTGGTTGTCTCTAGCTCTCTTTCTATGAGATCGCAGAGGGTTCCTTCGAATTTGCCTTGGGCCATAATGACTATGTCGTCCGCATATCCAAGGCAAGTAACTCCGTTCCCGGTCAGTAGTTCGTCTACTACGAGACTCCACATCAGAGGTGATAATACCCCTCCTTGTGGGCACCCCCTGTTTGTGCTGATCCGAAAGCTGCTCTCGCCCACTTTTGTTTCATCAGTTCTTGTTGCCAGCATTTGGCACATCCACTCCCTTATTCATTAGTGCCCTATTTATTGATTCATGAGAGGTATTGTCGAATGCCCCCTCTATGTCTAAGAAGGCGCATATGGCCATTTCTTTATACTCGAGTGATATCTGGATGCTTTCGGTAAGGACGTACAGAGCGGTTTCCGTTGATCTGTCCGCCCTGTATGCATGCTGCCTGGAGTGCAATGGCACCCTCTCCAGTATCTCGGTTCTGATGTAATTATCTACCATCCTCTCCAGTGTCTTCAGTGAGAAGGATGAGAGACAGATTGATCTGAATGACTTCGGGAAGGTAGGGTTCTCTTCCCCACTTTGGGAATGAGGGTTACCCGTGCTCTCTTCCAGTTGCTCGGTATGTACTCGAGTGCCAGACTGAATCTGGCTGCTTTAATAATGAATGGCAGTAGTTCCGTTCACCCTTTTTGTAAAAGGGGCCGGAAATATACCGTCAATTCCTGGTGACTCAAATGGTTGGAAGGATTCAATTGCCCATTTCACTCTTTGTGGGGTGCATATGGCCTTTTTTTGCTACTTTCCAGTTTTCTCGTTTGGCTCTGCTGGTTCTTCCAGTGATCTGTCGGGTTCAGTTGCAATAGCACGTCGTTTGAATGTGGCTCACTCTGTATCTAATATCATCCATATATCGATCCACATATTTTTTTCTGTCTACATGTATTTCACCGGGTGTGATACACCTGGTTAGTTTCGAATTTGCTTTCAGTATATTGTTTTGTTACATAGCAAACATATGAAACCAAATTCCTCTATGCTCAAATTGAATTAATCTCCTCAAGTCAAATTACTTACCGCTTACCACATTTGTGCTTTCAAGAGTTATGTATTACATGAAATAACCTCAACAGCAGCAACAGCCATGCATCATCTTAAACGGTCGGATACAAATGCGTTTCCTTTTACGTCACATTTTCTTCTTTTTCCTTGGATATTAGCGTAATTTCGCTCATCTGCCACCGGCAATATTTCTTGAGAAGATTAACTGTCTACGTTTACCGTCAAGCTGTGGGGCATTTTGGTGTTTTGACAGATGAGTTTCGGCGTTTCCTGAGCGCTTATGACAAAGCGCTTTTATTTTCCAAGCCGCAGAATTGTCCCTTCGGAGGCTGGAATTATTTTGTGGTGCGGAGAGTGCAAGATCCGGTTAAAACTGATGGGGTCGAAAATGGAATTGAAATCACAAGCAAATATTTTCTTTTCACGGCAAACGATGAGAGGGAATAGAGTGTCCGTGAGTGGAAAAATTGATGGTGGAAATTGTTCAGCCAAAGGTATTTTAATTTGGAAAAAATAATAATGGATTTATAGTAGTGCATGAATGTTTTGATGAAAATCAATTCGTTCATCAGCAGACATGCTGATTATAGTTTTGTGGTTCTTTGTTCGTAGAAGTCATCCAATATACCTTCTAGCTGAATGGGGCCGAACATTGATAGTATGAATGATGTATTGATGCTGGCTTATACAGAAGATCTTTGGCGAGTCGCTAATTGACTTGGCGCTTGAATTTGAAACTCTTGAAACGTACTCGTATTAATACAAACTCACAGTAAATACGACAGAGATAAAAAAATTATTTTGATATTTTGCACTGGGGGTTATAGTAGTAATTATCAACAGTTGTTACATTGAAATATGAACAAACTGAAGTGGTCAAATTCACAGCTACCAACTACTCGGTGGTTGAATCATCCCAATCATGCTAGTTCTTCAGTATGGCTAAAAAAGTGCGCAAAGCTAGCCAAACAATAGGAACTGTTATGAACATTACTATGAAATTATTCATAGCTTCTTAACGATCTCCGAATATCATCAGTTGATTTTTCTGCAAGTCGAAAATGTCTGAATTGGAGTTTCGCTCGCCCCTGACACACAAACCTAACCTAAGCAAGCTAACCTAGCTTGCATGTTGAAAATGCGTGATAGATTATTTAATATTTTTGATGTTTATGTATTAAATTAGGTGCAACTTTAACATTCATAACTTTCTAACATTCCAGGTGCTCACAAATTCTATTTCTGGTAGAGGTTTTTTGGTGCTCGTTTATAACTTTTGGTGGCCAAATATTATTTTGGGGACAGAGTATAAAACTGTGTAGCACAATAATTATTTTTTCATGATTTTTGTACCATCGTTAATATGCTGCCTGAAGGCGATAACTCTTGAACAATTTCTGCTAAACCAAGATTCATCAGATAATACCGTTTATGTGGTGGCTTCGTATTATATCGTTATGAAAACAGGAAACAGAAAAATTCATTAATGTCTCATAAGTCTCTTAAAGAAAAAGTAATATCCAAATGAACCATCGCAAACTAGTCAAAACGGCAAAAAAATTAGTTGGTAACGATTACAGTATGCCTTCCACACCAAAACAATCAGTTCCGAAAATACTTGATAAAACAGAAAAAATAAACAAATTATCAATAGACTTCAGTTAGTTAGCGAAATCAAAAAAAGAGAGACATAAAATTCATCAAAAATCAGAATAATCATGAAAATATTTTCTACAAGTAACATTCAGTTTGCAATATCAAATTTCGACGTAGCCAACTGATGGAAGAGCGAAAGAAAATTTTAATTAAGGATAACAATATTTTGCAGGAAGGAAAAAACTCTAACAAAATGAAAATGTGGCATCTTGAAGATTAAACTCAGAATTATTTTTCCAAGTAAACAGTTATTAAAATCCATTGAATATTTTCGCACTAAACTTAATGAAAAATAGAGAACAATTTTTATTTTTATAATCATTTATATAGTCATAGGTACCAACAAGCTCATTAATTTGATCATAAAATGAAAAAAGTAATTACACCCAAAGTGTTTTTATAACCGTGAAATGCCAGAATGTAGAAATTAATGTTAATTCCAATATTCACTCTAACACTTCATTCTATTTCGAAATTGCTTTTTCTTGCATTCGTTCACATCTAAACGCCATTTAGATAAGAATCAAATTACTTTCGTGGCACTAGATTCATGCTTCTGTAAAAATTTAGAGTCGAGCTTCCTTTATTTTGGTAATCCAGGAACTCAGTGTATTTGACTAAATTTATTTTTTCTAGTAGCCTGCGGAAAAATCCACTTTTCCACATTCATTTTAGTTTTGAAATAGTCACTTTTCCGCACTAGTGCGGAAAAGTTTTTTCCGCACTCTTTTTGGTGCGGAAAAAACATGTTAGTGCGGAAAAGTAGATTTGTTTAGTTTTTGCGGATTATACTGACATTTAAATATTGCGTCGCAGAAGGTTAAGATAGAAAGCTTACCAAGTATGGTTGTATAGTTTAATATATATTCAATAAGAAATGTTCTTTATGTACTTTTGGGTGTTTTTTCCGCTAGTAGAAAAAATAGTGTACCTCACACGAGCGTAAAGTGTCTTCTTCGCGCGCGATTTCTGGCCCCATCTGCAATCGCGTGCGGAAAAGTATCACTTTCCGCACTTGTTAGGTAAACTAGTATTTTGTGCACTACGGAAGATAAGTTTAGGAAAATGAGTGATTCTGTGAAAAGTATCTTAGTTAAAGCGTTTCTGAAAAGACAGTCATTACCTATAGAATTGAAACATATATACGAACACTACGGAACTGCGATGAAATGACATGAGTACAGTTGTCAGAAAAAACACTCCATGTTCAGAAAAACTCAATTTCTGGACAGATATACAGTGCCCGGAAAAAAGTTCCGGTATATGGAAAACTTTTTCATTATTGATTTCTCAAAAAAAAAAATCATTCTTGATAAAAAGTTATGCTTCATCTCGAACCTAAATTGCAAATACCAGAATTGGATTTTTCACTACCCTATACGAGGCAGATTAAAAAACATGCTCTGTTTAAAAAAAAATATGATCTCATCACTTTATTTTTCACGTTAGAATCAAAGTCATGTGGAAATATTGTTCAGAATCGAATGTTGATCCAGAAATTCAATTCATAGCAACCTTAGATCAATTTGATTTTATAAGTTTATTTCCCATTTTTTCCTAATCTAGACAACAATGAGAGATATTTATTTATTTTTCATTCGCATATTTGTTTTAATGCAGTTTTTGAAAAAATATTGTTTGCATCTCGAATGCGAAATAATTTTGCGTTTTAGAATGGTTATTTTGCGTTGCTGATGCTCGGCAAAATAGTTTCCATTCTCGATCGAAAAAGTATCCTTTTGCATTCTAGATACAAAAATATCTATTTTATTGAGTATGTCCACAAGGAGAAATCTCACGTGTCCTGTAGAACCTCAACCAGGAAAAGTAGAGAGGCTACATGAATTCAGGAGTAAAATACAATAGAAAATAGTGACTTTTTGAGACAAAACAAATATATATGAGCACAGGGCCAGGTAGCTCAGTGTTTGAGACTGTCGCGTTCAAAACCATTGAATGCTGGTCGGCTAGGTTCAAATCTTAGCGACTTCAGATTTGTATTTGATGGCCCGAGAAAGTGCTAGGAATCTTACGTTAAAAGGTAGGACCTCGTTCATTCTGGGCTCGCGACTGTTGAGGGCTGCCGTTCGTAAGGGGACCATAGCTGGTTAACGAAAAAAACAATTTAATTTTTTTTGTCATAAGTGATTCGCTCCAAAAAGTTTGCGCATCCACCAAAACATCGAACACGGTCATTCGCCAAAACTTCGAATTAGAAATCGATTCGATAATTTGGTGGATGTACCAAAAGTTGCTAGAACCTTGCTTTTCATAATTTTTTGAAGGTTGGGATGACATTGAAGATTTTTTTTTTTAACTATAAAACTCTTTATTAACATAGTCAAACTAACAAGAACAAAGTAAAAACATCAAAATGATTGATCGGCGCTCCGGGGCGGCTTAAATGGTATTGGTGGCGCATTTTGGCCCGAAGTGTATAAATGATCTTTGTGTGACTGATTTTTTGAAGAATTGAACTTGAAGGTTATTATTGAAAGTTGATCTGGTCATACTTGTATTTTTTACCGTGAATTTATTATATGTATGGTACATTCGTATTAAGTATTGGTAAATAGTGTTTTTATATCAAGAAGAAAGTCTGTATCTCTATAGTGTAATTGAGTGGAAAAAATCTATATTTTCTGAATATAAATCACCTCCCCATGTTATACAATATCTGATGATAGATTCTGCAAGACTGTTGTACAAGATAATAAAATTTTTCCTTGATAGGATGTCCCTCATTATATAAAATTTATAAATCAATGGCCTCATTCTTTTTGTCAGGTGAGTTATGAAACGATTATTCTTTACAATTTATACTGTGAAATTATTACCTGTCGTTCACCTGTTTTACCATTTGTTGAAGCTTTCTTAGAAATAATCTTTTTCAATTCATCAACTTATCTTTCGAAGTAAAGTAGGCGGAAATAATGAACTTATATTTGAGATAATTTTACGGTTTCCCTAGCAGTTCACTGAGGCACAAATTATACCAAATTGAGTTAAATGACAAGGGAACGCCAGAAGCAGTTTCTCGCGATAGCAACTCGACGATGATTGCCTAAACGAATCAATTAGAGGTGGACCACGATTTCTGCAGGATGTTAGCAACGGCTGTCGGGAAATTTGAGACTGTCACTTTCCGTTAGAGATAAATTATACTGGAGAGATTAGGGAGTCATGTTGGTCGGCGAGGAAATTGATTTCCTCATTATGGATATCCCATCTCAACTGATAAATCAGGTGAAGAACTCCCATGTAATCATTTCAAAATGGCCTGGGCTTGACCAGAGACTCCAATCTAATACAAATGGAAATTGTAACAGGGCATTGCCGGCCAGGGTGACACCTCGAAGAACTTGGGTTACCAGAGGGAGAAGGGGTAGATTTGGCGAGGAAAAGGGCGAGACCTCTGTCCTCATTCTCTCAAAATATTTGGCCCTACACAAACCAGGGTGAAGATTCTTGGGAACACATCAAATAGAAGGGGGAGATTTACCTAGTCTGAAGCCATCCGAATTTTGAACTTTCTGAAAGTTATGGGACTGCTTCAACCATTGAAACATCCTTGACTGCTGGAAAGCAGGAGTGGACACAATACATCTTTCAGGTCACAGAGCAACAGATAATTACTGGATAGGAAATTAGTACCTTTGGCCAATGTCAACAAGACCAAAACCACTATTTAGTCACAATAATAAAGACATTCCCAAACAATATTTCAAAATTACTTTTTTCGAGTTGAAATATGTCTGCTGGAAAATTATCTCTCTGAGAAATTCCGCAGAAATTATCTTCCTTCTTCGAGTAAATATGGAGTCCATGCTACGAACTAGGACAACGAAATAAGCTTGTTAAAAGTGTAATGCAGAAATGTTGTTGAAAACCATTAACACTCCAATTGCGCTGGGAAACCAGTACAGCGGAAAATCCCAGTATAAATATTAACAAAGCGAAATTTTCTTTCATTTGTAGTTGTCCATCGCAAACGGGTTTTTTATTTCATTTACCTTTCTTCTTAGTTTTCTCCAAGAACTCAAGTGATTCGAAATGAAAAATTCATAGTCAACCTGCCTGATAAATGATACTAATAATGCAGACGGAGGCGTTATCATCAATCAACTTCAATACCAGCAACAGACACGTTGCATTAAGACCCCTGCCAGTCTGACTTCTTCAGATTTATTATTTACCTCGCAGCGCTTGTCTGCGAGAGCCCAACGTTTTGTTGTTCAAAATTGATTAGGTGTATTCTGTGGATGATTTGCTACTGGAGGTACGAGGGAGATAAATTACAAGGATCGCGGCATAAATCTGACATCTGCAAAATCAATCTCCTTCGTGAATTGCCGTAAGGTATTTGGAGAGGTCGTCTTGTCCAATATTTCATAAGAGGGATGGCAGTCAAACAAGGGAGCGATTGTTAAAAAAAATATTTTTCTTTCTACGAAAGAGTCGAGAACAAAAACGATGGACGATACTATCGACATGGAGTGGGTTAGTTATGACACTCTTCAGAATAAGTGATTTATAGTGCCGTGCTTCATTTGAAGGTATATTATTCAACGAGCGATAAAATGTAGGATGTAACTCACGCAGATGAAGTTTGCAGAACGAGCCACAGGCGAGTGTTCATCAAGTACATTATGACCATTACTGCAAGTTGGATACTTTACTTTATCTACGACTGTAACAATAAATACTATGATACTAGTACAGAAAAAGAACTTTATTCACAATCGTAATATTTCTCAGAAACTAATGATACGACATTGTAAACAAATATTTTTCCTATTTTTACAAATATCCCATGAATAGTATGAGATGCTATCGATCATTTTTCTCTCGCGTCTTTCTGCATTTTCTACAATTTCAATATTCCATCATACACAAATGTATCAACAACAAGATAGAAGTCTAAGTAACGAGATTCTCTCATGAATATATTGAAAGGAATTCTTACACCCACATATCCACAGATATTCTCTAAGGAATAAGTAACGAATACTAAGAAGTGAGAGAACCACAGGGAACACGAGGGATTTATTCCTTTTAGTAGAATATGAAACGAAAAAAGACGAAATAAATTCCTTGTCTTGTAAAAGAAATTTGTTATTCACAAAGGTTTAACGAGGGCAAGAGTAAGCTCAGAATATATCTTTAGAATAATAGTCCAGACACTGAAGATATAAACGGAGAATTTCCTACAAATGGTCACTGGAAGTTCTAATTTGGTAGATTAATACAGTTTGGTATCTGAATTGATATTCCGAGTTTGCGATCTTGAGCGAGAATATCATAAATAACTTCTGTCTATATTTAACGTTTAACGTACCCATAGAACCTGGTGCTGTTTAGTTCCTTATGATGAACCCCTATAAGTGTAACTGTACTATAAAACGTTTTATAAAAGGTGACGCTCAGAATTTGGGAGCAAAACTAATTAGTGATGTTAGTTCGAAAATATGAATAGGACATTCATAAAATTTGTTGTGGAATCATCTGCGACTGAAAGACAAACTTTAGTCGCTATTTTCCATCGTTCAGCCCAATGGACACAAGGACGTTGAAAAACGTTGTGAAATCTGAAACCCGAACGTTTTTTCAACGAAAAAACGTCGCGTGAAACAACGTAATATTAAACCAACATTGTTTTGACCAAATAAAAGGTTGAGGAAGGTATCACAAACATTGATGAATGAATCGCATGAAGCAAGTTTGATTAAAAATTCTTTTTGAATCAACATAACGATTGTTAAACATATATGTAACGACTTGTTGAGGAAGTAACGTTGAAAACACATCTTTATAACGTATTCTTTCAACGTTGAAGATTACACTAAATTATTGCCGTTAAAATTTTCAACCAGAAACGTTTATTCAACCAATGCCACGTTTATAACACGCTTGAAAAACGTACGTGTGCCCATTGGGAAGGTAACATAATAATTGCAAATGGTTTTTTTAATGAAAACTAGAGAGAATGAAAAAAATCAGCTATCTGAATGAAAATGCGAATTTTCACTTTCAGATTTTTCCTTTCTTTTTCAGTTAGAGTCTTTTCATAATATCTATCAGATGTAGTTCAATGTCCAGCGTGGCTTGTGCCGGGGAAGTAGTTATTTTCTGTTAGATATCACAAATAAATCACATTTTTCATTTTTCAATTTTCATGGAGAATGTTTCTCTTTTCAATATTTAGGGATGATTTAGTATGGTCTATTATGTGCTAAGGCACCTGTGAATTTTGAGAGCTATCCGTGATGCTTTAACCAATTTTTTTGCACGAAAATCCACGTTTGACCTATCCCAAGTAACTTTAGAACAAACCGCTACGTCAGCTTATTACATGTAAATATTTTGTTGATGTCTTCTCAACCTTCTTTTAAAACCGTTTTTTCACAAAATGTATTTCAAATAGCGTTATAGGTAGGTTTGTTTGCAGATCTCTTTGTGCATTTTTTGCGGCGTCTCTCCATAGATGTTGTTTGAGATAAGTTCGTGAAAACTATTTTCGTTAATTTTATAATAATGCCTATATCAACAGATTGTGGAATAATTCTCTATGGATGTGGTTAACTCATTAGTATGCTGTGTGATGCATGATCCTGTAGTTCTATTTTGTTATTTTTAATGAATTTATTCATCAACTAAAGAAGAATATATTATCTCCATAAGCTTTTCATCCTTGAAACAAACGAATTCATACCCAACAATAAATAACATTTTACTCTAACGACGAGTAAAGCCCTTTTTTAACTGCCGGCATTTCCCTAAAAGTTCCAGATGATATCAGAATCGTAAAAGTCTCGTCAAATGAAGTCATTTCTCGCGTTATTGCTTTATACGTTGGCCCCTGTGAGCAAGCACTTCATTGAATCAACATCAATTTCCCTTAAAAGTTCCCGATTTTAAGAAACGAGAGAATTTGTGGAACGAATTAAACTTGGTAATTGCTTCGGAGTGAGTTGCTCTCAATTAATTGAAATTAACACAAACACCAGATTTTCAACGATGCGAAGGATATTTCACGAAGTTTAATGATGGAAACAGGTATCAAGTATTTCTTCTGAGAAGTCAAAGGACCACGCACAAACCTTACGGGAATTGGCTTTCGGTGAATTCTTCTGATTTTTTGGTATGATGAACTTTTCTATGTCCTGATCAAAAATCTCCACGGGCACAACGAACGATAATGGGTAGTTTTCGAGAAAAATATTGCTCAAAGTCGGCAAAATGAGGAATTTGGTATAGTAAACTGGGAGAAATAGACCGTGTTATTTTGCAACTTTATGCCTCTTGGAAATTGTAGCATGAGCTTTCGCAATTCTTTCATAGGTCTTGTGTCGTTACAGCACCATTTGCCAATCATTGCAGACTATACAGGGTGGTCCTTTGCAGAATGTATGACTCTTCATGTTCATATAAAAATATCAATATCACCACCCACCATAATCCGGGCGCACTCGCCAAAAATTCAAACTATGACTTAATGAAGCACGTGCGCTAATCATCTCGCATTCGCCACAATTTCGAAAAATTAGGAAATCACATATTATTGATAATCGTGCGTCATTGTATAGGCCAGTAGAGATAGACATGAAAAATCAAATTTTAATCGTTTTTTACCTTAGCGGAACTTTGTTGTTACAGATGTACTCGTGCCAGTGACAGTCATTGTTAATTCATTTATAATTCAATCAGATGAAGGGCAGTCCACTCAGAGCTACCACTATACAAATACTTTTCCATCAAACTAAGGCGAGTTGGGTGATTATTTGAAACTTTGTTTTGATGAAGGAGCTCCTGCCATCAACTATCCATTGTGTATTCATCTATAATTCAATCAGATGAAGGACTGTTCACTATACAAATACTTTTCCATCAGAACCGCAGTGTCCAGCTCTCTGATCCAAACCACAGTTTCCCAATCCCGCATTGGAGTCAACTATTACATTATTCAGGGTAAGAGAAGATAATTGAAGTGGGTATGTTTATTTGTGTTATATCATTAGTTATTCTTTTGTTTCGACCACCCCTTATCAGGTTTCAATTATAGTAATCCTGTAGGTATATAGATTCCGTCGACATCATTTTATTCGTTAATTTCATACTGGGGATTATTAATTTATGTGATAGATATCAAGTGATTCAAGAAATAGGATGATATGAATGAGCATGCTGATTCACTGTACCCTATGAAGTGTAGAATAGCAGCTATGATGTTATGATTTATAGTGTCGAACGCCTTCGAGTAGTCAAGTTATTAAGATGCGTTTCCTATGAGGCAGCTGACGCTCACGGCTGCCGCACAGTCGGGCGAAAACGGCTGACGCCAGAATCCCCATTTCCTATGAAGTGTGCGAATTCTGCGAAAATGAAAAAAAAATTTAATACCTATTTTTATTTTCTTTTGCTATTAGAAGAAGATGAACAACTTCATTAATTATTTATAGGAAACGCATCTTTATACCATCCCTGAAAAATACACCAACAAAGTACACATAAACCCTCGAAGCAACTCACTGAATGTGACAAATAATGAATATTCATTCAACTGAAATTGTCACCTAATCAACATTTAACAAGTCCTTCACGAACAACTGTAATAAATATCCTGACACAACCCGAATGAATCTCAGAACTCATAAAAGATCTTTTCAAATTATTGCAATGATTGAAGCATAGAAGAAGGAATATTCTGCATTGGACACTTCTAAACTCTTTGATTACCTTAATTATCCACTCTGAGATGTCAAGCTCTCCAGATTGATATCGTGATTTTATAAAGTTTTTCCATAGGATACCTTGAAAGCTCTATTGTGTCGGTGCCATGCTTCGAGAAACTTTCAAATTACTTGAGGAAATTCACGAAATTTACTCAATTCAGGTTTTATCGAAAGTGGAAGTATTGATATGAAGTTTGGTTTTCTGAAGGGTGTTCGTTTTTCGACATGTTTTTTATGTGTATATTATCAATCTAAAAATGTAAAATCAAGGATAAGGGCAAATTAATTAATTGATTTATTTAGGAAAAGTACTTTCCTCCCTAGGGAGGAAAAGTATGAGTTTCCGCGCTGGTTTGAGGGGGGAAAGTGTGTACTTTCTATAGGGCGTATCGAAATGGCTTCTATTTCGATACGAATTTTAAATTTTTTCGAGATGAACGTCAGACAAGAGGGATGGGATTTTCAGATATTAAAAAAAGAAGAAGACTAACACCTTTACTTCGGAATGGTGAAATTCCTTTTCGTAAACTGAATCTAATTTTTTGTTATTTTCAAGTAGATTTGCCCCAAGCAATGTTTCTTCGCTCGAAAAGTAGTATCGGTAATACCCGTCAAAATATTATTGGTTTCATTCTTCCACATCAAACCGTTCAAATTTATCGAGGTACGAGTATTCAGATCCGCATTTATATTCGATATTTCGAATTTTAATCGCAAAATAATATTAACGAGATTCAGAATTCCGATTATGTGCCCCCCTCCCTTTTCCCACCCTGATCACAACGAGGATTTTGTACGCGTGGCAAACAGTGAGTAGAGACCATTTTCCTATCAATTCCTACTACCATGCGAAAAGGGGATACCGGTCAAACCCTGCGAGTTAGCCCTGTGACACCAACGATTTTATCAATTTTAGTACCCACCTGCTCACAGCCAATTCCAGTCATCTTTTTCATATAACATTACTCGGCTGTACAACATGATTCCGGAAAGATTAAAAATACTATCCACATCATGCTTCAAAAACAAGCTCAAAACGATCTTTTGTCCGCAA
Organism: Chrysolina haemoptera; assembly: GCA_958298965.1. Classification (NCBI taxonomy): domain Eukaryota; kingdom Metazoa; phylum Arthropoda; class Insecta; order Coleoptera; family Chrysomelidae; genus Chrysolina; species Chrysolina haemoptera. The sequence goes on along the minus strand of OY282603.1, from coordinate 5,172,927 downwards.
AATTATCTCTTTGATGCTAGGTATCACCCTGTATGATTCTCCTTACGATGTTCATGTACTTATAAAACAGTTGCTCTATCCCAATTTAATTCATTATTAGCTACAAATGTCAATACTCTGTCAAATATCTATATCAATTTATTGGTTTAGTTTAAGGGTCCATAGGTTGAGTAGAAGCATCATTATTTTTATTATTATATTATCTAAATAAAAAGGAATTTATCCCCATTTACAAATTACAGCTTTTGCACGAATTTCGTTATTTCATAAAACATATTTATCATTTCATTATAATCTTCCATTTTATAATGAAATATATATCCGATTACAAAAGTACACAATAACTTCGGCTCTATTGTATCAACGAACGAATATATTCCTACGGAATTCGTGAATGTTTGCCATTAAGAAAGAGTTCTGAGGAAACTTTGTAGGAATACGCTTAGTTTGTTTCAGTCGTTTTTTGCGTCACTACGAATCCTAACGAAGTTTCTATAAAATATTGTACAACTTTTATTTCTAAGTGTATAGTAACCTATTTCGTTTGTCAGAAATTATCTCAATGTTTGCGAGGAAAACGATCCAGAAACTTTCTCAGCGTTACGAACAAGAAAGTTGCTCCTAAAAATTGGATATTGCTGAATATAATGTTTGAGGTTTCCAATTTCACTTAGAGATGCAGTTGATCATTTGCGACGAACTTTTATTGTCAATCAATAAAAATTCAGGTAATCTTTACTCTATCATCGTTTCACCAAATCTCACTCAACTTATTTCTTTTTCCCCTCTCTTCTACAGCATCGTAATTTTTCTCATGATGCCTGCCTGCCAATGTGTCTGATTAGGTCCTCCTCGACCATCAAAGTAGGACGGTTTCGTCATAGAGTTGTCAGCTTCTGGACAAACGAACGTCGTCCAAAATTTACTTTTTCAACTCAACCGGCTTCACCCAACGATTCTGTAAACGGTGGTTCTGATCATAGTGATCCCTGGTGAAATGATGGATACGCTAGAGCGTTATATCATTATCAAAAAACATTTTTATTAAGTTCGTATAGCTATTCTTACAACTGTTTTAAACTGCTCTGTAGGATCCCTAAGATAGATTATATATTAGGGACTTTCGTGCTACAAGCCTCTACACCGCGTCCTTTTCTGATCTATTGTGTTTGTCCTCGAGATCATTTAGAGTTCTTTGTCTAGCCCTGTCTCCTTTACGAGACTCTACAGGCTAGTTCTTAGAACTTCCATGAATCTGGGAGCTCTTGGTTTTTCTTCTCCCAGCGTTAGAAACCTTTGCCTTGACAAGCCCTCGCAGTGGCATAGTATGTGTACTGATGTTTCCTCTTCTTCCTGACAGAACCTGCATAGCATTTCTTCTGCCAGGCCTATTGTACTCATGTTTGTTGAGCCTACAGTGTCCTGTGAGAAGTCCTACTACTAATCTAGTAGTGTTCCTCTTCTGGCTTAGTAGATAGTCTGTGAATGTTGGCTGCGGTTGTTTGATAAACTCTTTGACCTGTCTCATCCCTGGTGCATTGTTCCACCATTCTTCCACGATCCACGATTTGGTGTTTGTTTTTAGTACAGCTTTTGCTATACCGCAATACGGTTCTGGGCCATTCAGGGCCTTACTTGCTCCGTCTCGGGCTAATGTATCGGCCTCTTTATTGCCTCTATAACCTGTGTGTGCCCAAACAAGTCTTGAGGTAACTTGCATTGAGTTGACTGCTTTTATCGCAGCTTGGCTATCTCAGTATATGACAATGTTTTTTCGTGAAAAATCGTGCCTTATTAGCTCTTGTGCACAATGGTGTATTGCAACGATTTCCGCTTGAAATATCGTCGCATGTTTGCCCAAGCTCAGTGAGATTGGTTCCGTAAATGCCGGCTCCTGCACCTTCATCCGTTTTGGAGCCATCAGTGTAGACAGCGATTTCCGCATTGATGGGAGGCCCCCCCTTCCACGCATCCCTGTCCGTTATACTTGTCTTGAAAGTTTTGTCAAAGCTATATCTGGGAAGAATGCCATCTGATGGCATTCTTGTAACCGGGTCGTTATCCAACTCTTCATATAGCTTGTTGTAGTCTCTCCCGTGCATATTGCTAATGGGTGTTTGTCCTCTAAGCAACCTGCTCGTGACAGACCTGGCTTCGGCTTGGATGTATATATGTAGTGGAGGTAGGTTGAGCAAGACCTCTAAGGCGGCTGTTGGGGTGGTTCTCATGGCCCCGGTGGCACTCAGACATGCTTGTCTTTATAGTCCTCCAAGCCGTCGAACCACTCCTGCCTGCTTGGTCTTTGGCCACCATACCACCGACCCATACGTTATCATGGGTCTGATAACTCTGACGTAAAGCCATGTAGTCATTTTTGGTTGTAGCCCCCAATTTTTTCCGCACATTCTCCTGCACTGATTGAAGGCTACAGTACTTTTTTCTATGGTTTTTTGTAGGTGTTGATTCCAGGTCAACTTATGGTCGAAGATGACCCCTAAGAAATATAATTATAATGGTTGTAAACCGCATATTTGGACAGGCTGTATGAATAATCTGAAAGACATACTTATAAAATAGTTTTTTAATCATCACATAAGGACATTTTTGAAAGATAATCATATACATGCTATATGTTGAAGAACCAAAATAGTTTAGCCTTAGTTGGGCCTTTTTTGGTTGTTTACGTACTGTGTTAGAGCTTTAAAAGGCGTTATAGGATATTCGTAGTTTTATTAGATATGTTGTATAGCAGTTTATAAAATTCTTATTAAACAAATTTTGCTATTTGGGAAACTGTGCTTGAATCAATGCCTGAGACGATGCTTCGCCATGTATTCTTATATTTATTGGAGTAATTTTATGACAACTGAACGAAAAATTCTCGCTTGAATTTTGCTCCTGTTTTCAACGTCTTATACGTGACTCCTACTTATTCAAATCTTCCATTCCATTGGATATGACTGAAAGCATCTTCACCCAAACGGGTTGTTCAGGCCTAATGCAATGAGCGAGGAATTCTGCTGCATCGCTGCTTTCAATGGGTTCAATAATTTCCATTTCCGTGCCCTTCTTGTTCACCTAATTACTTTTTTTTCATCTCGCCCTTCTCCAATATTCCCGGGAAAAGTTATGGAGAGGCCATAGAACTTGTTAATCCGTGATAAAAGTGGCTCTCGCGTATTCCTCGGGGAAATACTCCTCAAACTTAAAATCAGAGAGCGTTCTGTGCAATAAATCAGGCTTTACCGGATATTATCCAAGTATTTAACTTTCTATGGCTTCGGCATATGAGTGAGATATTAGGCGGGAAATAGAGCTCAGTGCGTCGAAAGTTGGATGTATAGCCAGAACCTGTGGCATGAAGTAAACAATAATGACTTCTCAAAACTTTTGATCAATATTCTCTAAAATCAAGTTTTTTGTTATGGGCATAGACATATTTGATTAGCAGCTTGAGAACCAGATCACATCTAATTTTGAATAACTTTCACCTAAAATCATACCGTACAACTTTCCAATAAGTGATTGAAATTACTGAACCGCTATTGAAAAATGAACTTCTTTCAGAAAATAAAAGAACTCACAATACACTCATGCATACTTGATTGTAGTCGATGCTCTCTGAACGAAACCCAACCTTTTCGACTTGGCGTAGTGTATGTACTTTTCATCGCCCTCTTGAGAACATAGTCATGAATGTTTCACTACCAAACGTAATCAGATTTTCTCCACAAGGTGCACTTGGAGGCTTTTCATTTCCACCAAAGAAATGCAATGAATATTCAATCTCAATCGGTATTTTATAGACTTCTGGCTGAGAAATGGGAATACGCAAAGGAGCAGTTTTTAATATTTTATTCATTACTCCCTATTTCTTCTTTTATTGACGACTTGTTTATTTTGTGCAAATTCAAGTTCACTAAGGATAGACTAAAAACCAATTTTGCCTATTTTCCACGATAATTTGATATTTGTTGACTAGTTTCGGTCATTACACCATTTTCAAAACTAACTAGATTACATCCAAATCTGAATATTTATACCTACATTGCCTAACCTAGGTTATACCTTAATTAGTAGCGGTAAATCCATTCTCAGAATCAATAAAAAATGATCAAAAACAATTAATTTGATAATGCAGGTATTGGGAATTGGGTTATAGGTTCAGGAAAGGGCTATTATTTAAATCGAGTTGTTCGTTGAGGATAATAGAATTGGGGTTTTTCTTTGACTTGTTTTCCATAGATTCCAACAAATTCATCATCTTCCCTTTTTCGCATGTGTGGAGAATTTTTAAATTATCTTTATCTATTTTATGTTTCGAATTTTGAAGATGATCATACATTTATGATTTTTTATCCGAAATGACATGTTCATGGTACCTTATATCAAAATTTCTACCAGTTAGACCTGTATATATGGCGGGTCATTCACCACATTCTAGTCGATATATACCAGATCTCTTCATTTTGTCTAATTTAGGTTTGGCATTGAATATTCTGTTTTCTAAATTCCCGTTGGTTTTATAGGATGTTTGTAGTTTGAATTTTGAAAGATAATTTTTAATATTCTGGGAGATTCTACCTGCATAATTAATACTAACATATTTGTGTTCTGGTTTTGTGGAAATTGCTAACGATTACCTGTGGGAAAACTGATGCGACATCCTACCACAAATCCCATTTACTTTCCGCAATATTCCCCCAGAACAAACCGCCCAACATGCCCCCCATGTGTATATGTTGGCCTCATCTCAACGAAAGAATCAGTCCACAGCTGACGCCGAGTTTGACAGGAAATGTGGAGCGACCCTTGTTCTTGTTGACGCGTTGATACAAAATAAACTCCGAGGTATTCCATCATCCCTCGCGAGGTGGTTAGGTGGAAGATTCAATATAAATCCTGAGGGAGAACCGTTGTTCAGTTTCTGGGACGATAGTTTTCTGTTGGGAGAAAACACAGGACAGCTACGTTGCCACGTTGCCACAATCGAAGCTTGACAGATGAGTGAGATGTTTCCATACAACATCGTGTATGTTGCTGTTTTGGTGAATATGGTGTATCGGGGAAAGAGGATATTGTATCGCAACCATGTAGTTTTTATGGATATGAGAATAGACTTGAATCGGCAAAAAATAACGTTAAGGAAGCTGGTTGAAAATTATCTCAGAAGGAAATGTGGTAAGATGACTCAATCCCCTCTGACCCCAAATGAATGGATAGTTATTTATGTATCAAGCAAGTAGGGTGATACTTTTTCCACGAGTAGGAAATATTGACGCACGATGCCTCAAATGAGGACCGAGGCTAGATGTTTTGCTATAGGTGAAAACATCTAGCTTCGTTCCTCCAGCCCCGTGTGGGGACAACAAAGTCTCATAACGTCCAGGATTCGACAGACTTTGTGAAAAAAATCAGGACCATAACCCTGAGGCCAAATAATATTAGTGTCAGCTTCGACGTAGTGCTTTGTTCATCAACGTCCCACTGAAAGATACTTTGAGGGAGATAGCCAAGATGTTTTCGAATGGTATAGGCGGACTATTTGAAGCATGTCTCTCTGGCAGTTGATTTTAATGGAAATGGAATTTCTATGAGCAATTAAATGACGTGGCAATGATAAGTCCACTCATTTCAGTGAGCATGGAGAATGGAGCGATTACAGAAGAAGACAATCGATGTTTTCGATCTCAAACTGACCATGTGACCACAACACGTGGATGGCACCTTCGTCATTTGGGACACGGAAGGGACAGATTGGACCTTTTGCTACACCACCTGAATTCTTAACACACTAACACTTAGTTCACCATGAACATGACCGTTTTAACAATTGTTGGACAATCACACCGAGAAAAAACTGTAATAACCATTATTAAAACTTTAGTATTGGCAATCAAATCAAATCAAAAGCATCTGTATTTAGGACTGGGTCTCAATTGCCACTAGGAAAAAAAGACCCAAATAGTGTTTAAGTGCCACTATCAAACTAAAATTCAAATACTTTCAAATGAAGTACTTGTAGTGATGACACAAAGTAATTGGTCCTTAATAAATAGTTTAATTGTTGTTATTGTCGATTTTATTTGTCATAAGGAAAAAGGTATTTGTTTTTAAAAACTTTCCTGATGAAATCATTTTTACTCACTTTCGAAACTAACGAAAGATGTTGATAATACCCAAGCTTTAATCGACTATTTTCGATGCTCTTGTGATATTACTAATAATAATCTCCGGAGCTTTCCACATACCACATAGGTTTCCGAGTACAGTTGTACTAACATCGCTGAAACCGTGAAATCATACACGACCATAATGCGCATTCGTCGTACAACGGACTATAGTCCGTAATATATCCAGTGATAAGGCGTTCAACATGAACGTCGCCGCAATAAATGGGTATTTCACATGATCAGCTATGTTGGTAGAACTGTAAATTGTATGTCCTCAAGTAACCGGAATCCTGAAGTATTCGTACTACTCTTTCAAATTTCAATAGATAGTTTCAATCAATATAGCTTAATAGGGTGAATACCTATTTCTGGAATAATTTGCATGCCCGTTGATATTTTACAACTCCGCCTGTCTTCCTTAATGGTTATGAAAACCTCTGTGGGACGCTACTTGGTTATTCAGTCATGATAAATTATCGTCGTTGGAAAATATTGACAAGCCTCAATAATTCGGTTGAGGTAATGAGAAAGTTCGTCGGATGTATATAGCTGTTTGGAAGTTTTATGGTAGCTTCTTGTATACGAACTTCATAACCACAGCCCTAGTTTTCAAGAAATATGTATAGTTTCCACGAAGCCGTTTTTGCATCAGTTTTGTCTCTTACACAGGAAAGAGAATATGAGAACGTCTAATGAACATTGGGTAAAACTCCAGCATAGCGATAGTCGGTTCGGTCCCGATGTGGATGCAAGCAAGTGTATTTGGAGTTGTCCAAATGCCCATTCTCGTCTAGACACCGACCAACCGTGGTGATCTGTAGGCTTTCCGGGTTTCCCTACAGCTGAAAAGTGAATATGCCACCAAAAATCGGTGAGTCGCCCCGGAGCGCCACGGCAAAGGATATTAGCCGTCCTCTACCCGCACATCATGTCCATCATTTTACGAAGGACTCCTTTGATCAGAACCAGCTTTTTAAATGAATGATTAGAGCCTGCGGAGTTCAAAGAGTAAATCTCCATATTTAGTCCGTTTTTCCACCTCTGTTCGTTTCACCGGGAGCCGAAAACTCTATGCCGAAAATCGTCCTACTTTGATGGTCAAGGAGGACTACTTCAGGCTCATTTGCTTGTATTTGCATGAGGGTGGAGAATGAGTAGTTCCAATAAATTCGGTTACTTCTCATTCTCCACAACGAACTCAATATCTCCCGGAGCATAAGGCAACAACGGTGTCTCGTCTATACCGTACGAGTGTCGTGGATAGTAGTACAACACTCGTAGAGCCGCGTTATTCCTGTGGATATAGGCTGAGACCGCATAAGCTTGACACGCGGACAGTAAATGCATTATGATCTCAGGGTCTCCACGATACGCTCTGCATCTAGTGTCCGGGACCTCTATACCCATCACGTGACTACGGTAGGCCAGGGTGTTAAAGACACCATCCTGGCAGGCCATTATGAATCCCTCGGTCTCCGACTTCTGCTCACTTGACCTAAGGAAAGCAAAAGTCAGGTTTTTGGATAAGCCAAGGTCTTCAATGTTCTTGAAGAAGACCCCATGTATTGGCTTATCTTTGTGCAGCTGCAGGAGGACGTCAGTCTCCGCAGCTTCGATGTGAGCTTTCTGCTGGACGGGTTCCAACTCGGTGACAGAGTTTGGATTAACCCATTCAAAGTCGAAAACGAGACCAAATTCATCGGCTACACGGGCTGCTGCCTTGAAAAGAAATGCTCCGATCCCTGCTTTCTCATGGTCACAGACCAAGCAGGAAAGGGGATCTGAACTCTTGATAACTGTACAGGCTCCATCCAGCACCATTCTGTTATGTAGACACTCCAAACTCAAAAGTCCAACGCCTCGCTGCTGTATGGGAAAGTACAACCGTGGATGAATCATTTTGTGATTTTTAACGTCGAGTTGTCGCAGATCCTCTTGGGTCCATATCCCCACTCCAAAAGAGTAGAGTGAGATCGGAACGGCAAGAATATTAGTTGCAGCATCTTCGTTATTCCCCGTTAGTTCTGACGAGCAGATCTGTCGGGGTTTGTGCTGATAATTGCCGCGGTGAGAGTTTTCAACAGTGGTTACCTCTTGGAGGCGGCGCTGTTCCACCCCTTGGTAAGTGTACGTCTCTCTGGCATCAAGATGATGTCTACGTCTACAAGCTGGACATCGTCTCCGTACTCCTCGCATCGTCCTCTCTTGAGATGAACGTATCCTCTAGCACGACACTCAAGGACTGATGTAGATCCTCTTCTCCCGAAGCATTATTTTTGAGATCATCCATACACATATTAGACAAATACAAGTAAATATACATAGCTTACATTCTTTAATAATAATACATATTTGTAACATCAACAAATTGTTGAATTCCCTATTTTGGGATTTTTTTAATCCACTTCTCCAACTCGCAAATGAAAATATTTTGGGCAATGATTAGTTTGAAGTCGGTTGGAATGGGGCTGTATAATTTTAGTCCTAAGTAATCAAAACTATGCTATAAGATATTTTCATGACATCGAGGGATCACAAAGGAGTTTCATTTGTTTTCAGTGATGTAAGTGTGAACTTCTATAAATGTGTTGTCTAGCAACAGTTTCAAAAAGTACAGGCACCTTACATTAAGATAGCCTGTTCATGTATTGGGTTCTTCTGTTGAGAATGTGATGGAAAGTGAGTATGTCATTATCATTAGGAGATTTTGTATTCTCTCTAAGAGGTTTTTATATTTGTTGCTAGGGGACCCCCAGGCTAATATTCCATAACATGAATGGCTCACAGCAAGAGCACTGTCATATCATTTCAAAAACTTATATTCATGAATCACCGCACCAAAAAAAAACACTCCTTCCATATATCTTTCATGTAAAATGTCAGGTTCAATTCTAGACAAAATTTCTCCAATTGCATCAGCAAGGTCTAGTTCAATCGGGTTCAGAATAATGATATGAAAAGAAGGTCCTACTTCTTCCTTAATCATCATCAAAATAATTTTCGAATTTCCTGCTGTCTTGGATATCATCATATGGTCGTTTGACACATTGCTTGAACTAAATCCAACTCAAAAGTTATCCGTCAGTAAATGCTGCACGGAATACAGAATTTGCCCATACCCGTCACAAAGTTCAACAAAAGAAATTCTATAAAGCCACCCCTTTCAACTCGGGGATATATGCCCGTCCCGACCCCTCTCAACGAAACGTTTTGTCAGAAGGTATTATGGAAAGCCCGCATTCTTTCCCGAATCGACAACGCACACTTTATCGCTCCGAAAGGATTCGAACGAGTCTCGGCGGACTGTTGGGGATTTTCAACAGTTTATTTCATCTTTGCGTAGCTATTCTCACGAAAGCATTAGCATTTCCAAAAGGTTTTTCGGTCATCGCCCCAAACTCTTCCCTCAAAATGTCGGAATTCGAAATGTGGGATTCCAATGATATATGATGCACGATGTAACGTATGAATGTTTGTTGTTACTGTTGCAAATATTACAAATTGCAGTTGGGATTGCTGGGGATTCTTGCAAAATTTATTTTGGTTCGCTACATTCAAGGTAGACTTCAGTCAGTCTTTTGAGGTATTAAATGGCACTTATATAAGGGCCATTGCAAAACTATTCAATAGTCCAAACATGATCCGCTATCCCTGATTTCGTTGTTTCTCCTCTTTGAGTGTTTCTTTTCTGTTCAGCGAGTCTCACGCTCAGTGGTCTCTTGGTTTCTCCAAGATACGATTCGCCGCATTCGCAGGGCACGCGGTAGATGCAGTTTTTGGAGTCAACGTCAGCGTTACGTGGTTTTGTCTTTGTGAGGTGGCTGCGAATGGTGTTACCTGACTTTGAACATGTCAGTATTTTGTATTTCGACCTGATTCGCCTCATTCTTTCCGATAGACCTCTAACATAAGAAAAGCACAAGGTGGCTTGTGTCATCTCGTCTAGTTTCTTGTTGTTGTTCTAGCTCGCAGGAGAGACCTTACTAAGACATAAATATGGTTAATATTTAGTAGATGTTTTTCTTGACCAAAAGCGAGCTTTTGGAACTGTGGACCATACGATGGGAATAAAACAGATACGTGGGTATGGTGAGTATGGTAAAGTACATGACTGGGTGTCTGAATATTTCAAAGATCGTTAAATTTGAACAAAGCTGCTACAAGTAAATATTGAACATGAGGACCCTCAGGGAGGTGTCATAGGCCTGTTACTGTTTGTTCTGTATTTGAAGTTACTTATTGATTGTAACTGTATGAATGTATACGCCGGTAAAACATTGATAGCATGTAGTGACTCCAATATTCGTTGGCAATAACAAAAATGAACAAGAAATAAACTGAAACTCAATGTTAGCAAAACTAAAGCAACGATACCAACACTAGTTTACTAGTATGGAATCCTGAATAGTGAAGAGGTCAATCTGAATATTGATGATAAGTATCTTGTTTTTCAATTGATGGTGTTTTGTTCTTTGATGACCACTCTCAGTATGTATTTCTTCTCAAAAAATTCCCAACATCTTTCTGCATAAACAAATATTAAAGTTTACCAACCAATTATACAACCCCATTTCGATAATTTTGCCTCAGTTACAGATCTGTTCAATTCAAACGTCTGAGGTCTTTGTTCGCTTCTGACGTAATGAGATACTACACCACAAGCCTTAAGCTGCGTACAGACTTGCATACGCATGCGGTGAGAAGCTACGCATACACATACGAATGCAAATCCGGTCGGTGTTTTCGTGACTTCTCGCCGCATGCGTTTTACCTCTCGCGAATGACGTGAGCGACGCATACCGTGAGCCAGAGTTGTGTCGGTTTTTTGGCGCACATCAAAGAAACGTACGTGTGCAATCGCGATCGATTTGAACAGAAGGTTGAAGCACACTAGGGCGAGCGGAACCGCGCCGCGCCCTGAAAAAATTCCGGCTGAATTCTGTACATGCATCCTAAAGGCCGATTCTCACTAGGAGCGGAGCCGCGCGGCGTGGCACGGCAAAAGTCGCTTGCAATTATTTGCGTGTAATTAAGTGATCCCGTCCTCACCTAAGCATAGCGGTGTAGAGCAGAGCATCGCGTTTTTTGACAGCACAGTTTCAACGCCTCCAAATCATTTCAATTGGTTGGAAAATATATCAATATTTTATAAGGCTGCATTCATTTCGAATGGGTCGTACTGTGTTTTTTTTTCATGTTCGTGTGACCAGCTAACGTAAACTCCACCAACTTATAGCCAGCTGACTTTTTTTTTTCTTCAAAGTATTGTGTCGACTATTATTCAACAAATTTTCAGTCGGGAGAAAATCATTGAAAATTATTTTTTGGATTGGAGTGTATGGTCTAAAATTGACAATTTTACCAGGCGATTTTGACCACGAATCGTGCTTCCACAATTCTAGTTGGTAAATGTATGGGGCCCCTCACACATGATCAAAATTCCTATTTTTTGTTCTACCTTGTACACTGTTTGAAAATTTGAAGCTTTGTCAAAAATTCCCGAATGGTGCAAATTTTCAATTTTGAATTTTTTTCAATTTGCCGCCATACCAGCGATCACGTGATATGTGTCAAAATCGATTTTTAGGTTATCGGACATGCACAAACTTTTCCCATAAATCTTTTTTCCAATACTCTAATAATGAACTTTTTTCCCAAATGGTAAGTACATACTTTTTGGCGGTCATTGTATGAACGCAACATCATTGTGGTGGTAAACTCTCGTTTTGTTCAGTTGTTACATCAAACAACCAACTGACAAAAAACCAGATTCGTAGAAATTTGTGCAAATTTTCCGTGGCTGTCTCCTGTACTAAATGTATAAATTACAAATCCGAAAACAAACCTTCCAGCGTCTAACTGTCATCCTTTTTCTTCTAGATGTTTGATAAATCCTTATTGAAAAGACACCAAACCCACTCCATATAATAACTTCTTTTTAGTGTACAAGTCACAAAGCAATTTCCTTCTCAATCATTTCTTTTCCTGCCTTGTACACGACTGGCAAAGTGAAAACCCATATTCTTCGTCGAGCATAAAAGCTCATTTCTCCTTAGAATAGGCGCTGCTTTGAAGTTCTCGACTCCTGTGTACAACAACAAATAGTACAGAACTAATGAAACGTCTGGAGGAAAGATAATTTCAAAATATATTTGGCGCTTCTCGGCATCAAAATTGAGTGGGCGTCTTTGGAAAGGGGAAGCCATCGTTCTTGTGAAATACTAATTTAATTGAAAGAAAATGAATGTTTAATTTGGGCTTGGAATGATGATGACTCAAGATAATATTTACGTTATGTTTCAAAATATAATGAACTGTAGTAATTTCGTGTTATTTTGTGAGAAAACGAGCCGCAGTCGACGAATACCGATTAGGAACTAGCTTTTGCCACGTGGAATACAGAATTGCAAAATTGATATTGTTTTTTACGACCCACATATTCTAAGTTGATATACTTCTATAGACGAAATTGTATGAATTATTATTTTATGCCAGAATGTATAAGTTTGGGCTAGAGGAAATTGCAGCCTCTTCATTAAAATTATAGTGATTCGAAGAAAATCAACAAGCTCTCCGGTAAGAATAGTATAGCTCTGTGACACGTTGCCTGATGCCATTGCAAAATCTCGGTGCATCAATGTTAGGGTGGGTCCACATTGCTCGCGAGCAGCACGAACGAACACAACAAGCGCAACGAACGGAGCGAGCAGCACGAATGTAGCAAAAATCATGTTCGTCCTGTTCAGGCTGTTTGCAGCGTTCCGCGTGCTTGCAATCACCCAAAACACATGTTTTGGCGGGTCTACATTGCTCGCGAGCAGTACGAACGAACACAACAAGCGCAACAACGGAGCGAGCAGCACGAATGTACCAAAAATCATGTTCGTTCTGTTCAGGCTGTTTGCAGTATTCCGCGTGCTTGCAATCACCCAAAACAGATGTTTTGGCGGTTCCACATCGCTCGCGAGCAGTACGAACGAACACAACAAGCGCAACGAACGGAGCGAGCAGCACGAATGTAGCAAATATCATGTTCGTCCTGTTCAGGCTGTTTGCAGCGTTCCGCGTGCTTGCAATCACCCAAAACACATGTTTTGGCGGGTCTACATTGCTCGCGAGCAGTACGAACGAACACAACAAGCGCAACGAACGGAGCGAGCAGCACGAATGTACCAAAAATCATGTTCGTTCTGTTCAGGCTGTTTGCAGTATTCCGCGTGCTTGCAATCACCCAAAACAGATGTTTTGGCGGTTCCACATCGCTCGCGAGCAGTACGAACGAACACAACAAGCGCAACGAACGGAGCGAGCAGCACGAATGTAGCAAATATCATGTTCGTCCTGTTCAGGCTGTTTGCAGCGTTCCGCGTGCTTGCAACCACCCAAAACACATGTTTTGGCAGATCCACATCGATAGCGAGCAGCACGAACGAATACAAGCGCAACGAACGGACCGAGCAGCACGAATGTACCAAAAATCATGTTCGTCCTGTTCAGGCTGTTTGCAGCGTTCCGCGTACTTGCAATCACAACATAAATTTTATACATTGAATAACAAAAAAAATATATACTTGGATGGAGATCAAGAGAAAATTCCTAAAAACGATGATTTAACCCTGTTTTGAGTTTTTTTTTTAATACGGAGGTAGTTTCCAGAATAAATATTGTGATACAAAATCTGAAATGGGATAGAGCTTTTTCAGTTCATATTTTGAATAAGTATACAGTAAGAAAGAAATTTCCAAAACGATGAATTGACTCTTTTTTGAGATTTTTTTTTTAATACGGGGGTAGTTTTCATGGTGAGTATCGTGATATAAAATCTGAAATGGAGTAGATAGGCTTTCTCAGCTCGTTCTAAATATGGAGTGAAGAAGAAATTTTAAGCAAAATTTTTTCATCTCATCATGTATATAATTGTTATGACCACTGAGAAATATGATCTTATTTTTTATCATATGTCTCCAAGTCTTTTGATAGACGCAATTATTAAATTTTTATAAGGAAATTATGCAACGAACCGTACACACAGGGCCAAATTAGAAGAAAACCAGTCTGAATACGAGTTTTATCTGGAGTTCCTCAAGGAGCACATTTTGCCCCTCTGGACTACAATCAATTTGTGAACGACATATACAACTACTGTGACAGTTCAGATATTATGAAGTTTGCAGGCGATTTGATAATGTATAAGGAAACAAATTGCAGCAAGGGCTAAAAATCCTCTTGCCTCAACGATGTATCTTAATGGTGTCAAACAAACCAACTCTTCTTGAATGTGAATAAGTGTTACTGCATCAGCTTTTTCAAAAATATCGACCAATTTAAACAAACATTAAAAGATGCATGTAATAGCATCGTTCGTTTCTGAAACTACAGATATCTTTCATGAATTCTTATAGCGGAAATACAATTTTCATTGATGGATTTTTTCAAAAGCTAGGTCACTAATAATTTTCAATGAAATCGTTAGGATTTGTGGAATTCATAAACGAACTAACGACAGGATCTTTAATTGAAAATTGTTGTCACTGATGATGCTAGTTATTTCGAATGAAACGCTATAAAAATATTAAATGTGATATACAACTGAATTGTGATTTTATCGCTTTATCAATATTTGTAATAATGGAAGAAACGGGTCCGTATTTCAAAAAAAAAGTTTATGGTAGCTGTTGTGACACAAATCTTTTGAATGAAGATTTATTGTTACATGTTGAATACAATAAAACTTTCTTTTTCTATTTTTTATATTTTCTGAAATAAAAAAATAATTCTATTCGTAAAAAACAAAAACATTTTTAGTTTTTCCTGTATATCTCGGGCGAGGGTGCCTGTAGATTTTCTTCGACCATTGTACTGTTCCCCAAAATAGTTACCTTTTTTCCCATTTATTCGTCTTCACATAGGTTACGATTTAGAATATAGCAATGTTATGTACCACATGATAAAAGAAACGGCCTGTATATTTTTTCATGTAATGGGGTTGATTCCGTGAAAAAACTAAATAAAATAAAACCACAAAACTCACCAGACCGAGCTCAGCAACAACAGCAGCCAGCACCAGCAAAATATCGCCCGCCACCTCGAGCGGAAACCGTTCGAAAAGTTTTCCTCTTCGGCCCGACCACCACCGCGTCCGTCGATCGCGCTCCGGTTCGACGTTTGAACGTGCCAAAACAACTCGACGGCGTTACACTGACTCGCGTCTGCCAGTGCCGACGCTGTTACCTGCCGGCGGCGCCCGCGACGCGACGCCTCGCCGGAACTCGCGCACTCCTAGAAGAGGATTCGGACGAGGTGGCGGAGGTCTCGTAGTCCTACCGGATAAAATTGATGACATTTTGATGGTGATGGACTTGCATTTTTTGTCGTCCGGGCGCAAGGGGGGGAATTTATTCGATACTAGTGTTGGATAAATCGAATTTCATACTGATACATCATAAACAAATAAACTTTCAGTTACTTCAACTATAAACATGTTTATAATTCCAGTCATTCAGCGAAGTCGCAGGGAATGCAATATAAGCTCATGTGTATTTACAATAAACATGCAGTAGTATAGATATAACGTGAATGTAACTATTTCAGTTTAGCACTTTAGCTTTTACTCTAGCAAATTCATAAATGTATGCAATTTATGACAGAAAATTAAACTAAAAGACGTTTTAAATTTTTGAGAAAGGCATAAAGCACGAAAATAATGTAAGTAGGTAATATGAATATTTGGCCTGAGTTTGGACTTCCTGGGGACACTCCTACCGGACGTCCCAAAAACTCCCAAAAAGTCGTACTGTATCATGTAACTCTCTACTTTTGTTAAATAATTTTACGCACCTGACTTTTCCTTTTTTGCAAATCGCTGAAGTAGTGTCCAGAACTTTTGACAGGTTCAATAATAAGTCCTGATAAACATTTTCACCAAATTTCAAAACTTTCGGATTTATTATTTTCATTTGCTGAAATTTGGCCTTTGTTAATTGAATTAAGTCGATTTACCTTGATTTAATTTTTCGCATTTCAGGGAAAACTGAGTAGGGAAATATAAAGTAAATATAAGAAAACAGCAGAAATAGGCAACATAGCACATCAAACAAAAAGTATTAGTACAAGTATTTTCATTCCTTGATGCACATTTCAATAACCAAGTTATCTAAATCATAATAAACAATCAATAATTTACTATATTCCTACTAACGAAGAGCTTGCTATGTCAGTATCTCTCAAGCCTTCGTTGAAGGCACTCCAATTTAATGAAATCAAGATGCATATAGATATGCCTGATATGTCTCTTTGTATTATGAGAGAAAATAAAAAAAAAGTTTTTTGTGTTTTATTTAAATAATCAAACAGATCATATGAACTTAAGAACAATATAAGAACTAAAGCATTATTCAATTAATCAACTTAACATAGTATTGGAGCTCCATATATCTTTATATGCATTTCTATTTTAAATAATCGATGACTCATCCTTTAGTTGTTGTGGGAAAACTTTCCTGTTCGATCTGGTCCACTCTGTTATTAAATATTTTAAAATTCCTGGTATCTCTGTATTTATTTTTATTGGTGTTACACAACTCTTTCGATTGAGATAATGATTTTCCCATGGCTTTGTGAGTTTTCAATCCATTGTCAGTTTTTCCATTGGATGCTGATACTATGTTTTCTCCAGCAGTGGATGCATTTTGCTTAGGAACATTTTTAAATGTATTTTTCGATTTGGTAGCTAACGTGTGAGTGGTTTTGTTTCCAACTCTTTCATTCAGTTTAGATCTCCCTATCCCTTCTACAGGAGATGCAATTTTCTTGGAGAAATTTTTAATTTTGATTTCGGATTTGGTTGCTAACTTCACAGTAGTTTTTTTAGCGGTTGGACCACTCTCCTGATTTGATTTTGGTTTTACAGTTCCTTTTGAAGAAGATGCATTTTTCTCAAGAACTATTTTAATCGTGTTTTCTGATTTGGTGACTAACTTTGGAGTCGTTTTTTTTGCTGCATCTCTATCTCTCTGCTGGTTTAATCTTAGTTTTGCCTTTCCTTCTTCAGTAGGTGAATTTTTCTCAGTAACACTTTTAATTGTATTTTCTGTTTTGGTAGCTGACTTGGGAGTAGTTTGTTTTGCTTTTCCATATTTTTTCTGATTCGATTGTGATGGCTTGTTTTTGTTTTCATTACTGGATTTTGCATCTTCTATGAGTGACCTTTTAAGAATATTGTTGTTGAGTGTTTTGAAGAAGGTACTCGTTGCCAAAGCTGATTTATTTGTGTCATAAACATATTTAGTTCCGATTTTTGATTTAACTGACTGGCTGGGAGGAGTTCCAGCTTCATACTTATTGTTATAGATATTGTTGTTGAGTGTTTTGAAGAAGGTACTCGTTGCCAAAGCTGATTTATTTGTGTCATAAACATATTTAGTTCCGATTTTTGATTTAACTGACTGGCTGGGAGGAGTTCCAGCTTCATACTTATTGTTATAGGTCGAGTTTAGGGTATTTCCTTTTATCAAAGAATTCATATCTAGTGAATAAAATGGATTTCTATATGGATAATTTTTACTTCTATTTACTGCCTGAAAAAATAAAAGATACCGTAGTAAACAGAGCAAAATAATGATACTTCGGAATATATTGGTTTAATGTTGAATATTTTTCTAATATAATATGGAATAGGTGTATGACTTCTCATGTTCAAAAAATGTTTATTAGCAGTCCTGAAAGACGGTTCTCAATTTTATGTAAGAATTACCTGTATTGGAGATATATATTCCTTGTAACCGGAATTTTGTGCAACAACAGCTACATCAAGTTGCAGTGATTTGTATTGGAAACCATTCAATTCTTCTTTTGCTTTCTTAGCATCGCAACTGAATTCAAAGATAACATATGCAAAACACAAGCCTAACTTATTATCATGTCTAATATAAGTCTTCTCAATTTTTCCTAGAAGATATAATTGCTCTTTCAGCAGGATTTTTAATTCCTGGTTTGTTGTGTTCTTATCCAAGTTCACGATTCGGACCACTTTTGGTTCTGATTTTTCCATTTTGTGCCTTGGTAGAGTAAAATAACTCGTATAATTTTTTTGGCTGGTAGTTTAATGCAGGAGATTGATTTTGGGGATTCACATGACAATTGACAACTGATAACATTGACAAGATGACAACTGACGAATTCCCTTAGAGTACTACAAGACATAGAGATGCCCTCTGTCTGTACATAAACAAATAGCTGTTTTGAAGTGAACATGAACTATCCTTCTCTATACAATTTGGGGGTGAGGGGGTGATGGGTGGTGAAATGTTATGGACAGTTTGTTTACCTTTGAAGTAAGAAGGACCATAAAACAAACGAAGAACGACAACTTGATCCGAATAAAATGAGCAGGCATACACGAAACTAACCGATTGAATACGGACTTAAAATGTACAAGTATTCAGTTGAGGCTAAGTTAGTCAGGTCAAGTTGAATTAGATAATTATTTATGCATTTTTAACTCAGTTCAAATGCAGACATCTTTCCATTCACACTTCCTGGTGTTACCAATCACAGAGCGCTTATTTCGTGCATTTTTCTTTCGTCTTGGCAGTGTTCCCAGGCCTAGTACTTTCGTACTAGTTTCAGTACCTTTTCACTCTGTCCTAGTATAAGCAATAGTACGCAGACAGTAAAATTCGTACGTTTTACACATTTTGACTCGAAAATCATACATCATCAAACAATACCGAAATTATAGAGGTGTTCGTTTGTGTCAATAAATCTGATCTAAGCAGCCATCTTTCACCTGCTCATCTTTCTCTAACACTTGTGTAATTCATTTGTCTTTCTCTTTTAGAAATGCCGCTTGGATCAGATTTATTAACACAAACGAACACCCCATATTAGTGCTTTCATCCAAACATAGTTTTGAGTTTTGTGCCTATATGTATGTTTTATGCAGTTCATATTTATTACATATAAATATTGTCATTTGTCAATTGCCGTCGCTCCGCTCATGGCGCTAGGTGCACGTGAAAGTCCCCGCCTATAGCGTACTATTTTTTGATTAACTGCTGGCTGAGAACATGTTCTATATTACATGACCAATCAGAAAACAGAAGGCTGTAATCTCAACTACAAAAGGCTGTCATGTGAACAAATACTGTTATTTTTTCCTTTTCTCCCTTTCCTTACTCAATGGAAGTTTGAATGAAAATCTAAAATAGTACCTTTCTCGAAAACGGTACTTTTTTCGGTGATTTTCTAGTACATTTTTTTTAGTTGAAGGGCTGGCAACACTGCGTCTTGGGTGGAGTATGGATGGGACTCAGATTGGAAGTTGCGCAGTTGCGGAGTTGTGATTCCCACAGAGTCCGAGGCTCCAAGCACAAGTTTTAAATAATTCTATTGAAGAAAAGTAAGTTAGTATAATGAACCGAATTATAAGGATATGGGAAGAAAAAGAAAAGAGAGCTTTAATGGAAAGCTCAAAATCGAAAGCGATCCGTATTGTCAAGTTGGCTAAAGATACTAATAATTATGAACTGACAACCTTTCTTAAAGAACAATTGAATCTACAAG
The DNA here is from genome assembly GCA_958298965.1 of Chrysolina haemoptera. Lineage (NCBI taxonomy): Eukaryota > Metazoa > Arthropoda > Insecta > Coleoptera > Chrysomelidae > Chrysolina > Chrysolina haemoptera. The sequence continues at coordinate 5,153,191 of OY282603.1, read as the reverse complement.
GTGGAATTGAGGAGATCCACATCAGAAATGATTATAAGCTTCACTTGGTTTTTGCTTATGTTATTTTTGAAAACAGCTGTGATGCTAGGACAGCAGTGGAAAAGTTGAATCGTGTTCTTTACAAATCATTGCTACTTGATGTAGCACTGATCACTCCAACTGGCCTTTACAAAAAATATTCATGCAGGTCACTGTCAGAAATAAGAACGAGCATTCCACTTGCAGAAATAAGACCGAGCATTCCACTTGCAGAAATAAGACCGAGCATTCCACTTGCAGAAATAAGACCGAGCATTCCACTGGCAGAAATAAGGCCGAGCTATCCACTGCCAGAAATAACGAGGGGGTCACTGACAGAAATAAGAACAAGCACAGTTCTACGGGGAAGTGTACCTAAACAGGTAATTTTATAAATTTAATTGTTTGATTTTACTTAAATTATATAAAAATTATAAATACAGAAATTTATACTTGCAGCTAAAATGGACGCAGGGGTGTAGATATAAACATCAGGCTGATGTGTGTTCATCATAAACACTGTTTTATAATCTCTTTGACGCCGACTAGGTCAAGAAGTTAAGAAAATATACTCTTAACCACTGGAATTAATATTTTAAAAGTACTGCCTTTTTCAGTATGGCAAAATTGCAATTTTGAAAGTATTTTCAAATATAAAATATTCATTATGAATAGTCAAATTACGGCTTTCAATTCCCTGAACCATTACCCTTCTGGAAAAACTTGAATGCTTTTGCATCAGAAGTGCACCTACCTCTGCGGCTGTTTCTTCTTCTTCTTCTTCTTTCTTGACACAACAATCTTGTGGCATGACAAGAATTCAAATGACCTTAACAGTAAAATGACTCGGGATATCGTGATTGTATTCAACATTTCAGCATGATTTTCATTCTCCAAAAGAGTGCTGTTCGATATCTCAAGTTGGGCCTAGAGTTTCTTGCAAAGATTTATTCAAAGAAAATCCTTACCTTTACTCTTCATTCTTGAAACGGCATGCTTGGTACATAAAAATAAGTCTTGTATGGCATTATAGATGGATCCACCCTCCAAAATAACGACTTGAGGCTTCCTATTCCCTCTTCGAATTTGATAAAAAAAAATCACTGGTATACAATGCTGTTCTATTATACGTATAACCATCTTCCAGCTTGTATCAAAACCATTGACTCAGTAGTTTTATTTAGACAAGCATTCGAACTTCTCCTGAGTCCCAACATATTTTTATTTTTAATTTTTATTAAAACTAACTCAAGTCTTTTTATAGGGATGTAGCATGAGAATGCTTGATATCGAAAGGATTAAACTGGCACCCCTCAATCATCAGTTGAAGGTAATTATTAATCATTTCAAATTTTATCTTCATGTGATATTTTTTTTCGAATGTTTGAGTTAATTTGTTGTATGGATCTTTCATGACATAATATTGAATTTTTATCTTATTTCACTTAGTTTTATGTGGAAAGTATGACCATGTCTACGTACTGTACAAAAATTGCTCTATATTTATTTTAGAAAATCACTGTGTACGTTTCGTCATTGTTTTGGCATCTACAAAGTGAAAATAATCCACCACATGTTAACTGTGTCAAAAGTCGAGGCAAAATACGGATCTTCCGGCTCTCGTGAAAAGAATAAATACTGTTATGTTCAGAGACCATCGTGAAAACCTAAGAAATGCTTTGAACAAATAAAATATTTATTGCATAGAATCTCATAGAATTTCATAACAGTATGTGAACGAAAACAAAACTTATTCTATACTTTTACAAAGCTCCCTGCTCCAATACTCTCGACGTAATGTTTTCGACACTCCATATTGTCACAGGGTCGGTTATGAGCTGTCCATACTGGTTCACCTATGAAGAATCTTCTGGCTACTATGTTATTCTGCAATAAAAATGAGATACATTTTAGTAGTCCTTTTATAGAGACGGTTATTATTATTATTTAAGAATAGAGACAGGTTGATAGTATTATATGCAACAAATTTGCCAAAGTTGTCATTTTTGAGTCAAAAAGATGTTTTACAAAAGAGTGTTTCTGTTTTTGCGGTCATTTTTGCAACTCTCTTTTTTGTGGTTTTCTGTAGCATATATTCTAACCTAACCTAACCTAACCTTAAACTTTCTCCTTTTTCTCCAAGTAATATTAGATTCAGAACACAAGGAAAATGCGAAGCGAGCGGGTCCGGCCGACATTTCGCAAATCCATGCGAAGTGACTAACCTGGCAACAGCGCATTTCCGCAAAACAGAAATAGTACCATTAGAATTTGTTAGGGTTCACAATCGCGACGTTAAATTGTTTTCCTACGAGCGTGCGGAAAAGTAACTTTTCCGCACGACTTTTCGTTTTGAAAGTTGTACTTTTTCCGTACGATTTAAAATCGTTCGGAAAAGTTACTTTTCCGCACGATTTTTACTTTTCCGTACGATTTTTACTTTTCCGCACGATTTTTGTATTTTTGAAAATGATGATATTAAGGACTAACTAAATGATCTATGTAACTATTCTGTCGTATTAGACATTTTGTAGCATTATTAGAAAAACTCGTTTATTAAAAACCTTGTTTTTTCATAAATAAGATGGACAAAAACACTCGTAGGAAAAATATTGTACCTAACTCTTACGGAAAATGTCTTTTCCGCCCTTAACGGCTTGCCCGAACTCCGCTCAGCGTCGTTCGTGCAACTGCCGTTGCGTGCGGAAAAGTACTACTTTCCGCACTTGTTAGGTAAATAACTATTTTTTCACATCAGATTTCCAGTAATCCGAAGAGGTCAACTTGGCAACAGCGCATTTCCGCAATACAAAAATGGTAACATATGAATCGCCTAATGGCACAAAATCGCAATGTTCAATTTTTTTTTTTATAACAGATTTCCTCTATTTCCAGTAAACCAGATATTTACCGAGCTATTTTATTGTCCAAATTATCAATCGCATCTTCAAATTCCCCCAAAGATATTCATGCATTTTATTCAAGTATAGAAATTTTTCAATCTGTAAGATCATTACTAGTGGTCGGACCTAATGGTGCATGAATCATACCTAATCGAACCTAATATTATACATACCTTCTCATCTAGTGTGAATCTGTGGTAAATGCCACTTGGTAAAATTAGCAGATCTCCAGGAATAACTTCAATTCTGATCCACTCATCATTTTTGTCCCTCACATCAAAATATCCAGAGCCCTTGACAACCAGTCTGATTTCTTCATCAGTGTGTAAATGTTCCATATAAAAAGTTTTCAGCTTTTCCTCGTAATTTTGGAGACGTTCCTCAGAAAGTACTATTTCATCTTCATATGTGTAACCTCTTTCTTTCTTGAGCTTATCTAAAATTCCATCGCTTTGTAATGTGTCGATATTCAACTACAAAATCATAATAATGAAAAATCTTCATTTTCCTGGGAGACAGAATTGTATGTTTCTTATTACTTAGCTACAAAAAATCAGTAATGAAAACATATTATACAAATATTGATTGAAAGTTTGATTTTGTGGAGGAAGGTTATAAACCCAAAAAAAATCATGTCAAGAATATTATATAAACTTAAACATGGGTTCATGGTGCGCTATATCCAGAACGACCAGAACTCTTCCCACTACATTATTCATTAGGTTTGTTCGCGTTCATAAAATAAACAGTCGGAAACCATCAGAAGCACGCGCAGTTTCACAGAACTGTACGCATTCTTTGAGTTCTGTGGGACTACGCATGCTTGTGATGGTTTCGGACTGTTTATTTTGTGAACGCGAACAAACCTATTAGCTACATTGGAAAATCACTTGTTTCTTGGCCAAGTTCTTCATGACCTTGAAGTATTACTGTTATGATATTGCAAATAAAATAAATCAAACCGCTTTGAACTGCTTATCAACTCTATAATTCAAGCTTATCTTCTAATCATACATTTCATTATATGAATAATAAAACGAATATTCCATCAAAAAGGGGATTATAGGCATCTAATGACCTTTGGAATGGACAATAAAGAAAGCTACAAACTAGTAGCTATTAATTGAAAAAATAGTAAATTTTTCAACAAGAGATGAAAATACAAAAAGCAAAAACTCACCTTGAAATATTCTACGCCAGATAGTTCAAATAGTTCATGAATATCAATAAAATGAGGAGGATTTCGGTGGTGTTCTTTTCTTTGGTCACTAGGATCAGTGTCCATATACCAAGCCCTCACCATCTTTACTATATCGATTCAGTATTAGTATATTTTTGTTCTCAATTATTGCGAATAACTTTATACTTCAAATGTTCCCGAATCGATCAATTTTGAATTCAAGTAATTTGTTTGTAAACAAACGAACAAACGATGATAAACCTTTGACTTTTAACTTATCCAGTCTGTCAAAGTCAAAAGTCAAGTGTCAAGATGTCAAGGTTGTAGTGTATTGATAAATAGAAATAGTTATCATAACATATTGAACATTATGTTTTACAATTAAGTAGGTTAAGGATGATATTGTTTGAAATATTACATAGTGAGTTTTGTCCTAGTTTTAGTTAGAATAGATCAAGACAACGAGCTTGAAAGTAGTACTGTACCGAAGGCATTTTCGATACAATAAATGTAGTAATAAATAATGTCCTGCGTATTATTAGAAGGGAAATAGGATACCAAAGGACCATCCTATTACATGGCGATCCTGCCAGCCGATACTAGAGCTGAGAATCATTAGAATGAAAAATGCTATGAATATCGACGAATAACTGAAAATGGGTAGTGAAAATTCCAAGGAAGAGGTGATTATCACGCAATCAGGAATCAGTGGTGGAACTACTGCTGGAACAAATAGTGGAAATAAGTACTCTCTCCTTGAAGTTGTTGCAGTTGTTATGGGCATCTTGGTGTTGCTAGGAATTGCATTATGTTTGTGGCAAAAATCACGAAAGGCGTTGGAAAAGAAGATAAGAAGAGAAATTTCTAGAAGCAAAGAACTAGTCATTGAATAAGACAGATTGTTGGTGTTTAGGATTAGACGGTATTAGACGGTATCTCGGCAAAATAGATTCGAATCGGATTCAAAAACTTCAAAATGCGTGTATCAGAATGATCTTCGGGGTAAAAAAGTATAGTCATATCAGTCGCACTTATTCAGAAGCATAAATTGGCTGAGAATGGCAAATAAAAGATACACTCCATATTTGTATCAAAAAATTTTATCAGGAAAAGCCACCATAGGTACATGAGAAATTGAAAGTTCGTACAGATATACAATACATAATATCAATATTAAGGCCGATTCAGATATGTGGGTGCCCACGCTGCATTTTTGACCCCGCATGAGAAATGCATACCCATCGACGTTCACACTTGTGCTTGTCGGCGTTAGTGAAAAACGCGGGGTGAGAAGGGAACATGTTCTAGTACACATAATGAAAGATTCGTGAAATATAATACGACGGGATAATTTGAAAAACTCAAATGCTGTACCTCCAATGTCCAGTATGGAGAAAATCAATACAGAACCAGAGAAAATATGACCATGTGATAGAAACGCAAGTGAAAGGCACGTATGTTAATAGTCTTGCAGTTTTCAAACGCACGGGTCAAAAATGGTTATGCTTGTAAACTTTACGTACTTACCGTATAAACCCTGGGTGGGTACCCATGAATCTGAATCGGCCTTTAGGTTGAAAAAAATTTGACCAGGGATCGAGTCGAGTTGTCGAGTTTAAAACAAAGATAAAGAAAACAGAAAACGAAAAACGACAGTTGACAGTTAAAATTGAAATAATAGTGTTTTTACAATTATTTGAATATGAGGAAAATGTCTAAACTAGAACTTTGGAAATTCCCTTTATTATTTGGAACAATATTTTCTGTTTTTGGAGTAGGTTTTGCTTACAGGTAATGGTTTTAAAATTTCTAACCTCAAAAGAAGTGTTGATTTCACAGCAGTTTCAGTTTCTCTCTTTGGCTATTTGAATTTGAAGCTTCTTCATAAACATAAGGCCAACTCCTATTTCCACTAACTCCGCATTTTGTAAGTAGGTATCAATATAAGATCCTGCGGATATTTTGACACTAAAACAAATACCTATCTACAGTGGCAATTATTCCAAATATACAAAATTATTTCTATTTATTCGAGTTTAGCAGCAATGTTTTCATTGCAAAACATTTCTATTCCGGATAAACAAGCACTCAATCGGAAAATTATTTTAGAGACAGCTGGATGGGCGACATAGAAATGGAAAGGAGCAAACTCTATAAGCAAAATATCGAGAGTGATTTGATGTTGGAAGAATTGAAGAAGCGGCATAGTCAGAAGAGATAATCCATATATATTTCGCAAGAGAACTAGTGAATGTGAATTTTATATCCAAAATATACTTTGTTGTATAAAAGTGTGAAGATCGACCTAATTACCAACCATGCAACTTATTTCATACATTGTTACTATACTTATTTGAGTTGTATTAATATCAGTATATTTGTGAACATTTTTGTAACTGCTAAATTAGTAATGGAGAAATAGTCCGTTTGTATCAACATTTGTTTTGAGTAACTACTGTTTAGTTGAATTAGGAAATTTGATACTACTCATCTTCCTCAGTTATTGAAACAACGTTTAAAACAAATAAATAGTAATGTATTCAAACTAAAGAGCATTTCTTATAAATCACAACTGAACAATAAATGAAGGAAACATTCTATGCATGAAGTAATTGACCAACAAACTTCAGGGAGGTTCAAATTGAAATTGCCAAAACTGAACTAATTTGGCAAAACAGTAGGTATATTCAAATTTCACTACTAAGTATTCTCTTCTAAAACCACCCGAAGCTGATTGGCACTTGTTGCAATAACACTAAACTGCTTTCGACAATCTGACCACTCATTGTTCAATTTCATTTTGGAATTATTGAGCTGCGTTATCTGGTTTTTCAGATCTTCAACTTGTCGACTGGTTTCTTCTCTTGAAGGTTCAGCTTCAATATGCTTTGCAATCATGTCATATCCCAATTTATGAAATTTTGTATACTTTACCTCGGCCAGAAGGGCTTTGCTCACTTCTATGGCATTTTTAATATTTGTTATATTACTTTCCATTTCTTCATGGTAGGCTTTGTATAAATTTGTTTGTTTATCATAAGCTTTTTTCATCAGTTCGGATTTTTGTCTAGAGTGTTCGACAGCACTCAGTTGACAACAAATCTTATCGTACATGGCTCTAATTTCATCCTGTGATTCATTACTAGTTAGAACCCACTTCACAATCATCTTTTGGAGGAGATTGAGTCGCCGCTCATCCCCTGTTCCTTCTCCATCAAAGATTAATTTTCTTCTGATAATTTGTTCTGTTCAACAACAAAATTTTTAATTGTTATATAGATGGGGTTTATCCAATTATGCTTACCTTCCGTCATTTCTAAACTGATGTAAATATTTATTTTTGGAATTATTTGGAATATTTGGATTACCGCTCAACACTCGACCTTCACGTCTCTCGTCTCTCTCTAGGTCGTTTTGGCTCCTGCTTCTTCTAGGTGCATTTAGCCAGAGTAATAAGACAGCGATGCCATGCCTATACCTACACAGTTCCTATTTTAAAGTGAACTATCCTTTTCTATACAGTTTGTTGGCGAGGGGTGTGACGGGTGGTGAGACGTTATGGACAGTTTGTTTACATTTAGAGTTTGTCGGTCTTTGATTCAAACAAAGAACGACAATTTGATCCGAATGAAATGAGCGGGCATACACGAAACCACCCGATAGAATACGGACACGATCCAGTTTTTCATCTATTTTCTGAATGAGAAACTGTACTGATCCATTGGACATTGCACCGGTCAGAATATTTTGTATTAGTGTCACACAACATTGTATTTTCTCACAGAAAATGATCCGTTTTGTCATCAATGCTTAATTGACTTGAAAAATAATTTATTTTATGAGTGGAAAACTGAACCGTGTCGAACGGGCTTCAAGCCCTCACTTGTAAACAGCCAAAGTTATGTTGCCTTCAAGACAAGGATGTAAAAGGCCACTCTGTTGTCTTTTATTACTCTGAGGCTACAACTCTTCACTGAGTCCTTTCGTTTGCTATGAGGTATAGACGGTGTAGTGTAGTGTCAATACACCACATTTTGAATCGAGTGTAGCTGAGTGCAGTTTACACAAATCGAATCAATGAGCAAACGAATCATAGAAATATTATATTTTTATGAAACAAATACTAAAACGGAGTATAAATTACACCAGGTGTAGGAAAGCGCTACACCTCCAGGCGAATGAAAGAACCTATACTATCACTAAAGGTGGCGTATGGAGTTAGTAACAAAGCCTAACCAGAGCACGTATAAATGAGATATATGTTGTGATGTCGGCCATCTTTGACGTGCCATACTAAATAATATGGGATGTAGTATTGCCCACAGCAAGACAACTACATCTGATACAGCTTCGCTGTCTACGCCGGTTATTAACCGGATGGTGACCAGATTTTCCGATGCGGGGCATGTCCATTTAATGCCTTATTGGCTAAGCGTCACATGCGAGCCTCATGGTTGCCAACTGCGTAAACAGTGTCTGTCTCTCCCAAGGATTCAACTATGTCATCTCACATTATTCTGTCGAAAATAGAATTTTATAGTACAGGGAATCCTACCCCTGAGGGTCGCATTCAAATACGAGACGAGATCAATTGCCATATCTGGCATAATTCTTTGTTTTTTAATGGAAAATAATGTGAAGAAACTTTGTTATTTTGGTACTATTGATAGTACATTCAGTATTGCGATACATAGTGAATACGCTTAGTAATGGAACATTAAACTTCTGCCACCACTTCAAGTTGATTTATTCTGAATCTAAGAACAATACAGAATATCACTGAATCCAATTTATTTTCCAAAGATCGATTAATGATGAGAAAACAATTGAAATAGATACACTACCGCTTATGGCAAGAAACAAATGATCCACTTTTTATCAGTTCAACCAGATAAATATAGATGTCGCACCCTTTGCGCAGAATCCGAATCGAGACAAGGAAACCAATCATGCTTAAAGCGTCGGGCCACCTTTCTTTCTCATAGTTGTAACAGATCGGACCGGGAGTGAACAAAATATTGTAGGTTAGTCACTAGTTACTTTCTAAAAATTTTGTAGTTATCAGAGCGTCGAGGTTGAATTGCACTGTGGATAAGTAGAGATCTATTCACAGTCTTCGCAAAGGGTGCGACATCTATAATTATTTGGCTGAACTGATAAACAGTAGATCAGCTCTTTCTTGCCGTAAGCGGTAGTGTATTTGTTTTCTCTTTATCAATCGATTTTTGGATTTTAGAGTGATATTCTGAGGTGTTCATAGTTTCAGAATCGTCAACTTGAAATGATGGCAGAAGTCAAAAGTTCCATTAATCAGCATATTTGATCAGTGCCGCAATGCTGAATGTATTATCAATATTGTAGCAAACAAAAAGTTTCTTTACATTATTTTCCATTGAAAAACAGAGAGTTTTGTTAGATACGGCAGTCGTCGTAGATAAAAATGTCTGACTAACTCATTTCAACTTTTAATATCTCGAGTAGGTATTTCAATCGAATTTTAATGAGATTGAAACGCTGTGGCCTCTTAGGGAGTTTAGCAGCTGATCACAATTATATTGTTTCGCGCCTGAATTTTTAGCGCCACCTAGCGGGAACGTATTTCGCGAAAGTTCTCTAATCTCTGCACAAGCGTCTAGCGACAGCCCGGATATTTTGGCTGGCGACAGTGTTGTTCCTGGCTGCACGATCGTGCAATTTGACGCCCTTTTTGAACTAATTGCGCACGTCGGCACCACTTTCCTTATTTCTTCCAAAAAGTGCACCTTTTCATTTTCATTGAAAATGGCAATCAAAAATTTATTATACTACAACAATGTAGAGAAGAAGAAGAAATATAAATTCTGTCGAATGTCAGTTATTATTGAGAAACGTGTTCTGCCATCTTAAGAGTGAAAGATAAGATGAAAATGCTACCTGGAGGATCACTAGAATGGCGTCCTAATAAAATATTGCAAAATTATACCCCAAGTTTTTTAGAAACCATAAATTCTGAAGAACTATCAGATTAACATATGTTTTAACATACTTATGTAAATTCCGTTTTTTGTTAATTTATTTTATCCAGAGTTTAATTTTTTGTTGCATATTTATTCATTTCATTATATATTTTTATTTATTCATAGGTTTCAACTGTATTTGTTTCACATTCATTGAAATATACGTTTGTTCGAAATGTTTTAGTATTCATTTTTTGCAAACAATACCTATTTCTAAGATCTTTAAAAAGGTATGTATCAAATATTGACAAAAGGATATTGATATTTAAACGTAAATCTAGTAAACACTTTATAGTTCATTTAAACGTGACTTGCATAGTTGCATCACGCATTAATGGAAATCCTAATCCGCCTTAATCTTTGAGCAGTCTGTCATCACTGTCACCTGTCACAAATTAAAGACAGAGGACAGAGGGCAGTGCCACCACAGAACTCATAATTATATCTAAGATATAATCATGAGTTCTGTGAGTGCCACGCACCATGTGAATGTTTCCTGCGCATGCGTAGAAAGTTAGGTAATATGTAATAGTACTAATAAAAATCTATTACAAAAAATGTGCACCTTTGACATCAGATGTGCACTATTTAACTGACAAATAACGCACCAAAAAAAACAACCAAGGAGCAACACTGGCTGGCGAGCATATTGATAGTATCATAACCTCCTAATTGGCAGCTTCCTTCTTAAAATAGTAATTTTTTACAGTTTTCAACAATTCTGCCTTCTTCAAAACCCGTAAATCACAATTTTTTACATTTTTAAAGAAGACTGAATAGTTGAAAAAAATCGCTTTTAAAGAAGACTGAATAGTTGAAAAGCGATTTTTTTCAACTATTCAGTCTTCTTTAAAAATGTGAAAAATTGTGATTTACGGGTTTTGAGGAAGGCAGAATTGTTGAAAACTGTGAAAAATTACTTTTTATGTGTTTTAGAGAAATCAAACCAAGAAAGCTGCCAATTTGGAAGTTATGATACTGTCAATATGCTCGCCAGCCAAAATATCTGGGCTGTTGCTAGACGCTAGTGCTAGCTGCTCGCGTCCTATTAACGTTAAAATATTTTGATTTTTTAAACCAGTTTGTAAATTAATTTAAAATAAATTTGAAACTATGGAGTATCCCAAAATTCCACCCAATGTGAAATCAATTATATGTCTACCTCCGTCCTATTTGAAGGCTGTATATTATTTAGATATATGGGCTGGAAATATTGAACTTGTTTATACAGAGGTAATGTTTGGTACCTATAGGTTCTAGAAATTATATTGAATAAAGAATGAACATGAGTATTATGCTTCCTCTTTAAAACATGCAACGATTCTTTGCCATAATAAAAGCCAAAAATATGAAAATGGGAATGGAAAAACAACTAATCTTGGATATAATTATTGAAGACTACAAATTTTTAGGGAGATGATCATGAACTCATTTCTCCAAAACGAGAAAGCATTCAACCAGATTTCTGTGATGGTACCTTTCTGGAAATAACTGGGAGTCCGCTTGAAGTTGATCTTCAAGGTGATGAAAGTCTTATAAAGTTGAAAAAAGAAGTGGTACACTACTGGCTGGAAGAAGAATCCAGGCATTTTCCAATGGATATCAAATCTGCCAGGTAATGATTTTTGTGTAAAAACACAAGTCAATCTACAACTACTGCCATAGCTCAACTCACCTCCTTTGTCTATGATACACTGAATGAAAAAGAAACTCCAATTCCACTCTATTCTGATTTGAGAAGGACATTTGATATGGTAGGAAAAGGCAATGACTGGCTGAGCTTTTGACAGAAGGAAGCAAGATGTAATACTGAATAATAATGTATTTGATAAACAATATGCTACGCTGGCGGTACCACAAGGTTCAATAATTGGTCCACTGTTGTTCATACTGTTAATATACTGACTCACTTGGTTACACAATCAGATCTTGAAGTTGTATATGCATTTTATGACATTCTTGCCTGAGAATCAGCTTTGATCCTAGTCTAACTGAAAATGAATCACCAAATAATTCAATAAACTGAATCAATAAAATTTCTAGGAGTTACAGTGAACCTTAAGATGACCTGGGAAGAACATACTAAAAATCTGATAGCCAAATTAAGCAGTGCCTGTTTCTTACTGAGACAATTACAAAACACTGTCAGTTTTGATATCTTAAAAATGGTATATTATTTCAGATGCTACATTAATCAGCAAATGAAATTGAAGATGAAAAGCCGAGAACCCCTCTTTGTAATATGTGATGGGAATAATCCTCAATGTACAGTGTTAGTAGGAGCGCAACAAACTAACAAATCGATATTCACCTGTTTACTCAATGTTGTTGGTTGCTTTCCAAAGGATCACGAAAAACTTTCATTGAATGAAATGGAAAAGAGCCATCGAATGTTAATGAGAGTCAAAGATTGCAAGGCAAGGAATTTATAAATTTCACAGTGGTCCATTAAATGAAAATAGGATTATTTGTTATTTTTTTTATAGATAAATTATTCAGTACAATTCAAATACTATGTATTTGGAAGCTTTCTTCAAAGTGTAAAAGAAATTTATGAAAATGAAAACCCTGGAAGCATTAGTATTGAAATTAGTTGCAATAAAGAATGTCACTTGGATCTGCCTCAAAACACATCAAATATTAAAAAAATGGTGAGTACCTAACACAATTATTAAAAAAAATTGACCCAATGTACATCAGTAAATCAGTAAGTCAAATAAAAACATTCAATCACAACATGCTGAAAATATAATATACAGTTTTAGATAGGACAGATACTGGACTAACACAGTAATTAAAACTTGAGGAATTCCTGTACACTGTAAAATATGGTTGGGTAACAATGAGTGGACCTTCTTTTTAAAGATATTGATGTGTATATAATTGATTATTCATTTTGATATTTGTTGGAATTATGTCTGTAAGAAAAATACTATAACAAAATTTTTTACGAGTACCCTTTATTTTCCAGGTATTACAAATCATAGCTGGTCACAAGATGTCATCAGTATTCTTCTTGTGGGAAGATCTTTGTTTGCTGCAAAATTACATAGATATTTTGTTGATCAATGATGGTAATGGACTGTTATCACAAACGCCTTTGTGTGCCTTGGAAATTTTCCAGAATATCAAAAACATTGTAGGCACAAATTTTTGGAAGAGAGAAACAAAGTCGAAGTTTGACCTCGAAAATATTCGACCTGAGAATGTTTTAGATAAGCTCTGGAGTGTTTTGAAATGTATGTCTTATTTACTTATTATAAATTTCAAAAGGTTTGAATCTAACTTGGTCAAGCAGAAAAATTTAGTAAAACAGTGAAGTTGGGATATCTATTTTTCAAAGAGTAGAAAAATGCAGCACAAATTATATGTGTTTATGTTAGTTGTACTTTTTTATATCCACAGAGACATTGATGAAATTGTGTGATGGTACTTTATTCAATTTCAGATTGTGAAGATTTGGATGTCTTGAGAGATGCTTTTCATTGCTTATTCGAAGAGTTGGCAGCAACTGATTCAAATTTGAAAGTGAGTTAAACAGCAAATCCCTGTTGAAATGGGGAACATTCTCCATGAAAATTGAAAAATTAAAAATTTGATTTATGTGTATATCTAACAGAAAACAACTACTTCCCCGGCTAAATCCACGCTGGACATTGAACTGATTGATATTCTTACACTAATCGTTTCAGACCACAAGTGTGATGGTTTTTTGGAATCGTTTTACAGGTTGTCCTATTAAACATTTTGAATCTGATGTCACGGAACCGAGAACAAAAAGTTCATTAGGTAACATAATATTAGGAAAAGCTGCACCAATTGCTTCAATTTACAACTCCAAAATCTCAATTCTCTACTACTCTCGAGTTCCGAGATATTCCCTGGCCAAAACCTCGTGGGCCACCCTGTATACATATTACAAACAAATAAAGAAAAATAGTAAAATCAACTTGAAGGTATGCATCCAAAATAATGGTTATATTTTGCATAAATAAAAACAAGAACAAAATCATTTCACATACAATTTTAAAAATTTTCAGAATTCTCAATCAACCAGTATTTGATTTCGTTCTTAAATCCAGAAAAACTTATTTTTTCAAAGAATATGGTTATTTATTATAAATCTTTTTACCAATATAAATGGCATGTTGTTGCATCAAAATTGTAGAGAACTTTTCAGTTGAAATCCAACCATGCATTTTAATTTTTTTTCATATTTATGCTGTATGAGATTATCAAATTCTAGATTATGTGTATTGAGTATCATTGTGAATCCAAGATGACTGCTGCCACAAAATGGTGGATTATAATTAATTTTTACAACCCGCCAATATGGAATTCGAATGAATGGGCATGACTAGAGAATACAGTACACTCTTATTAAAAAGCAGGGAATCTTATCCAGAGCAGCAGTCATTTATCTTTGAGTTTTTCCATAGCTACTTCATTATTGTTTTTAGTATAAATAAATATTTGTATTGTTTTGTATCACATCAGCAGTATTTATACTATTTTCACTGGAGGGTAAATAATTGCTGTTAAAAAATTCACCAAATATGTTGACGTCTTGTGCATCTAGAGAAAATATTATCATGATATAATCTTGATCAGGGATTCTGGACGATCTATTTTTCGAGTGTACTTGAGACAAATTTTTTTTGCCATCACTAAGAATTCTATTTTTGTAATTCGCCCGAGTCTCTCAGATTCACTACGTTTTTCATTACCCAAAATCTTAAATATTTGTCTTTGCTTGGCTCTCAGTTTCACTAGTTTGAATATGTTGGCATCATATGATGGCCAGGTAGCCGAGTGGTTAGAAGTGCCGCTTTCCAATCATTCTGGCTGCCGGTCGTGTGGGCTCAAAGCCTAGCGATTGCGGATTTTTTTTATGATGGCCCGAGAAAGTACTAGGAATCGCACGTTAAAAGGTAAGGCCTCGTCCAAATTTTGACTTATGAGGGCTGTTTGCGAAATATCAACCTAGCGCATGCGCATTTCCATTATCACTCTGTCCATTGCGATATTACATAAAACTTGCAAGAGCTTTGCGCTCTGCTGACATTCCGCGCGAGCACGCGCGAGCAGCCCGCGCGGTTTCTTTAGCCGATATTTCGCAAATCTGCGCGAGCTGCGCGCGCGACCGCAGTTCGCGCGCGGCTTCGTGAAATGTCGGCTGAGCGCATTTTTATTTTCCTTATCGCTTTGTCCACTTTCTCGATCTCCATGTAGGAATGCTGAAGTCTTGCGATTCCACAAAAAAAATTGCAATGGCTCTGCGCTCGGCTGATTGTTCGCAAATTCGCTCGCGCTGCGCACGCCGTTGCGCTCTGCAAACATTTCTTTTGTTATTTTCCTGAACTCCATGTTGGAACATTCTGCAAACATTTCTTTTGTTATTTTCTTGAACTCTATGTTGGAACATTCCACTGCGATTCCGCTTTTATCGCATTTTCATTCATCTGCGAAATTGTCATAAAAATCGAAGAGGTTCCGGTTTTCTTAATCTTTACCAAAAGGGATTCATTTCACAAAATTCGCTATATCATACGCAAAAACGATGAAAATATTAAATTATCTAAATGGAATTAATAATTCCCTTTTTGATAGTAACCAATCAATTTGTAATGTAATTGACACTTTGACCATTGACCACGAAGCTGGACACTACAGTGCAACCAACCTCAATTTCTCGGAAATGAAATATGAATTTTTATGAATGTATAAGGAAACTATCGTTCCGGGATTTATCTTTGATATTTATAACACAATTTGCTACATATTGTTCAGAGGTTTTTGCATTGGGACTTGACAAAGCAATGACCCTCAATGATGTATTTTAAGCAGGGCATCTATAATTTGTTTGCCGAGATACATATTTTTTAATGAAAATATGGCACTTCCTTGTAAATTAACTCGCTTATTAATTTGAACTTCTGTTTGGTACATAATGCTAAACTTAGTATATTTATTATTTTTAGATTCCAGAAAGCCAAACATCAAATATTGCGACCATAATAAATGGAATTCTTGATGGCAAATTTGCTGTTCCAACTTTAACCTCTCACCAGGCCTTGGAATTTTTGTTAGAAGTAGGAGCAGAGAAATTGAAAAATGACTATCAGAGTATTATTAAACATTTTTATTCAACGTCTGATACCACTATATCAGCAAAATGGAGGTAAGGATATCCTATACAATAGGAATAATTGAGTCGAAAATCCATCAGAAAACAATTACTTTCCTGTCTAATACCACGACGAACGTTGAATTACATCTAATGAATTTCCGTGCAGAGTTCCTACAAGGCTATTTCCGCAATTGCTAGTTGCATGGAAATGTTAATTGAAACATTTGGACCACCTATAGATCGATTTCTGGGTTTTGCCCTCATCAGTATAGGCTAGGTCTATGCAGACAAAAACTGATGTCTGCAATAAATGTTTCAATAACATCTCCAATCATTCCTATTGTATAATATTATGGCAATGGACAGTCCTGGTAGGGCAGAACACGTTGTTTCTTATGTAAATGAATTATTACAGCCAACTCCAGAAAAAAATGTTTTTGGAAGATTCCAACAGAAAAACCAGAATAACAGTAAACCTTAAAGGAGCCAAAACGGACGTGATGAATGCTGTTTCAAAGTTAGGATATCTTAGCAAACTCCATGTTGCAGCAGAATTTATTTATTTAGTGAAAAACCATATTCACTTGCCCGAAGATGCATTTGATTATTTCTCTGAAAGAGTTTATAAAAACTTTGTAGATAGAAATGCTCGCACGGATTGCTTTTTGGAGCTGCAGGAGAATCCTCTTTGTGAATTCGAGACTGTTATTGATACTGCGAATGGAACTGTTATCAAAACGTGCGTATTATTCAATTTTTTAAATTTACAGATGAATTCAAAATTAGTAGTTAACAGTATTATATACAATTTTGAATTAATAACAGCTCTTTTGACTTGTATGTGTGAGTAGATACTCTTCTTTCTTCACTTTTTTCTATACTAATAAAATTTTATAAGTGTATGTAATACAGTTTCATAGTTTTCCCTCATCTTTTATTGCTGGACTTTTCTTTCTAGGGAATCGCCCGTATCTTGGTCAATGAAAATGTCATCCGTAGTTGATAATTTAGAAGGAACAACAGTTTATCACTTGTCAAAAAGTCCCATTATTCCAACTACAATTTTTAATAAATATGGTGAGTGTATATTAATATCAAGTGAGGAAATAAACATTTGTCTCAATATTTTCAGATGTCTCCAGCATCATTGAAGAAGACTCAATGTGTTATTACGTTTGCAAATTAGAGTGCCATAGGATAGTTACTTGATTCGGAGTTGATTGATGATTTTTTTAAATGTTTGTATTAAACTGAAAGAAACTAAAATCTGTTTGTTTGAATACTTTTTACTCCTCGAAAAGAAAGAGGCTCACATCGCCAAGATATGATCAAAGCTTGTTGATTGTACTAACGGGTCCCGCCCTTATTGGTCTTTTGCTAAAGCCATGAGAAGAAATTTAACTGCCAGCTCATTTCTGTACATTGTTATTACGTCTGGTGCCATTCCATATTATATTTTACATGAGTGACCTTGAATTTTATGCCTCCGGTGAAAAGGACAATAGTCTTTAAGGGTGGTGGAAGAGTACACGCGGGCTATCGGCATGGAGTTTGGGATTGACAAATTTGTGACGGTTTGTATCGAAAGAGAATTATCCGAGGATTACGGAGAGAGCTTACAGCTCGTTCATAAAAGCATTCTCTACGTCATCTGTATGCCAGAAAGACATATACCTTTTTGGGAGTGGAACAACGCCGCTCGCTTGAGAAGTTATTCCCCGCGGCGAGTCAACATAAACTCCGACAGATCTAGTCATGGAACTGTCGGAGAAGAACATAGTTGCTGCCACAAATATGTTTCCGTTCCAATCCTACTCTTCTTCGGAATAATGAAGTGGAAGATGATGCACCTATCCAGTAGTTTGCATCCAAAATTTTCCGTTATTCAGCTATGTCTTCCGTGACAACTACTTTACGTACAATACAAGCCAATAAGCCTCTTATTAGTTGACGTTAGCGACCATCACAGCAGGACGATTTTCGTCAGAGTTTTCGGCTCCTGGCGGGATGAACATCGTCCGAAAAGAAGGGGAAAACGGACGAAATATTTAGTCTTCGAGCTCCGCAGGCTCTACCAAGACCATTGCGTAAAAATCGTTGTTTTGATAACATGGTCCCTTGGCGGTGTAATGCATTCGCTACTTTCGAACTTAAAAATCATGTTATCATAACCAGGGTAGTAGTTCCATGGTGATTTGCTTTGGAGCTAGACTGGGTCATGGGTATCAAGCTCTTACTCTCTATCCGTTACTTGGATTTTTATAATTTTTTTAATCATTTCGGGGAGCTTATATAAGTCTGACTGGCTTCAGTTTATTGTTATCAGTAGGATCTGGAGTTTTAGGTAAAGGACTAGATTATAATGTAATATTCAGATATCCGAACACAAAGCACAGCTAGAAAGAGGGACATTCTCCATGAAAATTTAAAAATGAAAAATGTGATTTTTTCGTAATATCTAACAGAAAACAACTAGTTTCCCAGCTGAAGCCACGCTAGACACTGAACTGATGGGTATTGTGAAAATACTCTAACTGAAGAGAAAAAATCTTAAAGTGAAAATTTGCACTTTCATTCAGATAGTTGATTTTTTAAGTTATCTCTAGTTTTCATTGAAAATTCATTAAATAAATTACTCACAGAAATCGTTCATTGAAGCATGGTTCGCTCCTCTACCATTTAATCCCTAATACTTTTTTGTCTACGAAAATCTATTTCGCTTTGCCAAGCTCATCATGGAAGAATTGGAAAACGCTCTCCAGAAGTAATTATACACATTAAGTATGGAAATGATGGAAATATTTCTTCTGCGGTAACACTTTGAAAGATGACATAAACCTGTTATGGGCATTGCATTTTGATTTTTGTTCCAACATCCTATTCATATTTTCGAACAAAAATCAAAATACAAATCACAGCGTTCTTTTGGAAGACTGTTTTATAACATAGTCATTGCCGACCGATCTTTTGCCCTTTTAACTTTCCTACCAAAATCATAGGCACTTTAGTCTGGTCTTGATAAGAATTTATATTTGAGAAAAATTTGCCCGCCTCCATGAAGGCAAGATTGGAGCTTGGGAATTCGGAAACATTTCATTATCAGTTCAATAATTTTCGTAGTATGGCCTGTATGTTTCATTAAGTTTGGGTATGTTCCGAGAAGCTGAATGGTAAGAGATTTCAAAATTGTCACTACACTTGAAAAGAAAAATCAAGATTTTAAGAAAATATTAAAAATTTCAAAAGTTTTTCATACGATAAATATTATTTTTCATTTATTATTTCAATAGTTTATGAGTAAAAGCTTGTTTTCGAAAATGCTTTCGGCATTTTCCATATCTCTTGAAATTTCAGATATAGTATTGAATTCGACACACAGTGTATACCTGACAAGTCTCGAAACTAATTGATGAATCAATTTCCGTCTAATCCCACTTGCATCCCAGACTAAGCCTTGGCCAAATTACTCATCCATCTGAATATGTGGGTCATAAACAAATTGCCCTAATTAGCAACCATTGCCGAGATAAATGCGTATTTTCAATCCAATATTATATTTATAATTTTTAAATCCAATTGAAGGTGAATTTCCCATGGAAACAACGTTGAAAAATTGCGGCACAGAAAGGAATTGAAACCAATACCCTCAAGGAATGACGGAAAATTAATTTAATCTCATTAAAGGAAACCTGAAAATCATTATGCTCATAATAGGGATTCATCATCTACCTCGATAATGCGCTCAGTTCGGCCTACACGTTATGGAAAGCAGGTATTGACAATTTGTGAAAAAAAAAAGGTTAATTGTGTCTGAAGTGTACTAGTTTTTTGATGGTGATATTGATATGGTACGTACTATTTTAAAAGTTTATAAACTGATAATAAATCTAATCAAACAAGTCCATTGTCCAGAGATGAATTTGGTAGTAAACAGGAATTGTTTTCATAATTTTTTTTTCTCTGCTGTATTCCTACAAGGTGTCTGATTAAGGAGGCACAAAGTTCATGGAAGGAATCATCTGAAACTGAATGTCCACTATGAATCACCAGCAAACCCTCACAAGTATTTGTAGCAATTATACCAGTTGAGGGATATGAGTATTTATATTGATTGATTGCAGAGTAAATTGTGTATGTGTCAATGACGCATCGCTTTTAGTTACCTTTGTTTGAGAGGCACTGGTTCGATTCTCCAGACCACCGCGTGTCTGCCCCCTGGCAGTGATTACCAAAAAAAAAAAATTTAAAAACTTTAAAATTCAATAGTTATCTCCCAAAATATATTTTTTTTCAACAAAAATATATTGTTTTGTTTTGTCATTTTCTACTCCCATTTCATTTATTGCTCCAATTTCGGAAACACTCTGTACATTTTTTTATTTTATTTCTTTATTTTACATCTGGAATTTCAGTCGCTCTGCACCAGCTTTCATCAATATCGTCTCGACATTAAACCCAGTGGAACATCTTTCTGACGGTTCCCAAAGTCAGGAACCACAAAAAATTAGCTTTTCGACCAGAATCAGTAATGGAGCTAAAATTCTGCTGCAATTAATAGTAAAAATAATTCATTTGTCACATATTTCAAACAAATTTCAAACCCTTGTCAGTTTGAAACGGCTCGGCGGATTTCCACAATCAAAGCGGTGTTGGATAAAGAATCAGAAGGCATTCGAAACCAGATACCACATGACCCCCCTTACATTTGATAAAAAAAGTTGATGGTGCCCCCTTGATACTAGGTCACGTGCCCACTATCGTTTTTATGCCAAAAAGGAGTAAAACTGGTACCTTTTTACTTGAATTTTAACGGACCTCGACAGTGGCGGATCCAGGGGGGATCGCAAAGGGCGCGCGCCCCCCAAGCGATTTACATTTTGATCTGGATACATAATAATTTGCGAGTTTCACAATGTTGAAGACTCGACATCACGAAAAGAAAGCAAAGAACCACAAGGGACGACAGGGTGACGGGTAAATGATGCTTCGTCTTTGTGCGACACAATCCGACATATACGTACCCAAATCCGCTACGGTGTGTGAATTCCCGCCTACGGTATGTGAATCCCCACGCTCCCGCGATGAGTTTTCTGTGCTATTAATAATAGTCAATTCAGTTGCAGTCAGACGACCACACAGCGTAATCTGAAAATTATTATTTCGCTTTCTATAGAGGTTTGGTGTGTTGACTGTGTTTATGATCTGATATTGATATATTACTCCATTAGTGCGAAAAATACCTTTTACCTTGTGAACGTAGAAAGTTTTTTAAGGGTCAGTGCTGTGCTTTCATACAATGGCAGAAAATAAAAGAAAAAAATCAGCAGTGAATACTACAATTGACAATTATTTTAAAAAATTCAAACCGAAATCGGAACCGGCTCCTTCGACGAGTACTAATATAACTTATAGTGGAATTGTTAGAGACAATGTTGTTATAACCAATATAAATGCTGCTGCCCCAAAAATTGTCAAGATTTGTTTATATATATTTGATGATTTTGTAATAAAAAGATTTTGCCGTTTGTAATTGACTGAAAATCCCCGTTATCCCTTTCCCCTATATATATTTTTTTATTTAAATGTTTTATATTTCATGTTGAAAAATGGAAAAATTACTTTTCAATATTTTTTACAATTCCTTCTGTATAACTTTCATATGAATTCGGTACTGTGCGCCCCCCCCTGAAAGAAATTCTGGATCCGCCACTGGACCTCGATAGCTTGTTCCGTTCAAAAGTTAAAGGGGGGAGGACTTTTAACGTCCTCACTGTATGTAGAACACTGTTGGATTTCACCAAAAAAGTCAATCAAGAATGAAAATAAACTTCGACGAATCGCTTTTTTTTTCTAGGACCATCTACAGATTATGAAATTTGGATATGCCCTCGTGATAGGGGCTTTTATTCTCATGATGTGGATTTCGATGATAGAATCCAAAGAAGCGGAACCCATTCACTATCCACCGTGTTTTTTCAATCCCTTGTGTAGTTGTTCCAAGTCTATACCGGATCTAGGAATAGTCCAGTGCCATGATGTACATTTGCCGAGAATTCCAGAGACTGTAAACATTTCGAAAGTGTTCATGCTGCACCTGGAAAATAACAAACTTAGAACACTGGAGCCTTTTTTCCTCCAGAGCACAGGTAATTTTTTAGATATATCAGATTTTAAATTGATAATTATTTTATCCGAATTGAAATCTGAAAATTTGGGACCTACGGGTTATTGTCTATTCGTGTAAATTATTTTGAACCCTCGTCATTAACTTCCTTGTCATCTATAGACCACTCTGTATTCGTCACTTTTTCAAACTCTATATTTATTCAATTCTGATCTCAATATATGGGGTGACCACGAAGGTGAAGTACGCCCCCCAATTTTTCTATCATTTTGAAGATACAGATTTCAAATTTGGTATATCCCTATGGGCGAGTTTTTAAATTCATCGGTGGATAATGCGCATTCGTGTTGTTGTTGTCATTTTCCATTAGTTAAGTAAGGATACAATGCTCATCGATGGATCCATCGAAAATACTTCCGAAAATTCTAGAATTTTTTCAATATTTTTCACGTATTCTACGCCATCAATTCAACATGATACAGTATTCGAAAAATGGAAAATGATAAATTTAAAAGTCGGTCCAACTCAAAGTGCACACGTTCGTAAAAACGCCCACCAAATCTATGTTTGACTAGCAATCGATTTCAAATCCGGTCAGCGTATAGAAAAAAGATTGAATTTAACAAATTTAATATATAAAAAAATTAGAAAAATTTTTGGCGGGAAAATGGAACCTGCAACATCTAGATAACATTTTCATCCGACGACCGAATCAAGATAGAGCAATTCTGCGAACGCCAATCGATTCAGCATGCCGAAATTAGTGTATGCTGTGATTTTCGAGTCGATCGGAACAAAATGAATTTTCAGCCGAAAAAACATCAAAGGATTATACCTTAAAAATGGCCAAAAATCCAAAGTCATCAGAATCACTCGAAATTACCACCGATATACTCAAAATTTTATACTGATTTCGAAAATGTATGATTTGAATATGTTCGGATACGAGGTGTACCATAAAACAAAGATAAATGTGCAATAAAAATTGTATCGCACGAATGCGGCATCCTAGCACACAAAACCACCTATAACACCTGCAAGCGAACTGTCAGGCCAACAAACAATAAAATCATCTTGTAGGAAATTTTCTTAGCTTTCTTTTTATATACATACGTATTTAACGAATGTGTCTCGTTATGGTTGCAAAATGCGATAAATGTAAAAGGTGCGCTAGGAACCAACATCCTAGCACATAAAACCGCAAAAAAAATACGTCCGAAAGTTTTAGAATTTTTAATATTTTCCCTGTATTCTACGTCATCATTTTAATAGTCATTTGGTGGCTTGGGAGGGCTGCAGCCCCAAAGCCCCCCCCTGGCTGCGCCAATGTGTCGTGACCAATTCCCTATATCTACAATCAATGTTTTCGGAGATATGTTACCTTGCTAAATTGCGAACTTTCTTGAAACTTTCAGGTTTATATAAGATAATAATAAGCGAGAATCCGCTCTCAACAATATCAGATGAAGCGCTCATGGGCCTGGAGAGGTCCTTATGGGAGTTGGAAATAAGCCATTGTGATCTAACAGCAGTTCCTAATAGAGCAATAAGATATTTGCAGAAACTCAGGCTTTTAGACTTGACAGGTAAAATGAGTACAAACATTGCGAGTTGTGAAAAATTTCGGTGGGCATGACAATCAAACTTTTGAGTATACTATACTACCTTGTTTCACTATACTGACTTGCTGAGCAATTTTATAACTTGCAGGAAATGATATCAATAGGATATCCCCCGAGAATTGGAGGGGAATTGAAAATTCTCTGGAGGTTCTCATACTGGCAGAAAACTCGATAAACTTCATACCGACAGATTCTTTCTCCGGTTTGCCAAATTTGGAAACAATCGACCTAAGAGGCAACAATTTACGGGAAATTGACCCTTCAGTTTTCAGGTAACAAAATGATAAAATGATAAATGATAAAATCACTTTTAATAATATGTTCCATTGTTCTAATTATTGCACTTCAGAGTATACGTATTCATGTAACAGTATCAAGAACTGAATAATCCACATAAATAAAAAAAAGTATAAACAATGAACATTCATTAATCCATCCCTTCAGACTCTGTCGAATGTGTACGTTTTTCTATGAAAGGTTTACCTTGTGGAAAATTCTGGCCACTTTGGAGGTCGTGAACAGTCTTCAATGTTCTTGAGGAATACCCCAAGCACTGACTCATCCTTACGCTTCTAGTGCCCTCTATACCCATCACACGACTACGGCAGATCAGAGTGTTGAAGAAACCATCCTGGCAGGCCATTATGAATCCCATGGTCTTCCTCAAATACATGAATGAGCCAAGGTCTTGAAGAAGACCCCATGCATTGGCTTATATTTATGCAGCTTTAGGAGTACTTCAGTATCTTTTTGCTGAACTGGTTCCAATTCGTTGACATAGATGGGGTCAACTCTTTCAATGTTGAACACAAGATCGAATTAATATAGAGAAGGAGATCTGCATCCGGTACCATTCTGTTATGTAGATACAAACAAGAAACAAACGATGTAAGAATTATCAAGATTCTTCATTCAACTGCGAGTTTTTGCATCTAGTTGTCGCAGCTTCTCTTCAGACCACTTTACCACTCCAAAGAAGTAGAGTGGTGTACTCCGACCACACCGCTGAAGATGATAGTCATAGTTGACGATGAAACATTTACAGGCTTTAACCAGAACATAATCAATAATTCTTTGTTTGTGATTATTTTCAATTGTGTTGATTATTATGGTTAGTAAGTTAGTAGATTTTTAATGACTGAATATTTTTCCAACTAACAGTATGCCCAAAATATTTAATTATTCACATATTTGCTTTTCCAGAGACGGCATGGGCAAGCTGGCTCATCTTCTACTGGCTGATAATCAGTTGAGTGCCATTCCCTACCAAGCATTGCAGCCATTGAAGATTTTAAAAACTCTAGATCTAAGCTACAATAGGATAAATAAAATGATGCCAGCTACGGATCCAGGTGTCAATATAGCTTTCAACTTCCAGCTCAATTTGGACACTTTCAGGTTGGATTACAATCAGCTCACTATTCTCGAGCCGGTTTCGTTTCAGTATTTCAGTGTATTGAACAGGACGTACCTTGATGGAAACCCGTTGGCTACACTCGAGGTATATTCTTTGTATACATTGCTATAATTTTTGAGATTACTAAAAATTTGTATAAACACCTTAGGCAACACAATTGAGAAGTTTATGAAAAAAAACTAACTTATGAACAGAACACCCAGTAACATATTTGGAAGCACACAGATACTCGGTGTCAAATATTAACTCAAGAAAACTTAAAAAATAAGAATATCATTCAGTATATCATATATATTTGTGATTTATTCAAACAATAAGAAACGATTAAGGATGCTTTTAAGGGGTTCTAAGAGATTTAAAAAATATCAGACTTTATTCCAATTTTGTAACAATGCTTTTATTATAGGAAAATGCCTTCAGACAGGCGAACATAAGAGAGTTATACATGAGAAGCTGCGGTCTGACAGAGATCTCTCCTGCTGCCTTCGGAGGCTTGGACAACTACTTAGAAATACTAGACCTGTCTGGAAACAACATCTCTCTTCTCCCCCAGGATATTTTCCATCGTTTTTCCTTGTTGCGGACATTGTCACTGAGGGACAATATCGTAACAAGATTGAATCCAATTGAAGCGTTCAATGGGTTTCAATTTACTCTGTATAAATTGGATTTGAGTGGGACTGAGAATGAACCGGTTTCGCTTCAGGATTTGAGAAGGTTTGATAAAATGTATATTTCAGTTGAGAATGTCGTCTTAATCATAATTGTTTGGGGGATATTAGTTCAATTCCATTGTAATATTCAGTAAAATTAACAACAGAGCTGTTGGTTGCATAGATAATATATTTTCAGGCTGAGAAGTTTACGTACTCTTTCTTTGTCGAGATTATCACAACCAACACTATCACCTGAGAATTTTTTGGAATTCGGTATAGATTTAGAGGAACTTCAAGTCAACTATGCAAATCTGCAAACAATCAAGAATAACGCATTCAAATATATCCACGCATTGAAATCTCTAGACTTATCCGATAACTCAGTTGGTACCATCGAAAACAATGCATTTTCTGATGTAAGTAAAATTATTCGTAAAATAAATTAAATGAATTTTCTACTTTTAATTATTTTTATCTGAGATGTACAGTGACTGGCAGTGTTTTCAAAACAAATAAAAATAATTATTTACTTGATAACAGTTGCTGTGTCCCCACCAGGCGTTGCCTCCTCCACCTACCTGCCTTAATCGTAATCTGGTAGCCGAATCCCTCCAAAAGAATTTTCTAAATTATTCTCCTCTATCTATTCTGCCTGACACCGTATATTTCACATGACCTATACAGACCAAATCAAACATTCAAATATACCTTAAAGATCATCATAATTTCCAGATCGGTCATTCACTGATTCAGTTAAAGCTCTCCCATGCTCTATCGTATTCAATGTCAAATATACCAACCGATGCAATAAAAGTTCTGACGAGTTTAAAAGAACTAGACTTGAGTAACAACAGACTGAAAATGATGCCAGATACATCTTTCCATTTTCTTCATGGATTGAGAAAGCTGGAACTTCAAGATAATATTATAGAAATCATTCATAAGGGAACTTTTCAGGTAAGAAAAATATTTGTTGCTATCCAATTGGTGGATCAACGCCGGAATTATTATTCTATAACTCATCCGAAACTTTGTGACAGAAAAATTCCCTGATTCACTGACACAAAAATATAAATTATTTTTTTAATCATCGTCAAATAAAAATAATAATAAGAATCATATTTCTTCTATCTAGAAAATTGATTTTAAAAGTCTAGAAATGGTTTCTGATTGTATTTTATTGGTAGTCAAAACATTTTCTATAGCTTTTCCATATATAGCATTGTTGCACATACGATTTCAAGTAATTTTCAAACCCAACCATATTATATCTTCAAAATTAAATGTTTGTATTCGAAATGTGTTTGTTCCAGGGTGACATTCACGCTGATCTTGAAGAGATTTATTTTTCCTTCAACAATATTCGATTGATAAGTCAACATTCCTTCGTCCATCTTCCAAAACTAGAGCAACTGCATCTTGACGACAACAAGATTGAGTCTCTGGAAAGGCGGTCATTCATGAATCTAGCACATATCAAGCGTTTGAATTTGAAAGGAAATAAAATCAGCAACGTATTTTTCGAGGCATTCCAAAATCTTCCCGAATTGGAAGATTTGGACATGTCCTACAACGAGTTGAAAACTTTTGATTTCACCATGTTTGATCAAGTGGGAACGTTGTCCATTTTCAACGTGAACGTCAGTCACAATAAATTGATAAACCTCCTAGTAAATTTGCCGATGAGCTTTGAACCGGGTGCAGGTGAGTGATTTGATTGAGTTGACGAAGCCTTCATTTTCAGAACGACAAAACGGATTGTTCTGGAATGGATGCTGAGTACAATCTTTTTCATATTCACGCTCCGAATAATCACCTGTTGATTTGTTCTATTTGACTATCGAACAGATCAACAGTTGTGATGAGAGGTATGTAGAATTTTGAGATTATGTAGAGAAATGTAAAAGACCCAATAAATATAGATGGATGTGGCTAAGTCCGAAAAATATATGCATACTAGGTGGAAAGTCCAAGTGCAAAGTTTCGTTTTAAATACTTGAATATTCTTGAACTTCCAAATAATTTCATAGTATAGTTGTAACATAAAATTCCCAGGTGAGTGGAGGAACTTTGGCAAGACGTAAAAGCTGAAATGGTTACCGGATGTTGATTTATTTATTCCTGCGAAATCGTTTATTTTCGTGTTTACATTTACAGTTTTTTATGTATTGCCAAGATATTAATTAATAATTTCATAATTATTGTTATTAAAACAGTTATCTACATGATTTCATGATGTTTTTTCCATATCGAAACCATTTTCTAAATAGTTTGGTCTTCTTTCCGAAGACTAAAATTATGATTTACCAAAAGTTTTTTAAAGCATAATTAACTCGTAATTTAATTTATTCCTCCAATCGATCAATAAGCGCAGCTGAAAACAGTTTAAGAATCACCAATGTCAAAATGATAAAACTGATGATTACTTGTATTATTTTAAACTAGAAATTTTCGGTTTTGGCACCAACAATCGTCGTCATATCGCACAAAATAAAAGAGTGCTTCAAAATAAAAGCCTTTCAGATAACTTCAATTACCGTTCATCGGGATCAAATGCCGTGGTGCATACCAATAACTTTGCTAGTTTCTTTCATTTCCAAACGAACCTGCATACTTACCTCGGATAAAAATTTCAAAAAATCTGAGCGAACAAAGCATAAAGACAATTTTCAAACCGACGACAAGGATTCATGAAAGCCTCAGATCAGAAAATCTACATTGGAACTAGGATGAAAGAGCATAAGAAAAATTGCAAGCTGGAGATAAATCGGTACTTGCAGAACGCGCACTGACCCAAGGGGAGCACAAAATATTAATTTGAAGCATATTTCAGGATACCACAGTAGATTCGTACGAGAAGCAGTAGGAATCTACACGCACACGGTTAACTTGAATAGAAAAAAAAAGAAACCTGAAGCTTGATCAAATCGGCATCCTTACAGAAACGCCGACCAATCAGATGCCACGAAACCCTGTTCCCTTCCATCACTCATACGTTAGTATGTATAAAACGTTGGAGATGGAAGCACCTAAAGAGACATTAGGAATAAAATGCACGATGGCCTCTCCACGAAGCCGAATACCTCGGCCTGAAAAATTTTTTTAAACTGTTTGATGGAATGGTAATAAACATCGGTAGTAACCTCCAAACTCAATGGTTTTCATATTTTGAGGCATTCTTAGTCTAAAACACCTATAAAAAATAAAATACGATTTTTGAAACAGTTTGTTTGTATTGCGCAGGTATTGGCAGTGTTCATTCAAATATCAAAGTATTGGATATGTCCTACAACAATATATCTTCCATATCCAAGCAGTTTTTCAGACCAGTGGAACTCTCTCTAACACATCTGTATCTGTCGCATAACCATATTCTCAATGCAACCAAGGATGTCTTCGGGAATTTGAGACATTTACAGTGGTTGGATATATCACACAATGGAATGTACGAAATGGATTTTGACATGTTCAGGAATACCAAGAAGTTACAGGTGAATGGATACGATTAATAGTATACGCACCTTGTTCCCATTTTATTTTGTGTTGTGCTTCGTATATCATAGAAAACGAAAACTACTACAACCTTATGAATTTTATGATGTGTTGATTTTCAGGTTCTAGAGGCATCTTATAACCGCATTGCAGATGTACCAAGTGACTTGTTTCGCTTTCTGACCTATCTCAGGTTGGTTGACCTGTCCCACAACAGACTTCGTTCTCTTCCAGATAACTTATTCAGAGAAGAAGGATTGGAAAGACTGGACATATCTAACAATTTGCTCGGTAAACTACCACTCAGCAGTATGTCGGTTGCCACTGCTATGACACTTTGTGAACTTGATTTGTCGTGGAATAGTATTTCTTCTCTATCACACGGGGGATTGCTGACAAGGTTCAAGGTGAGGCCCAGAGTACCATTTATCGACTAGCCGCATAATTCTACTGAAAAGTACATGATTTATCAAAGAAGCTCGAAAGAATTTTCCATAGTTTTACCGTGGATAGCATGGTAACGTTTACTTATGATTACTTGACGTTACTATTACTTGTCTTTCCACGGAGAATTTTCTTCTCAATTAACATGACTTTATTAAAGTTTGAACGAACGTTTTAAAAATGTATCACTTTTTTCCAGAGACTGAATCTTTTGGATCTATCCTACAACCGATTAGCTCAAATTGATGCTGGTACATTCAAGACACTACCAAGACTATCTAGTCTTGATTTGAGTCACAACGGTCAGTTATCTCTGGAACAGAATGGATTGAGTTTTCAAGGTCTAGAATATTCTCTACTACATTTGAAGCTGGACAATGTATCTCTCACGCAAGTAGGTATCATCACCATGAAGTGACTTTATATATTTTTTTAGTTTTGTATAAAAGATTATAATCAATTACTGAAAATTAATGAAACACATGATGAACAACCGACTGGCTAATTCTGCTATTTGTTATGGAATTTGATTATCACAATAAAATTCAGTAATTGAAAAATTAAATAACAGTTTAACTAAAATTAAACAATTGAAAATTTGATATAGATTTCTTTAATATTTATGAGTTTATAGTAATAAGTTGATGACTATGTCGTATATCTGTTTCATGAACTTTTTCAGGTACCTACATTACCAACACCAAATTTGGTATCGCTGTCTCTAGCTTACAACTCACTCCCCACTGTCCCTCCAGAAATGGCAACCAATATGACGAACTTACAACGTCTCAACTTGAATTTCAATGATTTGACCGCTGTGCCAATTGTAACACATTCATTGATGGAGCTACGCTACCTCTACATGGTAGCTAATCCTATAACCTTCTTGAGCAACACCAGCCTGTTGGGTGTGGCAGACCATCTGGTTGAGCTGGACATCAGGAATGTAGAACTCAATTCTCTTGAGGTGAGCTGTTTGGACATAGTTGCTGATAGTTTACATAAATGTTGCAAGTGAGTTGCACGCTATTACTATCAATGTGTGAGAGCCGTATTGGGAATTCATAAGAGTTTCTATTTTATTTAAAAATGAGAATGCTGAAAATTATCTTATTTTTACTAAAAATGTTGTTGACCTGTGACTATTATTATTTATTTGGGTAATGGTATCTGTCTCAGATGCTCTTTAGATAAATCTCCAATTTGAATATGATACTGAACTAATATTAATACTTTTCTCAGTCAGGTGCTTTCTGCAAAATGTATTCTTTGAGGACGCTCAAGATGAATTATTACAAAAACATTAAAAACTTCAATATACCTACCATCCTTCAGTTTAGCTCTGGATTGAGAGATCTGGAGATACATGTGAGTACTGCTAAAAATTCTGAAATAACTCGGAAAGAGAAATGATAATCTTCAAATGCATTTCTTACAGGTAGGCTCACCAACTGATAACAATTTGGATAAAGAAATGTCTGGAGAGCTTCCATCAAAATTGAAGAATATAACGTTCACCGGAAAAGGCCTTAAAAAGTTGGGAATGAATATATTACAGGTAAAAAAATTATTTGCAAGACGAAAAATACCCAAATGAGTTATATGTGAATCAAATTGCAATTATTGATTCGGACCCACCATTCAAATCAATTTCTCAGCTCTGATTTTTCAAGAGTGATTTTTCAACTGCTTCATTTATTCGTCCCAAAAACAAACAAAAAAAATGAGCAAATATTTCTTTTTGGGATTAGTGTTGGCATTATAGAAATGATGGCAATACATATCAAACAAAAATAATGAATAATTCAAACAATTGACAGATATCCTGCGTAATACAAATCGAATCAAAGCAATGCAGTTTTTGTATTTGATTTTTAAAAATTGACAGTTTTTGAACTGTGTTTCTGAAAATTTTTGGATTCTTTTTTCTTTTAGGGGGTGAGGAGTCCAGTCCTACACTTTGGCGTCCACAATACTAGCCTTACGAAAATTGTCTCCGTAATGTTTGGAAATATTGGTTATGCAAGAAACATAACCGTCGATGTGAGGGGTAATTTATTACAGAATTTGTTGAATCCTTCAACAGGACTGAAGCCGAACTTATATAAAAAAGTGTTTTTGCAAGAGTTGAGGATATCTGGAAACAAATGGTCATGCGATTGTGACTTGGGGTAAGTAATTTATTTTATTGAGAAAAGTGTGAGGGCATGAGAATGTTTCAATCTTAGAATAGAATGTGGACCATTTCAGCTAGATAATAATTAGACAATATAAAAAAATCTGTTTTTTTTGTAAATGTGTGTTTCGGTTTATTGAATAATCATTATTATTTTATTTTTCCTCAGATGGATTGAAGTATGGATGAGGAAACGCCGCCAGTACATATGTGAAGACAGCCCAAGCATACCATCATCACTCAATGATCCAGAATACACATGTAGACATGCGGAAGACGACCTCAGGACTGCCACCTGTCAAAACAGAAATAACATCTCAGTCATTGAAGTTCTCAAAACAGATATAGAGTGTGGATGGAGCTCTACGATACCATTGTATTCTTCTTCCATGGGATTTTTGGTTCTGGTCGCTGGGTTGATGGGAATGGTATGAAGCGAAAACAAAATGCATCTGGTCTGAACATGATTTAATGATCTGAGTGGGAAGAATGTTTTGACAGAATGGATTCCTAGTACTTTGTTTAGTTTGATGGTATACCCCCATTTATTAATCATTTTGTTGTTCCACTATCATATATCCGAAAAATTTCAATGAATGCTGATATGTATCAAAGTATTTTTTTCCGTTTATTAACTTCAACTGATCATCCACCATTTCGTTCATGTTTAATATAGGGTAAAGGAGTGAACATAATATCTACTAGATAATTGAACAAACTGTGGATTAATCTTGAGACCATGTGTGATTTGGGACTGTAGAACTCACTTCAACTCAGAGATCAATGTATCTGATATACACTGAGGCCTGAGTAAAGAAATTGATAGACATTTGAAGAAATCTTATTGTTTATATAATTTTTATTTAGTATATTGTGGTGACTATTTTGTGCAGAATGATAATACGAACAATCCGAATTTGATGTTTGCTATGTAAACGTACTATCCTTATGTGTTTTGGTTTTAGTTCATAGTTTATAATGATTCCTGGCTGATAAAATGATTCTAAGTATGAATAGGGTGGTTTCAATTTCGAGGTACTGGCCTGTTTTCATAATCAAAGCCAGCTCTTTAACTAAGTTGCAGTTACCAAAATTTTATAGAATTTCATGAAATTTTTCGAAAATTTATCACTGATTTAAAAACGAATATTCTTGCCATTTATTGATATACAATGTTCCATTAAACAACACATTTTCTTAATTGCTCCAATTTCGAAAACACCCTGTATACTTAATAATATAATAATACTTTTTATTTATTTCGAAAATTACTGAAATCACTTCAGATTTCAGAACACTTGATAATCCTCCAAAATACAGGGCATTTCCTATATGCCCTCAGATATTCTCATCCCTGTAATCAATTTGACCAAAGTACCGACTGATAAATAATTACGGATAGTACGTGGTTTGTTTAAATTTTATTTCATATTCACATTTACAATCCCTGAGCAACTTACGTTAAACGAATAGAAATGTATTTACATATTTATACAACCACTTCTCGTTTGAACTTTTCAAATTATCAATCACATTGAATATATTTGAAATTAACTTATTCAATACTTTATTGAACTGTCTGATTCATTACATGTACTTAATAATAGTTTGAAGGATTATGATCGTTCTTCCATACACTCTTTCCATTCCATGTGATTCATCTCTGTTAGTGATACCGAGTGAGAAGCTCGAAGAACTGATTGCAAAAATTGTTGTACATTAATATCAGGTAAGTCTCATCGTTGAACTAATGTAAAAAATTCTCAAATCAGTGCTTTAAACACTAGCCTCAAGATTAACGAATAACAAAATTTAAAGTTAATCCAGTGATAGCCAGTGCAGCGAAAATTGGAACAGGAAGAGTGAACTACAAATTACAATCATTTTTAAGAGTCGTATATTATTATATATCCCCTAATATTAGTCGTTATGTGGTTTTCAATATTTACATTATATTTATGAAAGCTGATGTACATTTTGAATAAATAGATATGATATAGAAACAATTGTTTCTACTCTATACAATTTGTAATAAACTCAGTTCTCAACTTTTGCTAATTCAATTTCATTTCAATCTCTTTGGCGATATAAATAACATTTTTCAAATTTTGGAAAACGAATTGCATTTTGGATTAATTTATGTTACCACTTATCTAGAGTTTTTTTTTCATAGATAAAATCACACGTGTGTTTTTCAAATTGAATTTCGTGTACTTTTACAAAAATTAATACCCACGCTAGTTTTATGTCCCTCGTAGGCGGAAGGAGAAATCACTGATAATTTGGTGTATTTTAAGTATGAAAATTCAGATATTTTTCCAAATAATAGATTTTAAATATATAGGTATATATAGGTACATATATATATAATTTTTAATTTGTTTTGAAAAACATGGATTTCCCTGATATATTATAAAGGGTCATTCACGACAAGCTTACATTAAATGTATTTGGAAATCCAAGCTAATTGAGAGATTGCAATTATCTGCGGTTAGGTTTTCAATCATTTCAACTAAAATATTGCTGGCTTTTGGTAAATATCAACTTTCTTTTTTTAAATGCAGCTCTCAGCATTTATTTCATTTTTGAATTTTTCATAAAAATGTGATGACATTTAGGTATCTAAATAATAGTCATTCTATACACATTTTTACACATATTTTTTGTATAAATATTATATGGTACCCATAAAAAAATTATGTTTTAAATGTTTCATGAATATTACTATGATATGACTATTGAGAAAACGAAATTTCTTCTATGATTTTGTGAACCATACATCACACTATTTTTTTAACCGATTATAATATATGATTTTTTTTATGTAATATGTTAAATGTTGAAAAAATATGAAATAAAAATATCGACGTGATTCCAGAATTTGATGAATTCAGAAATGAAATGAAATAATGAAGTTGACGTCTATTTCCGTTATACCGAAAGTCTGCAGTATTTTAGTTGAAATGACATAAAGTTAATCTCACAAAATTTCAGTCTCTCATTTTATATGGATCTTCAGATCAATCAATCTTGGACCTTTGGATAATTTGTTTATCAATGATTCGTCAATATAAAACACATATTCAAATTTAAGGAGCCCCTTCCCCAGAAAAAGTTCAGTTTTGCCACTGCTTTGAATACGTCTACTGGAAGGCTCGTTGTGAATAACCCTGTATATGTGACAACAGAAACGTAATCGAAAATGTCGTACTGATATACGATTTATGACACTAAGGTAAACAAGGATAAATTTCCACAAATATTATAATAATCGCGACATGTTTCGCTATACGGCTATAATCAAATAATACATTGAATTATTGTTGTTGAAAAAACTTAAATACCCTTCTTATTGATTAAGGTAATTAGGATCCACCTATAATTATTATCTCTAATTTCTCACCATATACATACTCTTCAATTAAGTGAATAAATTCAACAAAGGAGAATTATTAACATCTAACTAGTCATTCAACTAAAATTTGATTTTTTTTATTTAATAATTTATAAGAATTCTAAATATTTAAGCTTAATATCGTTATTTTCGACGACACGAAGATTTTCGTTGTTTTCACCAAATTTATAACCTTCCTCCAAAATACGATTGGCATATGTTGAGTTTGTTTTCATCTCTACATAATTCATACGGTGTTCACGTATTCGGTTTTTCCTGTCTGGCCAACATATACTTTGGGACGATATCCATAATTCAATTCATGAACTCCTGATTTCTCAGATTATTGTGTCTTACATTTATTAATTTTGATCAAGTATCCCAGCGTGTCGTCTGTTCTATATGTAGGTATGCTACACTTGAATTTTGTTCATGAAACAAAAATCTGAAAAATTGTTTCTGAATTGAATTATGGAAGTTGCCCCAAATTATATTCAGGCCATACGGGTAGACCATTCGAAAACCGCATACACGAACACCGTATGAATTATGTAAAGAAGATAACTTAACTTATGCCGATCATATTTCCATGTCGGAAATTGAGGTATTGAGTTTAATTCTTTATAATTGTTAGAAATTAATTCATTGAAAAATTCCAATTTTTCACTTAATCACCAGTTGTATGTTAATAACTCCCTTTGTTTAAGTCATTCTCTTGATTATGTGAGGAGAATGATGTCCGTACATTGTTATTGTCTATTTATATGTGTAGGATAAGTCCAGGAATTAGAGATAATTATAGGTAGGTCCTAATTACCCTAATTATTATGAACAGTATTAGAGTATGATAGTTCTCAACGAAAAATAATGTGGTGTACTATTCGTTTGAGAAAGCTACCGTAAAGCGAAACATGTCGCAAGTTTAATAATCGTAAATCGTAAATTTAATCGTGTTTACTTTAGTGACATAATATCTCTTCGATCTCTTAGATAGTTGAATCTGACTCGACAAAATTTTAAAATTTCCAATTTTGACACCATTTCCAAATGCAATTCGTTCAACGACCGAACCATCTCAGTTCGATTCCCGACTATTTTCGTTACTGCCAGGCACCGACTCATTCTGCAACACATTCGTCGAGGACGGGGAATTGCTATTGCTTCCAGAATTCAGGGCAGGCTCCGGAGGAATCAGCCCCTCCTTCATTCTCTTCTTCTGCTTCATCCTCCTGTTCTGAAACCAGATTTTCACCTGCGTTTCGTTGAGCTGCAAGGCGGACGCTATTTCTATCCTTCTTGCTCTGGTGAGATATTTGTTGAAGTGGAACTCTTTTTCGAGCTCGGTGAGCTGTTTGTTGGTGAAGTTCGTCCGTCCGGTGTTGAGACAGTTGAGGCCTAGGAGACTGGAGGTGTTGGAGCCCAAGCAGGGGTTTCTTGAGGCTGGGTTCTGGGCTTCCAGGCTGAGGGCGGAGGGGGTGGCGGCCGGGTAGTCGGTCATGGATGGCGATGACAGTTTAGATGCTGAAAAAAATTAAAAATCGGTTTAGAATGCATGTCATTTTTAATTGTCTATTATTGTACAGGGTTATTTATAGGTCAGAAAACAATCAAAATGATGGCGTGGTGATATACATGAAGATTATCGTGATTATCGTGATTATCTAACATAACCTACAAAATTCGCAAAGTTGTGAAAAGCGATTTTTTATTGATAACTAAAAAACTACTGCTCTGATCGAAAAGTTAAATTAGGAAATTGTAGGTATTGATAAGATCTATCAATTGAATGAATTATAATTTTTTGATATTATTGGCACTTTTCGAGTTATATCGGAAAAACCTTGAAAAATCGGGTTTTCTATAACTTGTTACTAAAACTTGTTAATTACTGTTATGTGTAGCCTATGGCAAGCCAAAAAAGTATTTTTGTGAAAAATTGGTAAACATTGATTTTTTTTTAAATATATGAAGTTTTCTCAAAAAATATGCTCTTTTAATTTGGCTACTCTTACTCGGGGTATGATGCTATAATAACGATTCAAGGCTTATTTTTTTTTTCTGTAAGAGTTGTACTTTCATATAATTGAGCGAGTATATTGATTTTTACAATTTTAGAGGTCAAAAAATTACTTTAAAAAAATTGCACAATTTTTTCAAATGTTTTTTCTGAATAAATTCCTTATTTTTGTTTTTATGGAAAAACTTTTATGAAAATAGATTCCTAGCATGATTTCTAGTATTAAAAAAAATTGTATCCCTTCGATCAGTAGGAGCCGAGATAATTTTTTTTCAGTAATTTTTTCTTCTCCTGTTAGTAGATCAAAGATACTGTATCACAGCCTGATACAGCGTAAAAAAGCTAGATATTTCGATAGGTGTGGATATTTAAAGCTTCTGTTGGAATACCAGCGATCAACTTCTCGTGCTTTTCCTTTTTTCATAAAAAAATATGTTCTGTGTACTGGGAACCAATTGCTTGAGAAGTACAATCAAATCAGTATCTTCTCCAACTATAATTATGTTGTTTTCTCTAGTCAGATTAAGTAAATCGGCATCTTCTTCTGCAATTATTATTATTGCGCCTTCCAGATTTTTTTAAAATAAAAAAATTATTTTGGTTCCTAGTGATCGTAGGAATTCAATTTTTTCTTTGAATGCGTGAAATCATGCTAGAAATCTGTTTTCATAAAAGTTATTTCTATAAAAAAAATTAGGAAATTTATTTAGAAAAAACATATTAAAAAAATCTATACATTTATTCGATAATATGAAAGTACAACTCTTCATATATTTTGAAAAATTATCAATATTTATCAATTTTTCAAAAAAATACTTTTTTGGCTTGCCATAGGCTACACATAACAGTAAGTAACAAGTTTGAATACCTTACAATTAACGAGTTATAGAAAAATCTGGTTTTCACGGTTTTTCCGATATAACTCGAAAAGTAACGATGATATCGAAAAATTATAGTTTACTTAATTGAGAGATCTTTTCAATACCTTCAATTTCATGCTTCAACTTTTTTCTATCGGAACTGTAGTTTTTTTAGTTATCAGCAAAAAACTGCTTTTCGCAACTTTGTCAATTTTTTAGGTTATGTTTGGTCATTACGATCGAGTCGAATGAAATAGAAACTCATCCTGAATTTTAATTTCCAATACCCTCTTATTTTTTTTTTCGGATATTAATTTCTGTACATTTAACATTGGGCCGTTTCCTCGTTTCTTGTACTATATAATTATAACGGTTATTTTACGTTCTTTTCAGTTTATACCTGTATTCCATCTGAGGTTTCAATTTGTTTTGGCCCTTGACTACTTTCGCTTCAAAATATCCTCAAATATCTTCTCATGTATGCTCCTCAAATCACCATACATGATCACTGATTTCGCTTACCACGTATCAGTTGAATAATAATGAAACTACAAGAGACTTTCGGCAACTCCGAGAAAAACTAATAAACGAAGACAGATTAGCCTTCTTATTAACGCGCTGCATTCGATCTCACATCCGAACTAATTGAATCTTTTCCGTAATTCATCTTGTTCGCTGTCTTTCGGGAGGGCGCCCAATTTTTTCATTCGCTAACGTCTTGATAAATCGACTAAAAAAACACCAACTTATGGTGGTGCGTTAGGTTTCCACCCTGATGGGTTACTCTTCAATAGAGTCGTTGTTGGTCCATTAAGTGAATTGAAAGAGAAATTTAAAACCGGTTTCCACGGCGAGTTTTTTTAAGTTATTACTCTAGGCGATGGCAAAACATGTTATAGTTGAAAATGAATTGTAGAGTAAACAAGCTGAACAAACACTTTCAATTTTTTCATTATATTTAATAGTCTTTGTGTTATTTGTGATAGTTATTACGTCAGTGGAGGTGATGAAGAGTATCGGATGGTGGATCGATCATTTTCCAAGAACAAATAAAACACTCCATTCTCAATTCCTTCCTCTTCATTCTTGTGATTTTCTTCGACCATTACGTGATTCTTATTTCCTTGTAAGCTCGAAGATAAAAAAATTCAAGTAATTTTTTAATACTAAGAGTTTTGTTTACAAATTCTATAAGGGCTCTCTCAACAACAGTCTTTGCATGCCAAAGAAAAAACTGGGTTTTACTCCTGCCTCAGTTTTCAACTCACTCATAATCCCGGCAATTTCTTCAGTAAATGATGAAAATAATCGCTTATACACATCTTACATAAAAAATGAATTATGTGATTTCGAGCTTGAGGTTTGCACTTCACAATAGTGGTATCAAACATATGTTCCGGATATAAATGAGCAATTATTTTCAACATTTCCTGAAGAGAATATTCTTCCTCTGTTACCAGTGGCACAGCCAGGATTTCAGTTTGGAGGGGGCTGAACATACAATTTATCAGTTACCAGAGCTTTTTTTTCGTCAGCTGGATGTTATGAATAATACCTACAAGCGAACTGTTAGGCCAGCAAACAACATTTTCTTGTAGGAAATTTTCTTAGCTCTCTTTCCATATACCTATGTATTTAACGAATGTGTCTCGTTATGGTAGCACAATGCGAAAAATGTAAAAGGTGCTCTAGGATCTGGTACCCTAGCACACAAAATTTTTTCAATATTTTTCCTGTATTCTATGCCATCAATTCAACATGACACAGTATTAAAAATTAATAATGATAAATTTGAAAATCGGTCCAACTCAAAGTGTACACGTTCGTAAAAACGCCCACCAGATCTATGTTTGACTAGTAATCGATTTCAAATTCGGTCAGCGTAAAGAAAAAGGATTGAATTCAACGAATATATTATAAAAAAAGAATAGGAAAAATTTTTGGCGGGAAAACGGCACTTGCAACCTGTAGATAACATTTTCAACTGACGACTGAGTCGAGATAGAGCAATTCTGCGAATGCCAATCGATTCAGCATGCCGAAATTAGTATATTCTGTGATTTTCATGTCGATCGGCACAAAATGAATTTTCAGCAGAAAAAACATCAAAGGGTCATACCTTACAAATGGCCAAAAATCCAAGGTCATCAGATTCACTCGAAATTACCACCGATATACTCAAAATTTTATACTGATTTCGAAAATGTATTATTTGAATATGTTCGGATACACGGTGTACCATAAAACAAAGATAAATGTGCAACAAAAATTGTATCGCACGAATGCGGCATCCTAGCACACAAAACCACCTATAACACCTACAAGCGGACTGTTAGGCCAACAAACAATAACATTCTCTTGTAGGAAATTTTCTTAGCTTTTTTTCTATATACCTATATATTTAACGAATGTGTTTCGTTATAGTCGCAAAATGCGATAAATGTAAAAGGTGCGCTAGGATCCTATCCTAGCACATAAAACCGCAAAAAAAATATTTCCGAAAGTTCTAGAATTTTTTCAATATATTTTCCGTATTCTACGCCATCATTTCAATAGTCATTTGGTGGCTTGGGGGGGGGGGGCTGCAGCCCCAAAGCCCCTTCCCCTGGCTGCGCCAATGTCTGTTACTGTTGTATTCAATATTTAATTAAAACATACTATTATACTTTCATACTTTTTAGTTTGATTGTATTCATTTCATAACTGATGATTTCTATGCTTGTGTAGTCCAAGGAAATAAAGTATTTGTATCAGACATAGTATAATATTTCCTTCAATAATTCTACAAGTTCAATCATGACCGTGGCCGTGGTATTAACTGAAATAATCCAATCACTTTGGGAAAAACGGGGAAAAGTAACAAAACGAAAGAAACTTTTACCAAATTTGTATTTTATTGGTCGATAAAAATATACAAATTTCCCCCCTCGTACAAGTCCGGCAACATTGTTAAAACAAATATTTTGAACAATTGAGGTTATTTATTTTTTAGAGAAAAATGCAAAACAGTCGCAAAATGGTGGAAACAAAGAAAATATCATTCTTTATCGCTCTTAAAATTTGCGACCATTTTCAAGTTTGGTAACCTGGTTTTTTAAAATTATTTGTTCGCAGAGACCTATAAAGTATGAATAAATGATTGATTCGCTATGATGCCTACCATGGAAAAGGTCGTAAAATGGAAAAACGATGTCGGATGATAACAAAATTGCTTATTATGCACGTTTAACAATACTACCGGCCTTGTACGATGTGACAAATTTTTATAGTTTCATTGAGAATCACTAGAATACAACTTTTGTGAAAGTTTGAATTCTTCTGCCATTTTTCTCAATTTTTGAATATAAATGCTGAATTGATCGACTCAAAAACTGGAACTACCCAGTTAGAGTCCAAACAGTTTGTATCGTCGTTTTGATACCATTTAATGAAATAGCAACAAATACCTACGGACGTCTCATCGACGATACGACATTGAATGGAATAAAATTATTTCCCCAGCCTCTTTTGCTCTTTTTGTTTTATCGGTGTTCAGTTTCCTCCATCCCGACTTCATGCACTAGGGATTAAAGTGATCAATTCTGCTACGTGACAGCTTAACATATTCATACTCGCTTATTTTTCCAGCTTTTATCTACTGTACCAGTAGTATTATTATTCCATTATACAATACACCAGAAATAATTTAAACGGGGTCCGAATATTGACCGAGTAAAAAACATGGAGAGGGTGAAAAATTTTGGTATGGACGA
This sequence comes from Chrysolina haemoptera, assembly GCA_958298965.1. Lineage (NCBI taxonomy): Eukaryota > Metazoa > Arthropoda > Insecta > Coleoptera > Chrysomelidae > Chrysolina > Chrysolina haemoptera. The sequence continues at coordinate 5,111,010 of OY282603.1, read as the reverse complement.
TGTGCGTCGTCCTAGCATGAGATGAACGATAACTGTTATGATTTCCACAATTTCGGAGTCTATAAAAATTATGTTTGTATATTGTTAGGGTATTCCTTTAGATAAATCTACATAATTTTTTTTCCTTGGTTTGTTGGCATCGATTGCTATGTCAATAACCACGTGTTCTGGATAGGCCTCGTTACTAACTCCATACGCCACCTTATTAACACAGCAGTGAATCGTGGAAGATTATCCCCAGCCACCAACAAGATTCAATCACTCAGATTTACATCTGAAACTGAAAAAATCTGGCTCTGCCTGGGGATCGAGACAGATACCTTTTGATCAGGAAGCCCCGGCGCTACCACTACGCCAATCACCGCCCCAGTTACGTTATTTTCATATTGGTTAATCTCTCAAAGAAAAAAGTATGACCTGTGATATTGTGAAAACAAAAATAGAAGCACAATTTTTTCAGTTCCAATAAATTCGATACGTTTCATTCTCTCGATATCCATCGAAGCGTAAGGCAATACTGGTCTCTCGTTTATACTGTACGAGTGTCGTAGATGGTGGTGTGACACTACTAGTACCGACGGCGCATATGACAGTAAAAGTATTATGGTCTCAGTGACTTTTTCACCGATTTCATAGATGCTCAATTGATAACCAGGTGTTTTATTTTCTGGCTCTATTCTCAACTGATCCTCTGATCTGATAGATTAATTACTTGGAGAATAGGGTCTTTTCGAAAAATTTTCAGCATAGATATTTCTCAGGCATTCTACAGTTTTCCTTGCACTTCCCAGATACGTAATAGTGACTCAAGAGGAGCTGCGACAACTCGACGTAAAAACTCGCAAAATGATGCATCTCTATAGGAGCTTGCATCCTAAGTCGTCCGTTCCACGGTTGTACTTTCCTATACAAACGGGAGACCTTGGAGTGTCTGCGTAACAGAATGGCACTGGATGGAGCCTGTAAAGTTCAGATCCCCTTCTCTGCATGGTCCGTGACCATGAAAAAGCAGAGATTGGAACATTTCTTTTCAAGGCAGCAGCACGGGTGGCCGATGAATTTGGTTCCGTTTTCGACACTGAAATGGTGACCCAAACTGTGTCATCGAATTGGAGCCCATTCAACAAAAAGATCAGATTAAAGCTGCGGAGACTGAGGTCCTCCTGCAGCTCCATAAGGATAAGCAAATGCATGGAGTCTTTTTGAAGAACTTGGCTTATCCAAAAATTTGTCCTATGCATTCCTCAGGTCAGGTGCTGAAGCTGAAGCTGAAGTCGGAGACCGAGGGATTCATAATGGCCTGCCATGATGGTGTCTTTATTCACCCTGGTCTACCACAGTCCATGCCCTGCCTCTTCACGGCGAAATGGGCGTGGTATGTACGGAGTTGGATAAGGCCGAAGCATTTGCGAAACACACGTAGAGCAGACGATCAGAAGACTCAGACGGACCGAAGACGCAGACACCTTCCTGTAGCCCAATCCCCAGTCAAGAACATACTCAGGCACGCAAAAAATTCATCCAAAACTATTCAATTTCATTGAAATTTTGTAGTTCATTACGCAGGTTATAACAAAGTGTTTTTCGATTCAAATGGCAACCAGCCTGATGATCGGCAAGTACCATGAAACCGGTACGTATGTGTTTAGCTCCGTATTAAAAAAATATTGCAAAGTTCTTGTTCTTGTAGGAAACTTTGGCAAGTATCTACCATATGTAATTCAACGGTTACGGATTTTTTGTTTAAAATTGAAATATATAAACCATTCGTTACTAATAATCTATTGAACTGAATTTTCTTGGATAATGAATTCAATTCCATTCAAATGAATTCTAAAATACAACGCAGGTCGTTGTACCGTCATGATTTCCAACGTGTAATATTTTAATTGAGTCGTTCACTCGAGTCCCAGATGTTATCCAGTTTCCTGCGAAATGCGATTGACAGTGACAGTGACAGTTCTGCGACCGTTTCCGCCGCAGCGTTTCCGTCTCTCGTTTCAGGTATTCACGATACGTGCACTTCGGCTTTTTGTTATCGGTGGATATTATTTAATATTCTGATATTCTCGACTTAGCGCTACCGTTGGAGAGATTAATATTTCATGACATTTTTTTCTTCGCGTTGCATGTGAAACTTAGATTTTGTATTATGTATATTTGTTTAGGTAGACCGGTAAACAAAAGGTGAAGTATCGGGGTCATGTCAACACGGGGTTTCGTGAAGTAATGGATACATTCGATAAAAAGTTGAGGAAATTTTGGAAACATTGCTCGAAGTAGTACATTTTGATTCCTGAATTTCCAAATGAATATCTCAGGGAAAGAACGTGTTGAGTAACATTAAATGAAACCAATATATGCATGGTGGTTTTTGTGAAAGTTTTGTTTTTATTGTCAACCTCCAATTCAGTAGAATATTTTTTCTTCAGTCCCTTTTTTTTTATCTATCTGTTTGTCTGTTCGGTACAAAAATTGCAGACTCTTCCACCGAATCAAAACCCGTTCAGCGAAAATATTACATCAAAACTGCAGATATTGAAGGCGGATTTATGCACACAGCTTTTTCATTAATCTATATCTTTCATCAACTGTCCTGAAACATAATTTACTTCAACAATTTTGATGACTTATGTAATTAATCCACTTGAAAATTATTTATGGGTTAACAGATATAGGGATAAAATATTTGCATTTGTTTCAACATTCGGCAGTGATGCCTTTGCTGAATTCCAATAACCCTCATGCTCCAACTCTTTTCCTTTCAACATACGAGGAAAAGGTAATCTGATGCAATTGCACTTAATCTCTACTGTCCACTATGCTTGACCAGCTGGCTGGCCGACACAACATGTCAGTGACATTTCTCACACTAAAGGGTAAAAACAAACATATTAATTGGATGCCTGATGTACTGGGTGTATTCCGTTAAGAATTGGCATTTCCAGTATTTAAATATATGGACTTTTTCACATGACGTAATGGAGGGCAGTTTATAAAACAGCCATAACCATTATTTGTCCACCCTTAATTAAATATTGAAAAAAAAATCTTGAATACAATACCCCTGCCAAGTTTAAATGTCTTTGCCTTTGAACTCTGGCTTGTCTGAAGAAATCGTTGACATAGAGCACTTTCAGCTGACGTCACAACATGGCGGTGATCAGTGATGGGGGGACAAATTTGAGTTTGAAAAGAAAATTGTTTTTATGCGGTGGTTAGTAGTTAATTGTGATATTTTTGAACTTTATTCAATTTAGTGATCCTATCATTTGATAATATTTTGAAATACTCTTGTTTCAGATGAGAAATCGTATAATTTTACTAATAACTTTGCTGTTACTTTTGCGATCTTTGACAATAAATATCTGCTAGTAATACAAAACTTTCCGTTTTTCATAACATCCTCCAATGTTGACTTCAATGTTAACTGTAAATTCCCAGCGTTTTTTTGTTCTAAGTATTTTGGGTAGGTAAGTACATGGTCCGGATGTTCGGAACGATCTGACAGCAGTTTCTACCTGTCTCTGCCTTGTTTCTATGGAAGGAAATTTGGAAATTTCATGTGCTGGTCTGGATCGGAAAGGTTATAATAACCCATAACAGCACAAGTCTTCATGATTTATGTCCCCAAATTTAAAAGAGAAAACTGTTTGTATGATACCTATCATATCATAAACACGTATTTTTGAAATGAAAAATACATGTTTTTACCCAGATAACACAAAGACGTCCTGAGTACGTCCACAGGACATAAATCTAAGACATTCAAGACGTCCCGAAGACGTCCATTACGTCTTTAGGATGTCCTGAGGACATCCGATGTTACAAATTGGAACGTTCTGGGGACGTCCATTATATGTCCCTGTAAGGTCTTCCATGGACGTCCCTTGGACATCCTAAGGATGTTTTTAGGATATTAATTTTCAAGGTTGTCTATAACCCATGATCCTAGTCAATAGAAAGTGACATACCAACTAGAAAAAGTGAAAAGGATAATGATGGAAAGTGATTTTCGAAAAAATATTTATAAATTATTTTAAATTCTGACACAAATATTTACATCAATTACAAAACATAATCCCTATAGAACAGTATAGAAGTCACGGCTCACAACAGCAATAAATACGTGATATTACATTTTCTCAGATCATCGTATTCTTTTGATTCGATTGAAATTATGTTTATAAGTTAGGTTAGGAAACCACAAGGCAAGAGATAAGACACAGCACAGGACCACAAATGGCACAAATCACAGACTTCACGATGCACTCAGTCACAGGTTTGAAATAAAAGTCTATTTTTGGAAAAAATAATTGGAGAATTGTTAGAGAAATAATAAACTATCAAAAGTGTGATTTAAGTCGCCGTCCCAACGACTCAATACTGTGAACTCACTGAAATATAGACGACAATAAAAGGAAGGCAATAAGCGCTCTGTGATTAGTCACTGCAATGGCGGGAAGTTTAAACGAAACCATAAGAATGAGGCAAATTGAGTTGAAAATTCGTGAATTACTAGCAAACATAACCTGACCTGACTAACCTAGCGCGAACAGAATAACCATGCAAAATCAATAACGATATAACGACTATTCATCTAATACTGTTGACAACTGGAGAAACTCACTGAGCTAAATAAGCTCAGTGGAAAATGTATGAAATTTATGACGTAAAATTAAACCACAACACGTTTTAAATTTTTGAAAAAGGCACAAGACACGAAAATAATGTAAGTCGGTAATATGAATTTGGCCTGAGTTTAGACGTCCTGGGGATATTCGCATCGGACGTCTCAAAAACATTCCGAGTAGTACGTCCCCAGGATGTCCATATTAGGTTCTGGAACGTTCAGACCTAAATGGGACATGAAATGGACATCTTCGGGACGTCCAGTGCTACCTGGGTAAGATACCTTTACAGACTTATGCACTCAATTTAGAGTATACACAATGAATTAAGACTCACTAAGATGTCAAGAACGTGTTTTTAGAATTTTTTTCGCAGAAAATCCACAAAAATGACACGTCTAGTCTTATGGACAATGACTTTGTTTGTCCCCCTATCGGATGCTTGACAACTGTCAAATTATGTCACTGACAGTGCTCTTTTCTTATTAAACAATGCGCGTAAACACCTTATATTTACACATTAAAGCAGTTACTGGGTCTGTGTTTCTTCGAATCTAACAATTGTAGCAAAACACGCGGTAGTAGTCACCTCATATCTCATATCGCGTTGACCCGTATGGTTGGTAAGCAACCGCCCGGACTATCACAGCGCATCCAACAATTATTGTTGGCGGTTTTTTAGGACTCAAAAAAGCAAAGAGGTAAAATGTTTCTTTCCTCTCTTCGGCGTTGACAGTAGGCTCGATTTCTGAGTAAAGTTGAATGAAGTGCTTGAACTTTGAGTGCCTTTGGTTAGCAAGACTTCAAATAGTCGAAGAATTATTTGGTCTGTGCCTGCATTTGTTTTAGGTAGGTAGAGAACCATCATTTAAATTGTATTCATACTAGTAACGCCTGTATTTGTTTTAGTTTGGCATTTCTGTCCGCTACAACACGTTAAAGTATTCATTAAAAGCCATTACCGGAAGCCGACAGTTTCTTATTTTGAAAACCAGGTTCAAAGACCCACAAAAGCCCTGAGATAAATCTGGTCTATTACACAATTCTTCGCCTTTCGGAATAAGTATGGTTTGCTCCCCAAAAAACCACTAGGGAATCTGTTGCTCTCTTTATCATTATTGTGTGATCCAATGGTAACATTGTATGGTTGTAAATCAATACTCCTATCAAGATTATCATTCAATTATCATCAAGACCCGAGCACCAATCGACAAAAAACAATAAAAACCCTTCTCCGAGATTGTTTATCGCGCTCCATCGAGACCACGGACAGACGGACAATTAGTTGGTTCATTAATTTAATAATAAAGGTATAGATGATGCTCGGATCCCGTGTCATGTCCTAGTCCGTCATCAGTAATTACTGACGTAGCGTGTAGTTAACACCGCGCTGTCAAAACAGATTAATGAATGTCTCCCCAGACTTGCACCTTAGCAGAACGGGCGGCCAAAGCCCATTAAAAAGTTTATGGAAAATGCTACGTGTGGCGTTTGATCGGATTCCTTTCGGTTTTCCGTTTCGGGACTGATTTTCATCGAAACATTCCAGATTTGGGAAATGTGTGATGATCATTGAATCTTTTTGACGATCCATCAATATAAGTAATTATCGTGTTCTGCTGACAATTTCACTCACTATATGAAAGTCGCGTCTATGAGGACCAATCAGAATGGGATTTCGCGAAAGTACACGCTTCCTTTCTTTCCGATCCGGAAAGACCACGTCGTCAAGTCAACCACAAATATAAACAGCAATGATACATCTTGTAATCTAATATGACATAAACGTCAGGTTGACAGACTTCATGTTTATTATTCATTAGTTGCAACTAAGATGTCTAGAAACCCTGGTGCGTGCACTTATACCTGTAAAACTTTGGGATCAAACTGAAGACACCTGCCTACTTGAAAATGCTTGATTTTTTGATAATTAGGTTCGGGTTCCGAATTCCGATGTTCAGAGGGCGACTCAGTTATGTTTATACACAAGGTGCTCAAATTTTCGTGAACATTTATCTTCCATGACCATAGATTTCTCTTTCTCACTGTCTGAATTTTGACAGTTTGTGACGTTTGTGTTGAGAGTTTGTGTCTGTTTTGATAAAATGTAAAGTAATGTTATGTTAATAAAAATTCCAATCGATTAACTTCGGAAAACTGTGAAAACGCCATAATGAGATATTTCCGGTATTATTATTATTATAAAATGCACACTCGGGTCATTTTCTAGGCACTAATTTAAGCAAAAATGTTCAACAAAAACTCTTGACTGAAGTGTTGAACAATTTATAAGATGAAATAGGTAACAATCCAAAAGGAAACCAAGAAACTTGATCGGAAAACACCATAAACAACGAAGAATTAGAAACAACACAATACACAATGAAAAATAGGACAAAAACTCCAATCACTACTAAACCAGAATCAAAATGAAATCAAATTCCTGATAAACTAATTCAAAATTCAAATTTATCGAAGTAACGTCAAATGTATGACAGCTTCGAGCGTTTTTAACAGAACCAATAAGAGAACAGAATAAAAATAAAAGTCGTGAACGCAAAACGTCGTTATGTGTAAGCAGCCTAACAGTTTCTTGTCAGCGCTATAAGCGCCACGTACTAAAGAATGTGAACTAGGACCTAATCCAACAGGAGGTGCCGTCCATAAAAATCAAAACAAAATCGAATCGTTGAATTCACCAGGGTTTCTAGACATCTTAGTTGCAACTATTGAAGAATTCACTTTGTTTACTCGATCAAATTTCAAATAATAACTTGGTTGGTTCGTGAAATTATCTCAATAAATACGACTCGTGCTCACAATACAATCGATAATTCTGTCAGAAATCTTTAACTCGATCAAATTGCTTTGAGGTAAGACCAAGCAATTTGATCTCGTTGATTTCTCAGAATTATCGATAGTATTGCGACCACTCGTGGTATTACCCCCGCAAATTTTTTGCTCAAAAAATTATCCTATCAAATTTGTCTATTTCTAGTCATATGTGTCGAAATAACCAATGAAACCATCATTACACTGATAACTACCCATGGATAGTTTTCACGGGTAGTTATCACTTGTGTCATGACATTGCTAAGCCACCAACACAATAAATATTGATTAAAAGTTTGATTTTGTGGAGGAAATCCAGTTCTTGACATAATATTTTGGGTTTATCACCTTCCACAATCTGAAAATGAAAAAAAATTTTAATCCAAAGAAGAAGGGCAAATTAATTAATTTGCCCGATAAGTTACTGCGTTCACAAGACTGCTGTCTTGAAAGAAATTAATTTTTGTCAGTAACGTACCCTACACTGAATTTGCCTATCTGAAAAAATGAGATCGAATTAACAAAGAATACTTCTCTTTTTTTGAAAACTGTTGACGTTTCGGAGGCTGTATCTGCCTCCGTTATCAAAACTTCTTAGAAAGACGCTGAGAAAACTGAATTTGAATTGCGATTTTGGTAATAAGACCTTTCTTTGACAGAGTCAAATGAAATCTGTCATACATTCTTTTGATTGACATTTGGTATCTTGATACATAGGGTGTTCGGTATCAATCAATCTATTATTCTTATTTCATCTCTGAGGAGGGGTAACCAGGTGCGGTCCATTTCGATGGAATTGGTTGAGAAGCAGTTGTTCGATAAAAGAATGCACGCAGTTTCCTTCAACTTCCTTTTTTCTTGATTTGATTCTCTCAATAAAATTTTGGTATTATTCCATTCCATCATATGATCGCCATCAGATGTTAGAATATGTTCGGATATTTTCGAACCCGTTATTTTTCGATTTCTGATGTAACTTTTATGTTCTTCCTTTTTGGATTAAAAAATTTTTTCATTTTCAGATTGTGGAAGGTGATAAACCCAAAAAATTATGTCCAGAACACAATAAACTTATTTGACATTTCAGTAATTCAATTTATTTCGAAAATGTCACTTTGGTGTTTAAAATTGACAAAATCATTGAAGAAAATACACCAAAAAATACTGTCAATAGTAAAAAATACACTTGGAAAATATTTATGGAGTTTTGTGATGCCAGAAAATATGAATTGGCTGGAAATCGTACTTTCGAAGAACTTGCATCAATACTCAAGGATTGGGCGATTAATAGGAGAAAAAAGGATAGCACAGAGTTTAAGGAGGCTACTGTTGAAACTGTATGGGATATAACAAGCATATTATTACAAGAAAAGTTTTACAAGGAGTATAATATCATGCTAGACCCCTTTAAAAGTGTTGCATTCAAGCGCGGAATGCACGCGACGCAGCACGAAGAAATTTACAAACAGATCTCACTAAACGCTAAACAAGCTCAGTACCATTAACTTCAAAGGAAATGAGTAAAATTATAAACTTTTGGGATGAAAATACCCCTATAGGACTCCTACGCAAATTTTATCACATAGCAGCGGTGGAATTGGCTTGGAGAGGTGGTGAAGGTGCTGCTTGCTTAGTTGATTATTGTCATATCGAAAAGGACAACAATGGATCTCCAACTAATAGGATAGAATATAATCCAATTTTCAGTAATCTATCTCTCTTCCACTCCATTGGCCGATGCGTCCGAGTAGAAGAGAGGCAGCGGCAGCACACAACCTACACGTGAACTGTTTTGTCAACTCTTATAAAGTGAATTACAACAGCAATTGCGGTAAAAAAAGTAATTGATTCTTGCATTTTAAGAATTTGATTAGCGATATAATCTCATATATTTGTTCTCTGATTATTAAAAAAAGTAGCATCGGTCGGCGAGTGTAGTAATAATAGGTTATTTAACAATTTTGACTAAAAAATTGTTTCAATGATTTGCTTTCGTTGATTAGGTACATATTGCATATTCCAAGTTAGTTCCTGATCTATGAACAGCTCTAAGTATTTGCCATGATCAGCAACTTGTAGTGTTACGCCAACGAATTTTGTAAATAAAAGTTTTGAAAATAAGTGTGGTTTCAGTGTGGACGGTAGCTTAACAGTCTGAGGCATAGCGATAGCCGGTTCGAGTCCGGTGTACGAGAGTTTTTTTCTTAAGTATTTAATATCGGAATCGATAGGTGACATGCCTTGAAAAGTAAGTGAATTGTGAGTTGTCTAGATGCCAATCCCGTCTAGTGCTAGCTTGGAGTACACATCCGACCATCCGAAAAGTGAATACGCTACAAAAAATCAGTACGTCGCCCCGGAGCGCCACGGCAAATTATAATAATAGCCGTCCTCTACCCGCACAGACTATACCTTTGGGTAGTCTCTACGAAAGTTTAAGAGGTAGTATTAATATTATTATTATTTGCCATTATTTTCCGCGGCTGTACAAATTTTTAAATTGGTAGGAAATTGCTCAAAATACGAGTCATACTTCAAAAGTAGTTGCCCTCACATCTCCCTGTATATCAAGTTGCGACTGTTTATTTTTTCGCACTTATTTTCCACGGTGTCATAGAAATGTGAGTGAAAATTTTGGCGTTTTTAAATTCATAGGAAATTGCTCAAAAGACGACTTTGAGGGTAGTTACCCCCACATCTCCCTGTATATCTCGAAAAATTCATTATTGGTGGAATTTGAACAGTACTGAAATTCCATATGAACGAATGCATATGCCCTTCCTCTTTCACAATTTTTTCTCGAACAACCTGAATTTAGTAGATTAAATTTCAGTTGATCATGAGAAAGAAAAGCAATATAAAATGCATATCACTTGATCAATTGATCTAGTATGTTAATTACATTCGCATGACACTTTTTTAAAAGGGAATCCTTATCAAGTTTTCACACGCCAAGCAGAACTCACGCATAGACGCATTAACACCAACTTCCGAAGTGTAGAATTGGATTCTCCCTTAATATGATAACGTAATTCCAAAGCCAAGAAGAAGGCCCAAAAAACTTTCGTGGATTCAATTCGATTCATGAAAATATTTTTATGTAGAGTGTTTTCACATCCAAAAATTAATAATGTTTAATTTTCATAATTATGAAGTCAACGTTTCGGTGGAAATAATCCAGTTTTCAATAATCCCCTTTCAAGTATGGCCCTCTTTATGACTATTTCCTCGACTTTGTACGATCTCAAAAAAAAAAATTCTGTGTTTAAGTACATTTGGACGAAAACTCCTTGCCTTGGGGGGTTACTTTTCTTGGTCCTTAAAGAAGTGCTACCTAAAATTTCAGAGCTCAATCATCATTCCAAGTCCATTTTTCCAATTTTTGAACATAGCCGGTCCTGCAAGTTTTTCGACTGCCCCTTTTTGCCCCCCCCCTGTAATCCGGCCCTGCTAAAAATTCCTTCCACCTCGATTTCAGCTATCCAAAGGCCAAATTGAAACTAATAAACTAAAAAGTGAGATATAGGAGACCGGCTGATCTTTGACCCAAGACATTTTCGGGAGAAAAATATTCAACATTTTTTTCCAGCACCGGCCCCAACCAAATTTCCTTCCACCTTGTCAGATGATAACTGATCACTTTCTGAACAACATATTTTAGGTGTCGAAATTTCAGAAATCAAGCTTACAAAGTAGCTGTTTCAATACCCACGATTCCAATATCTTCACACAATCGATTTTAGTTCTTGTCATTATTTAAATTTTTCCAATATCTTAAAAATCCAATTAATAATGCAACTTAATAGAATCGCTATCAATTGAATTGAAACGATCATTTGTTAATCAACGTGTAGTTCCAATTGATAATTCAAATTTCGTTTGTTGTGACCAATTAAAAGTTTATATCTAAGGTAGAAGTTAGTTACCTGTACAGATAACGATCAGACTTTTCCGTTATGCTGAACAAATTTGGCGAGCGGTCACGTTGCTCAAATTATAGGAAAGATCAAATTCGTGTAGTCGAAATCTGATCTAGAAGAAATCCGAAAGTATATCGATATCAGTGGTGTTTCCTAACTGACAGCTCATCCAATCGTGTTAAATTGGTTCAATGAATATGGATGTTTTCGTGGCGACAAGATAAGATACCTAAAAGGCTGGTTCAGTTGACTCCGAGAGGTTAAGTTAACGACGTACAGGGTGGGCGGAAGGAAAACGGCATTCTGAGTGAAAGGTTTTTCAATAACCTTCAACTGTGAATATAAAATCATTCAGTAATGGCGGGGATTGGTATTTCATTATTTATTTTTTGATATGGCTATTTATCAAGGAAATACCAAGAGAGGGTGAAAAATAGGATGAAGGACACTTGTGGTTTACCCATTTCCACACTTTTTTATGTACATTCCTAAATGTGCACTTCGGTAACCGTATTATCGTTGGTAATATCACCATGACAGGTACCCGACCATTTTCTTCTTCATAATTCTATCGAGTGTAATTTGACAATTTGATGAGAGCACATGAACAATAATAACTCCCGAAAGCTTCAGCATGAGGAAGTTACTCTATGATTATTAATATTTATATGGTCGAACTGAATTTAAAATACTCGATGAAAGAAACAAAAGAAAATAATAGTCTCTATTTTTCATAGTCGAGTGATATTCAGGAAGACTCATGATACTATAGAAAATATGCCCTCTATCACTCAAAGACATTCAGTTGATACAGAATACAAAAAATACATAATTTATTTACATTATTTATACGCAACCAATAGTACTTCGCTTTACTGGACTCTTTTCAATCAGAATTCAGACTTGTTTCTCTAGCGGCCAATCGTAGCGTTATATCGTTGAAAGATACCTTCGCGGCTCCTCTGGATACGACTATTCATTTCCATATGGCTCCAGTGTTCAGTTCGAGAGCTTGCGCAAGTTATAGCTAGCGGAGTTGTCGGATGATCCATACGAAATGGAATGTTGTTTGCGAGTTAACTGATTCCGTTATGATTCTTACTTCACCGGTTCCGAATCAGGAGTTGTCTCGGATACGCCACATTGCCCTCTTCTTGAAGACATTTTGTCTCAAAATTTCATCTTTGGAGTCCACTCCACTGTCTTCCTGTTTGGTCGTTACAGCACACCAAAATCTCAACGCCGCTGGATCTGAATATCGTTTCCAGCATGCTTCTAATGACTCTCAAATCCAGCCCATCAAACTCACAGGACAATTTTGGAATTGCCAGGTCCATGAGATTTTGGTCCAGCATCGTATCTCTCAGTCTGGTGAGGCCTCCCAGACGTCTTCATAGGACGATTTCTCTCGAGACTGTTCCTTGGTTAGCAGGTAGAAGATGATTCTCTGGCCCTTCTTCAACTGAAACACTCCTTCAACTTCTGGGTTCTGCTCTTCAGCAGTTCCTGGAATTGACCAAACACCACAGCTATGCCTTTGGACATTCGAAGATCTGCCCATTTGGCAGTGGCGTCCCAAGCATCTAAGCACAAGGGAGCACTTCCTGTCTCTTGAACCGCTGGAGAAAAGCGTGCGACTTCCTGCCACCATGGTCTTCGGTTGCCCTTTTTCTTTACGATGACCAGACCAAAGCCTGAATCATTTTCTTGGTCTTCCTACGTCCTACGAATGACTGCGCCTTCTCCTCGATCTCCGCGATAATGCATCGACGTTCTTGTGACTGCCCCCCTGCTCGATGTTCGATGTCGAAATCAAATTCTTGAAGTCGCTCGATCCAGCGTGCTACCTCTCCTTTGGGGTTTTCATACTGAAAAACCCATTTGAGGGCTGCATGGTCAGTACTTATCAGGAATCTCCTTCCGTAGACGTATTTGTGAAAACGTTTAACCTTTTTTGCTACAGCTAACAGTTCCCGTCTGGTTACACAATATTTGCGCTCCGATTTGCTGAGGAGATTCGTTGAAATACCCAATACCTTCTCTTGTCCCTCCTGGATCTGGGACAGGACGGCTCCAAGTCCTACATTACTGGCGTCAGTGTTCAAAATTAATTTTTCATTGGGTAGGGTATAGCTCAGGATCGGTGCGTTGATCAAGGCTTCTTTCAGCTTCTTGAATGACCCTTGGAATTCCGGAGACCACTGGAACTCTGTTTGTCCTTCTGTCAGTCTGTTTAGTAGGTTGGCGATGTTGCTCTACCCTAACACGTACTGACTGTAGTAGGTGTACAGGCCAAGAAAACTACGAAGCTGGTGGATGTCTTTTGGAATGGGCTAGTCTCGGCCAGCTTTGATTTTCTGGTCGTCCACTGCTACTCCTTCCCCAGAGACGATGTGGCCAAGGTAATGGACTCCCTTCTGGAACAGTTAGCATTTCTTAGAGCTCAGTTTCAGTCCGGAGTCCCTCAGCAGCAGGAATACCTCCTCTAAATTCTCACGTGGTCTTCGAACGATCTGACGACTACGATGATGTCGTCTGTATATACCAGGCACGTTTTCCAGGAGACTCCCTTCAACGCCGTTCATATCAATCTCTCGAAGGTGGCTGGAGCGTTACAGAGCCCGAATAGCATAACGATGAACTGCCACAATTCTGAGCCGATGGTCAAGGCCGATCTCTTCAAATGTAGAGTCGCGAGTGGGTAACTGTCCTTCTTCTTCACTTTGTTCAGTTGACGATACTCTACGCAGAACGTGTCGATCCGTCTTCCTTCTTTACCAGTAGAACTGAAGAGAACCAGGGATTGTCGGATAGTTCAATGACTGCTTTTTTTTTCACATATCGCCGACCATTTGGTCAGCTTCTTCCTTCTAGGCAAAGTGAAGTCTTCTCAGCTGACTGCTGGATTGGTCTTGTATACCCAGTGTCGATCTCGTGTTGGACCACCTTCGTTCTACCCCCATTTCTTTGTCCAACATCGAAGATGTTTTGGTACTGCTTGACTGGATTCCTCAATTTGGACTGTTGATCTTGTCCTACGCCTTGGAAGAGATGGCAATCAATTTTTTCAGTTCTGCGGGCAAGTTGCTGTTGGTTGGCTAACGGACCGGCGTACACTCCTGATCACATAGGAAATTGACGGACAGTGCCCCAAAATTGACCGACTTTTCAACCCAGTTCCCGTACTTTTCTTCTTTGCTGAATAATGAATATATTGACCCTTGCAGAGATAGTTGGCTCACCATGTATATTTTCCAAAGTTCAATGATTTCTATGAATGATGAATGGACAACAATCCCATTCATTACACAAATCATCGTCTCGAACTTTTAAAGATTAATTTAAAATTCTTGATGTAGTCATTACTTCAAATGTCACCGTTGCCCTTCGAAAGCGGCAGTCACATTCGAGCGATAACAATCTTCGAAAATGTTAGTCAACGTGGAAAATTCCGCAAGTCACGTTTTCTGAAATATTAGTGGAGCTCGCGGTCTGGCCGCTGTCACGCACGCCTATGCACGGGGGTTGAATATCTCTGCGAATAAAACAAACAGACCGTATACCAAATCCATTAAACCTTTATTTATATAAGGTTATTCTATCCAAGATTGTTTAATATAGCGTAACCCTATTTTGACAGACCGGTGGGAGCGGAGGTTGCGAAACGAAAAATGCCACGAAAAATCAATGGTGTATTCTGATCGCTGGTATTGCTCTTTGATATTTTTTTCGTATGTGCTTGTAGAAATTTCAAAGTAATGAAAATGATTATGGTCAAAAAAATCATTAGCAATTCATTTTTGCTTTTTGCAAAGAACTTGATGTTACAATAAACTGGAGCAGTGGCGTAGCCAAGATTTGAGTTTGAGGGGTTTTTTTTTCGTTAGCCGGATGTTATGAAGAACACCTACAAGAGTATTGAGGCACGCGAACGAAAACATCATCTTGTAGGAAATTTTCTTAGCTTTCTTTCTATACACCTATGTAATTAACGAATGTGTCTCGTTATAGTCGCAAAATGCGAAAAATGTAAAAGGTACGCTAGGATCTGGCATCCTGGCACATAAAACCGCCAAAAAAATACTTCCGAAAGTTCTAGAATTTTTTAAATATTTTTCCCGTACTCTACGCCATCAATTCAATATGACACAGTATTCGAAAAATTAAAAATGATATTATTTAAAAATCGGTCCAACTCAAAGTGCACACGTTCGTAAAAACACCCACCAAATCTATGTTTGACTAGCAATCGATTTCAAATTCGGTCAGCGTATAGAAAAAAGATTGAATTTGACAAATATAACATAGACAAAAATTTAAAAAAAAATTGGCGGGAAAATGGCACCTGCAACCTCTAGATAACATTTTCATCCGACGACCGAATCGCCAATCGATTTAGCATGCCAAAATTAGTATATGCTGTGATTTTTGAGTCGATCGGCACAAAATTAATTTTCAGTCAAAAAAACATCAAAGGGTTACTTATCTGTACCTTAAAAATGACCAAAAATCCAAAGTCATCAGATTCACTCGAAATTACCACTGATACTCAAAATTTTATGCTGATTTCGAAAATGTGATGTGATGATTTGAATCTGATGCGCTAGGATCCTATCCTAGCACATAAAACCGCCAAAAAAATATTAGCGAGAGTTCTAGAATTTTTTCAACATTTTTCCCATATTCTACGCCATCATTTTAACAGTCATTTGGTGACTATCAGCGTTTGGCATCATGGACTCCTTGGAGTGCAGCACCCCAAAACACATTGAAACTCTTAAATTCTGCCCAAAAAAGAGCAATTTGTTTCTTCGGTGATATTTCGCTCACTTCTACGGAACACCGCAGAAAGGTTGGCGATCTGTCTCTGTTTTATAGATATTTTCATGGACGATGCTCTTCCGAAATATCATCAAACGTTCCACCGTTAGCGGTACCATCGAGACTGACCCGTCGAGCTCCGTCCTCACATCCATATGCCGTCACTTCGGAGACATGCCTAATATCTCTTTCCCAGGGCTCGTTTTTTCAGGATTTTTCTTTTCGTGTGAACCAGAAATAAAAAAAGGGGACAAACTGTTAGGGACATACTGGAATCAACTCTTAAAGAGCGACCTTTACACGCAAACAAGCATGCCTATCTTGCGGGAATATCTTGCAAGACGGCCTTGGATCTATAATTGGTCTCAAGGCTGGAGAACACTATGGCGAATGAAGAAATTGTACTGTGAACATTTCTTAATATCTGAGGAGTCTTTGAAAATACATCTTTCGACAGCATGGCTTCAGCGGCCAGGAGAAGAAACGATGCTTCAAAATTGGCAAGCCAAGAAAATACATCTTTCGACAGCATGGCTTCAGCGGCCAGGAGAAGAAACGATGCTTCAAAATTGACAAGCCAAGAAAATACATCTTTCGACAGCATGGCCTCAACGGCCAGGAGAAGAAACGATTTTTCAAAATTGGCAAGCCAAGAAAATACATCTTTCGACAGCATGGCTTCAGCGGCCAGGAGAAGAAACGATGCTTCAAAATTGGCAAGTCAAGAAAATACATCTTTCGACAGCATGGCTTCAGCGGCCAGGAGAAGAAACGATGCTTCAAAATTGGCAAGCCAAGAAAATACATCTTTCGACAGCATGGCTTCAGCGGCCAGGAGAAGAAACGACGCTTCAAAATTGGCAAGCCAAGACCAATAAGTGTGAAGACTCGGCGCAGCTAAAAATTATCAAAGAAACCTCACAAGGGCGCAAATGGGCCTTGCTATGGTTCAGCAACCCCTCAGAAGTCTCTGAGAGCTTGTGCGAGCAAGGAAGACATTTATTACTTTCAAATATACGATGTTATCTTTCAACAAGTTTAATTTTCTCTTCCTCTTCCTACATTTCAGCAAGAAAGTATGTATCCCGTACCTCCTGGAACGGTATACAAAAGTTTACATAAAGAATTCTTGATACCTCTGCAAGACTCTCATATGAGATGAGATACGAGACGAGACTGGAGGCTGCGGAACAAGACTATACAAGAACTTTTCGTTTTCGAGACGAGACAAGTCTTTGGGTAAGTCTCGTCTATTGGTCTAGTTTTTATAATCACTTTTGAGTATAGAAACAATCGTTCTCAAAGGAATATTAATTCTTTATCCTATACTCATGAATGAAACTAATGAAATTTAATATCTTAATAAGCACATTTCAGGTAGGGCATTCACCTCTTACTGTTTCCACTCAGTGAAATTTGAATACTATAAACTCACGTCGAGCAAACCTTCATCGTCTGCAAAATATCTATTATCAAGCAATCCTTGCGAAAATTAACCAAACGAAATATTGTACTGAGGATTTCTAGTTTCATCAAATCAATTATTTGGTGATGTTATATCAGAAACAGGAAAGAAGTGTAAAGGGGGGATTCAAATCTGACTGAAAAAAGAATGAATATCTGGACATTTAGAGGAATTTCATTCATAGGATAGGAACGATTCAGAGGAAGACACGCAGTGTGCCAATTTGAAAACTCCATTTTCAAGAAGAGCCTTTATTTGAATGCTGGTTTGAAATTGAATTTAATTTGTAGATGGAAACTACCTCCAAAATCCAAAATAGGAAATGTAGTTGAGTGATACCTCGTACTTGAACTTTATTTCCAGTACTTTTGCAGAAATCGGCTGAAAACACGATTGGGTATCAAATGTTTTGTATAATGAAAAAAAAAACAATTTTTATCGAATTTTTGAAATGTTGCCAATTAATTTGTGTCTCATCAATAATTTTAAATCTGATGTAACAACGTATAGAAACTATCAACATTGGCGCAGCCAGGGGGGGGCTTTGGGGCTGCAGCCAACCCAAGTCACCAAATGATTATTAAAATTATGGCGAAGAATTCAGGAAAAATATTGAAGAAATAGTATCCTAGCGCACCTTTTAAATTTATCGCATTTTACGACCATAACGAGACACATTCGTTAAATACATAGGTATATAGAAAGAAAGCTGAAAACATTTTCTACAAGAGGATGTTATTGTTTGCTGGCCTAACAGTTCGCTTGTAGGTGTTATAGGTGGTTTTGTGTGCTAGGATGCTGGATTCGTGCGATACAATTTTTGTTGCACATTTATCTTTGTTTCATGGTAAACCGTGTATCCGAACATATTTAAATCATACATTTTTGGAATCTACATAAAATTTTGTGTATATCAGTGTTAATTTCGAGTGAATCTGATGACTTTGGATTTTGGGCCATTTTTAAGGTATAATCCTTTGATGTTTTTCCAGCTGAAAATTTATTTTTTGCCGATCGACTCGAATATCACAGCATCGACTAAGTTTGACATACTGAATCGATTGGCGTTTGCAGAATTGCTCTATCTCGATTCGGTCGTCGGATGAAAAGGTTATCTAGAGGTTGCAGGTGCCATTTTATGTTCAGCCCCCTCAAACTAAAATTCTGGCTGCGCCACTGACTATCAATAAGGTTCCCCTTGATCTGATGGCATATATAATTCAAAAAAGTTAAATACAGTTTCACTTTCCCAATTTGAATTCAAATTGGACACAAGTATGTTATCCATAGGGCACACTTTTCTGATAGAATTTTTCTTGGACAATCTTTAGATTGATTGATTATTTACGATCAAATATTTACCTGACTTTGGATAAATTGAAAATGCTTCTCGATCGAAGTTTCAATTTACCATCGAATATTGGAATAATTGTTCTGCAAACATCCATATTTTCCTTGATTAACTTGTGGAAAATAACTATACGCTTTATAAAAAAAATGATTTGGAACATTTTACTTCAAGACGACATTATTTTTGGTGGCTGCCATCACTCAAACTGCCCTTGTACCTGTTATTGTCTCAAAGAAACTGTACGCCAGTGGTTTCTGATAAAATCTAGTGGTCCATGTCATGAGGTAGCAGGAATAAAACAAACACAGCTGATGAAAAAGTCAACAAGCATGGAATGTGTTGACAGAGGAGCTTTATTACCATGAACGATATAGGATTACAATGGACTGAGAGAAAATGCAATTTTGCGCAATAGAATCAGAGATTTGATTCTGTATAGACGCCAAGATTTTCACTTTCCAGCGTGTAGTACAGGGTGGCTGTGCTTCACTTAACAAGACGAGAAATCATGGTCGGAAAAGTTTCTCCATTGTTTCACATCTCCATAACCGTGACAATTGTGTGGAGAAATACAATAATAAATTTATTAAGATTGTAGGAATTCATTTCGAATAATAGTAAATTTGCGAGTTTTTCTACCGTGAAGTGCGAGATTGAATCGATGCAAATAGCCTATTGCTTCATCCCAATATTTCCTGAAAACAGCCCTGTTGGGATGTGGCAAGTGATTCGACAAATTCATATTCGAAATCATTCTTTAATGATATAATAATGTCGTTATAAAATGTAGGCATTTTTCTTGATCATGCAATGTTAAAAAAAATCAAAGACAAGCTTTTATTTTATATATCATCGAAATCTGTTCATAAATGAAAAAATCATATGATACAAATAAAAAAAAAATGTAAATGTAATTTCAGGAAAATGTCATTTTATCTCATAATATTTATTTATTTATCAACAGATTTCAATTAAATTATAGTCAATGATATTTCGAAACTCCCTTAAACAAGTGGTGTAGTCAAAGATTTGATGAAAGTTCTGAAATTGAATTGGTGGCCTGATTAATCAGCATATTTTTCAAATTTCATTCCCTTATAACTTTTTGATTGATTGACGCATTTCAAAGTAATTTACATATGAACCGTTTGAAAACGGTGCGAATCCAATGGTGTAGTCAGATTTTTTCTAAAAAAATCGCTAGTAGTTTTTTTACATTTTTGATCTTGAAAAATAATATTAATTCCCTGGAAATGGAGATTTATTCATGAAATTTGGTGTCCTAGTAGACTTTTTGAATATCTACTTGAAGAAAAAAAAAATCGAATCGGTTGAAAAATGTAGGTTTTATAAGGGTGATTCCAACTGAAATGGGTCACACTGTAGATATATATTGACTTGAATATTGAAACTTTGTGTTCAAAATGTTCTGTGATAGTTTCCGTCAAATTATTGGGAGCCATAGACTTTTTAGAAGTTTCAACATTATCCCAAAAGCTTTAGGCGCTAAACGCAAAATTTTTGAAACTTCTGTTCTTCATACTAAAATTTTCAGTTCAACACGTTATGAATAAGAGCTTATTCTTAACACGATTTTAGCAGAAGTAGCAAAAGAGTTTTCAACCAGACTGCATACAGTGACCGCCAAAAAGTATGTACCATATGGGAAAAAAGTTTATTAGTATTGGCGAAAAAATTCAGGGGAAAAGTTTACGCATGTCTGATAACCTAAAAATCGGTTTTGACACATGCCACGTGATCGCTGGTATGGCGGCAAATTGAAAAAAATTACAATAAAAAGGCAAAAAGTGGAAAAAAACGGGAAGATATTGAAAAAAAGTTATTTGGTAACAAGTTATTAGGAATTTACTCCGCGCAAAATCATAAAAATAGTGCGTCAAATTAAAGAGTCTTGGAGTTTTCAACATTGCATGCGAAGTGAAACGCTCTGGCACGATTATAATCGAAACTTGATTATAATCTGGAAAACACCATGTTTCTGGAGTCTCATGTCATCACAGTGGTCGTGGAATTCTGATATAACTGTTAGATACGATCCAATGTAACAGCCAGGGTTTTGTCAAAATCCATTTTTTTTCATTGGAGAATACAAGAAAGTTTTGTCATTATCATCGAAATACAAATGTTTCAGTATAGTCAAGCTAGGCATAAGATAATAATTTGATATTTTTAAACAGCTAGGAAAATATTTACAAAATATATATTTTCAATCTTGACTCATTATCTTTTAAAACTTTGTATATATTATGTCTAAAATAATTAATTCTGAGTAACTTTTTCGATTGACTTTTTTCGATATTTTGCCATTTCACTCCACTTTTTGCCTTTTCATAGTAATTTTTTTCAATTTGCCGCCATACCACCGATCACGTGACATGTGTCTAAATCGATTTTTAGTTTTTAGGTTGGAAATTGATTGGAGGTCAACAAAATCGCAGTCTGTACTTTGAAGGAAGATTCTAAGACTCAACAGTATACTTTGAAAAGTATCGCAAAAAAATCACTTGGAGATCAACATTTATTACAAAAAATTCAAAATATTTTATTGAAAAATCTCGTTTTCGGTGATAACATATTAGACGTAGATTCTGGCCCGCTACTAGTATTCACCACCGTCTGTAACTGCTGGGTAAGGTCTTTTATTCTTTCTTCCTTAATCTTCACTAAATTTTCCAAATGCTCTAGCTTACTGTTGAGGGCGCCTATCTTCTCGTCCTTCTCAGCGAGATCCTTCTCCATTTTGTCAAAAACTCCAGTTGGAACCATCTTCCTGTCGATGAATTTAGCGCCGTTTTTTATTTTTATGGGGACAATTCCCTCCCTTGAGGAAAAATTTGACCCGCTCTCTATGTAGTACACCCTTGTGCTTTCAGCTTCGGTATCCCCAGAGGCTTTGGTCTCCACTTTCGTTTTGATGATATTCAGCAGTTTCTCGATGGCACCTGGGGTTCCTTTTGCAAGCTGCTCCTTTTCCTCAGAGGACAGATTGATCTTCAGCTTATTCAAGACTCTTTTGTTGATCATCTCCCAATTCGCTAGCTTTTGGGCAAAGGAATTTTTTGGGCTGTAATTGTGCAGATCTACGATCTTCGGGTAGTAGAATTTGATTATTTCTGCCAGTGGTAACGCGTCCGAAAAGTCACGGTTTAGGTTTCTCTTCTGCCTGGTGATTGTGTGACTATCAATCCATTTGTAGAGCTCGTCTGAATCGTTGTTCATAGTGATTTTATTATGGATTTAACGGAAAAATAAGAGTGTCAAATTTTAATGCAACAAACTGTCATTTTTTGACGCGGGTGTCAGGAGCTGAATATGGCATTAGAACCGCTTAAGATGCGTTAGTAATGAAACGAATCCCGAGGGAAGTTATTTGTGCTGACGATTCATTGGCCAACGGAGTATTTTTTCCCAATACATATGACAATGCCAGTCTTTGTTGAAACAACCCAGGCACAACAAAATACAGAATTGGGGACACTCGGGTAGAAGTCCATTCTACTATAACAACTATACATACAACTAAAACAAAAAATAATATGAATCTTTTTGTATTATTAAAATTTTCTACCGAATACCATTCGTGCTTTAAATAGGGCCCTAATGAATAAGGGAGTGGACAGAACCACATCCACATGGATGTGCCAGATGCTGGCTACAAGAACTGCTGAAACGAAAGTGGGCGAGAGCAGCTTTCAGATCAGCACAAACAGGTGGTGCCCACAATGAGGGGTACTATCACCTCTGCTGTGGAGTCTCGTAGTAGTAGACGAACTATTCGGAACACTGACCGGAAATGGAGTCACTTGCCTTGGATATGCGGACAACATAGTCATTAAGGCCAAAGGCAAATTCGAAGGAACCCTCTGCGATCTCATAGAAAGAGAGCCAGAGACAACCAGAAGGTAGTGCCTCTCGGTGGGGTTGAGAATTAACTCATCAAAAACCACAGTAGTACCAATCACTAGAAGAACAAAGATTCAGCACCTAAGGACTGTTCGCCTCGACGGAGCAGACTAAGAATGGCAGCAAGAGGTGAATTATCTAGGGCTTACCCTAGACTCAAAACTACTCTGGAACAGACACGTAGAAAAGATCGCTAGTGAGGCAAAATCATCACTGATGGTGTGCAGGAACATTGCAGGAAAAACAT
Organism: Chrysolina haemoptera; assembly: GCA_958298965.1. Taxonomy (NCBI): domain Eukaryota; kingdom Metazoa; phylum Arthropoda; class Insecta; order Coleoptera; family Chrysomelidae; genus Chrysolina; species Chrysolina haemoptera. The sequence continues at coordinate 5,087,819 of OY282603.1, read as the reverse complement.
GGGGCTGTAACCCATCAATAGTGAGACCTATGATCACCTACGGAGCAGTAGTATGGCACGACAGTACTGAGCTCGCCACAACTAAGAAGATCTTGGAGGAAGTGCAAAGACTAGCATGTATGACAGGAGCAATGAGGTCGACTCCAACAGCAGCAATAGAGGTCATTCTCGACCTCACTCTTCTCCATATCATGGTGAGGAAAACTGCTTGGGAAGCAAACCTCAGGTTGGCTGAAGTCGGATTCAAAGGGACAGCACACGGTGTAAGGGGTTCAACCCCCACCGACTGTGCACACCTTGCCGATCTCTCAACTGACGAAATTACCAGGAAATTTTTTCGAATGGAACATAAAATCCATTCGAGCACTGGGGAAGAATACCATAACATGGTACATGGACGGGTCCAAAACTCCCTAGGGAACTGGAGCAGTAGTCTTTGGGCCTCGCACCAAATACTCCGAACCCATGGGCTAGTTCCCCAGCATCTTTCAGGCGGAAATTCACGCCATAACAAGGTGCATTCAGTTCAACCTCAACAGGAAATACAGGAACATGAAAATCGCGATCCTCTCCGATAGTCAAGCAGCTATCAAAGCGTTGAGCTCTTCTAACATCAACTCGAAGATGGTTTGGGAATGCCTAGACAAACTTAATTATCTAGGCAGGAACAACAAGGTGACCCTCCTCTGGGTGCCGGGGCACGTCAGAGTGGAGGGCAATGAACAAGCAGACACCCTGGCACGGAAAGGCGCAGAAACGGGCCAGAACCTTTCTGCGGGCTTGGAAAATCTTACTTCCGAGAAGAATCAATGAAGCTGAAGAAGCAATGAGAGCAACATACTGGCTAAGACTTCCAGGGCTGAGGCAAGCCAAAGATTTCGGCAATTTCAACCGGGCAAGATCGAAGACACTGATTAACCTCAGCAAAACTAGTCTGAAGACAAATCTTCGAATACAGAACAGATTGCGGTATATGTAATTAATTCATCATTTATCGTAGTACGCTGAATGCCATTTTAGATATTATGTGAGTGGAAAAAGTACCTTAAGTTTTCAATTGACTCTGTTGTTACTCGATGGAAACTTCTTAGACTGTTAGAAATGTGAGTTACTGAAACTTGAATTGAGACGATAAGATTTCAACAAATGGTATTACATCGAGACATGTTTCGCTACAATGTAGTTTTCGAAGCGGTTAATATAATAACTGCTTGAAAAAGCGACAGTGTAGCGAAACATGTTGCGACGTAATATTATTTGTGAAAATCATACGAGTTTGATTAAGTTTCAGTAACTTGAGTATCTAACAGTCTGAAAAGTGCTTAGTGCTCTATGACTAAAATTATTTTTTGAAAGTGCTTAGTAATCGGGAGCATTCATAAAAATAAAAGTGCTTAGTGCTCGAGATTTCGGAGCACTTTTTAAGAGTGCTTAGAGCACTTTTTGTCAGTGCTCGACACAGCTCTGAATTGAGCTCAATTCAATCTACCGATTATAATTCATTTGGACAAATGATGAATTTGGAATTTTCATCGAAACAGATAAAATTCCATGTTGTGATAGCGAGGATTCAGTCCTTGACTACTATTTACTTGCCCTTATCTGAAATCACTTCTCGGAGGTAATCTAATTAGGTTGCACGCAATTCGACAAAAGTTGTGGAACAACTTTCGAAATTAGAGGCAATCCACCGAAAATACAGTTGCTAATAATTACCTTCGGGAGTGTGTAAAATTCTTTTAATATCGCATTTGCCCATGGAAAGCTTTTAGTAGGGCTGGCGCTATCAGTTTGCGTGGATCAGGAACTCACTTGATCCCATCAAAAGTGGCCTTTCAAATTTGACATCAGCCACATGTATATTGCTTATTTTTCATCTACATGAATTTAATATAAAAATTAATAGGCGCTTTTTATTAGTCACTATGGAAGAAAGAATACGATTTCGTATTCATATTGATTAATGGCGACTGTTTATCTAAGTAATTGACCAATAATCATTTCCGTAGTTTTAATGACTACTGAATGATTAGATTATAGCAGTTCTCGTAAAAGTTAGTTTACGACTTTGGAAAGAAAAAAACGATAGTGGGAAAGATCTATTTAACAAACCATTCGCCTACATCTAAAAATAATTCGCGTAATACTTGACGAATATCACGTTTTTTTACTACCAAATTACACGGATTTTTAATATACAGGGTGACCCAGGGTTAAACCTCCAGTTGCGTATTCCGAATTTTGATAAAAGTTCTGACTTGAATCCAAACTTCCAAAGTTCCCTATAACTTTTTTTATTGATTGACGCATTTCAACATGAACCACCTGAAAATGTCGCAAATCCAGTGGTGTAGTCATTTTTTTTCTGAAAATATCATTAACATTTTTTTTTTAGATTCTTCACCTTGAAAAATAAGAATAGTTGGCCCTGAAAATGAAGATTTATTCACGAACTTTGGTGTCCTTGTGGACTTTTCGTATGTATATTTGATGAAAAAAAAATCCAATCGGTTCGAAAAAGTGTGCTTCCATTTTAAATGGGTCACACTGTATATCGTGTTCACTCATGAGGATACACCCTGTATTCGTGGCTCAGGTGATAAAGCGTAGGCACGATATATGATCCAAAACCAAGGGTTTTCCAGGTTTTCCCTGAACATTTCCTTATTAGAAAAGTATAAAACGCTAACCCTCCTCAAATCACACCCAATTTCGCCCTTGGCATAGCTAGCTACTTACAATAGCAATACCAATACCGATACCGATACCGATACCGATACCGATACCGATACCGATACCGATACCGATACCGATACCGATACCGATACCGATACCGATACCGATACCGATACCGATACCAATACCAATACCAATACCAATACCAATACCAATACCAATACCAATACCAATACCAATACCAATACCAATACCAATACCAATACCAATACCAATACCAATACCAATACCAATACCAATACCAATACCAATACCAATACCAATACCAATACCAATACCAATACCAATACCAATACCAATACCAATACCATTACCAATACCAATACCAATACCAATACCAATACCAATACCAATACCAATACCAATACCAATACCAATACCAACACCAACACCAACACCAACAGCAATACCGATACCGATACCGATACCGATACCGATACCGATACCGATACCGATACCGATACCGATACCGATACCGATACCGATACCGATACCAATACCAATACCAATACCAATACCAATACCAATTCCAATACCAATACCAATACCAATTCCAATACCAACACCAACACCAACAGCAATACCGATACCGATACCGATACCGATACCGATACCGATACCGATACCGATACCGATACCGATACCGATACCGATACCGATACCGATACCGATACCGATACCGATACCAATACCAATACCAATACCAATACCAATACCAATACCAATACCAATACCAATTCCAATACCAATACCAATACCAATTCCAATACCAATACCATTACCAATACCAATACCAATACCAATACCAATACCAATACCAATACCAATACCAATACCAATACCAATACCAATACCAATACCAATACCAATACCAATACCAATACCAATACCAATACCAATACCAATACCAATACCAATACCAATACCAATACCAATACCAATACCAATACCAATACCAATACCAATACCAATACCAATACCAATACCAATACCAATACCAATACCAATACCAATACCAATACCAATACCAATACCAATACCAATACCAATACCAATACCAATACCAATACCAATACCAATACCAATACCAATACCAATACCAATACCAATACCAATACCAACACCAACACCAACAGCAATACCGATACCGATACCGATACCGATACCGATACCGATACCAATACCAATACCAATACCCAAATGCAAATAACCCTATTTATTTGGGGTGGGGTTCAAAAACTGACTCATTGGAAAAAAAAATTGAACTATCTGAGAGTTTTTCAAAATATCTCCATCATATTCAGAAATAATGAAATCACTTCATTATTTATGGACGAACTGTAACCAAAATTTAATTGGTTTAATTGAAGTAAAGAGAAATTGTGAATAGATCAAATGATATTTTAATTTTCAAAGGGCATTACAGTTAGCCTTCTTGGTTGCAAAGCCTTTAGAGTCACCATAAAAAAAATTTGCCAACTCACTATAAGATGTTCAGTTGAATTTGCTTTTGTCTTTTTTGACTGAAAATCACTTGATTTGGAGCAAAGTGACGCAATTTAAACTTTCCGAACTGATTGGAATGTTTATGAAACGGGATTGAAGAAATAGTAATATCGCTATGAATGATTTCAATTGTTTCTAATATGGTCCATGACGCAGCTCAACTGATAAGTGCTGTCATATTAACAAATATTCCATATCTATTGAAATATTCGTATTAAAATAAACAAATCATTATCAGAAATCTAATAATACCCATGCCTAATATCGAGGAGAAGATTTGACGGTTATCACAATAAATTAATGCTTGAGTTCATATAATTTTGCCACTGTTAATCCTCTTTATCTAATCGTTTAATCCTACGAAACTTATCTATATGTTTTGAAATATTTGTAGTTTACGAAAATCTGTTTTTTATTGCTCTGAGTTATCATTTTGGATCTATTTTATCAATTTTTCTTAGTGCTGAAGTACATTGTTTTTGGGTCAATTATTTTGAACAACATTCTATGATAATTAGGTGAATTTCACATTCCATTTAATAACGGATCATAAATCATTTTGACAAACATTCCGAACTATCTTGGAAATGCCTCATGAATAGCACCTTCTACTATTTTCAAAAAAGGCGAAAGGACAAGTTTTGGCATTTTCGAAAATAATAGCTATGATACTTTTTAACAGAAGTAGGTTTGTTTGAGCACTGTTGGAATTCCGAACTTCAGTAATTACTTTAAAGTAAATTCCAAGAAAATTAATTCACAACTGAGAGTGATCCAATCTGTACTGATGATGGATAATAAACATGCAACCAATTTACAAATAGTTCTCCGTTTTGAATTGAAGTGAATTTTTAAACGTTATTAAAATCAGTCGGACTAAATTTATGCAATCCGTTATATAAGGCACTTGTAAAATGGAATCTTCAGGCGAGACTCTTATCAGAAATGACTGAATTTGATTACAAAAACACGTGAACTTCAACAAGAATACACAACAGGACCTACTTGTATAACACACATAAATCATTTACTTTGATAGATGTCATATTCGCAAATTTTAAATAAATCAAACAGTATGATTACTATGTAGGAAACTCTATGTTAAAAATTGTTAAAACTGTTAAAATTGTTTTTTCCATTAACCAGCTGTCGTCCCCTTACGAACGAAGGTCTTACCTTTTAACGTGCGATTCCCAGCACTTGTGATCATACATTTTAAGTGTGTTCTCTACAGTTGGATCTATCTGAGAGAGCTAATGAAAGTAATGTAATATAGGAATAAACATGACGAATCAACGAAAAATCAGAATTTCGGCAGGATGTTATGCAGTTAGCGTAATTGCTAGAGAGCTAGAGAGCTAGAGAGCTTGGAGCCAAAACTGCATATATTATTATAATTTGGTTGAAGCACATTTGAAGTATAGTATAACCTTTTCGAGTGTTGCTCAAGTTTGCTAAAAATACAAAAAGGAGACATTAAAATAGTATATTCATCAACGAGCGTATAATGCTCATTATGCGCGGGTAGAAGACTATACTTTCTCTACGACTACATGAAAATTTATTAATTTATGAAGTAAGCTCAGTTTATGGTACTTATAGGTAGCCGTGACAAGTCCAATGAAGCAAAGCCTTCTTGAGAAATTTGTTTGGTATATTTTCTGTTTTGTCATTGGTCTAAACCTCTCCGTTACCGTGGATTCTGAAAATTCTGAATCTGTGATTGGCCGAGTGCCGTTGAATAATCAGTTAGGATCCACGGTATCTTGGAATCATCTCCATTCTTCAACCAATAATCGATAAGTAATCAATGTAGAATACAATAGTCGTAGAGAAATATTTGAAAAGTTGTACCACATGAGTCTTACAGTCATCTGTCCATAGATAATAACTGTTCTTGCCCATTTCTAATTCTCTTGTAAGAAAACATAGATAGATAGATAGAAGAACTAGAAATAATTTGAAATTTCCCATTCCTGCATCCTCTCTAATCAAAGATTCGTTCAAATGGAATGTAAATATGTAATCATTTGCCAGTTGAGTTGAAAAAATATAATACAGAGGCCGAGCATTCCAGAAGAAGCTCAAAAAACCTAGTGAAGAGACCGTATTATATTTTTCTTAAGGTCTGGTTCCCACGAAAAAGAAAATCGAGTATTGTTCAGAGAACGTTGTGAGATCCAAAGGAAAGTAGGTAGACCTTCAAAAATGGTTGACGAGAAATGTATTTGTACAGTAACACTTAAGTGTCCCAAATGTTTTGAGCATCAGATTTCATACCATGAGTTCTCTGGATAAGTTCAAGTCATGATCATTTATATGGTTTTGTCATGTAAAATTAAGTAACGAGTTTGGTTCTGGTTTTCCTTCACCTACTTGAAAACACTTGAGATACGACATAATATTAATTGATCGTGTTAACATCGATAAATGTTCAACATGAAGCACTTCATCAATCTAAATGTTAGTCGATCCGTTTGGAAAGCGTCAAAAGCGGAAATAAATCAACATAGAATAGTCGATATATCATTACTCTAGAAAAGTAATAGAAAATTAATATGAGTTGGAGCATAAGGATACAGATTCCCTGAATCATCTCATAAAAACTGAATGAATTCATTCGCAAACTGATGTTTGAATGTACTCACACCATATATCCTTACGAATGTTTTGAATCACCCCTCTCTACTACATCCCTATTGGTTTATAGAACGCGTAACAAAAGATGGATAAGGGGAAGGAAACTCGTCTCCGGTTGATAGGGTAACTAAGGAGTATGCAATATTATGACCAATTCACAAGCTAGCCATTTGCAGATACTTTTTGACTATTTTGAAAGTTTAATTCAAAGAAGACAGGCAAAATTTCAACAAACTTGGTATACCGGGTATCTACAAAAGGTGACTCGCACCTATATAACTTTTTTGTTTTTGAAAATATTGAAATGAAATTTGGAGGACCTGTATGAGACAAGTGATTCAGCTTCATGCAATTTCAAATGAGACTTCTGGTATTCGTTTCTTTTGTCTCCATATGATATTTTCAATACAACCATGTATCAGTTGTTACTTTTTGTAATCATTTTTTTTTTCGATTCGAAATTAATTTTTTAATCTAGAGGGCTATGGATATATCCAAATTATCAATATTAGTCCTAAAGTTCTGGGAAAAATAAAACTATATCTTTTCTGGTCAAAATGTTTGTGTTGAGTAAACTTTATTTTTAAATTACTATTTCTATTTTTTTACGTTAGACGTTTCTTTTTGAGATCAAAATATGATACGAGTTCATCGAGAAACCTGTGACCAACACAACTGATTAAACAAAACCATCAATTCGAGAACTGATAACATTTGTCCTTTCTTGAATAATGTTATTAACATGTTTTTCAATTAATGACGTACACAACTCTATAGAAATAGTAACTACCCAAAACACCAAAACTTTCACTCGACGCTTGTTTTAACAACAAAGTTAGCATCCTTAAGAGCTATACTTGTATTCACAACACCAAAGGTTCCAAATATTTATCCTCGAACGTACACAGTAGTGTCCTAATTTTCTCTTGCAGAAGCGAGGTATGGTAAGACAAGAAAGTAATATATTTTTTCAACGCAATTATTTTGTTTTATCAATTGTGTAGGTCATAGGTTGCTCGATGTGATTCAGGGCTCTCGATACCCGGCTTGACGAATCAGAATCCGTGCGGTACCTGGGAGTACAGCTGGACAGGAGAGCATGTCAGCTTGGCAATCCAACGAGCTGCTGCTGCTATAAAAAGGACATATCCGTTGATAGCCAGGGATACCAGGCTGGCCGTGGAGATCAAAGTGTTAATCTACAAGCAAATCATCAGGCGAGCTATGACATATGCATGTACAGTGTTCTGCAGCGTCCCCAACACAGCCATGTTGCGCTTGGAGAAAATACAGAACAAAGTACTCCGTATCGTCACGGACAGTGACAGATACATTCGGCTAGACGCACTGAGGGAGCTAGCCGATATTCCAACCATCGAGGAATTTATCAAACATCTTCAGATACTTTATCCTTGGAAGTCCGTTGACTAGGGATCTCACAACAGAGCACACCACAATATGCCGAAAAAGCACGGTGGACTCATTTACCAGGCACTGGAGATTTTCCAGAGGAAGAGGGATAAACCTCTCGCCTTAGGATGATTGATCAAACTCGGTTATTTTTTCGTTGTTTTTCCGGGAGATCACGAAAACAAGAATCGATTGTAGCACCACCAAATTTGGTATGCTAGTAGTTGGAAACATGATAAACACGAAAAAAAAAAAATGTTTACCAAAATTCCAAGGGTGGAACATATTTTTTTTGTTCAAAAATATATAAAAATATTTTTGCTGTAATCTTGGAAAGTATATGATTTATCGGAAAAACAGCTCAACAATGTGAAAAATAATATTCCACAAAAATTATTCCTAGTAATTTCTTATGAAATGCGCCCGTTTTCCCAGAAAACGTGATTGAACGCCGACATCAAATTTCACGTTCACCCTTATCCGTCGCTGAACGTTCTGGTGGAGCCGGATATTTGATTGGTCATAACTTTGCTAAAAATGATCGGAGAAGGAAAATGAAAAGTTCATATCGTTTCTGAAGACTCCTACTTTCTCATGTAAATATAATATGCGAGCATTTGAGTACCTAAAATGTGTTTTGTCGCACTTCACGGAGATGTTTGCGGATGATCCGGAAATCATGAATAATTTAGTAAATGTGGAATTATTATACTGAAACGAGTGCATTTTGTGAGATATTACTAGGTATATTTCTTGTGGAGAATTGAATTTTCTTTCGCCTTGTTGGAATTGTTTCTTGATAAATCTTATACTTTTCGAAACGACAGCAAAAAAAATTATAATTTTTTTAAATAATAACTTTTTTTTGTTCAACCCCTGATATTTTGGTGATTAATTTTTTTTTTAGTAGAGAAAATCAAATAATCTTTATTGGTAGCCTAACAATGACATACATAGCGAAGTGGTCGAGGTGTAAAGAACGTTTGCTTCCGCATAGGCAGCCCGGGTTTCATCCCAACCGCCATCACGGAGCTAAATTGGTTCGGAATCCACTCTTTAAACTGTATGTTCCGGTTCTCTCTTGCTCAGACAAGCTCTGCTTTTGATGGGTTTTCTATAAAAACCTGGGAGATTCGTTATAACAAATTTTAACAAAAAAAAAAAATTATAATATCCCGGTCAGAAATTAAATATTATTTCTAGTTTAAAGTTTCAATTCTACGAAATAAGGACTTAATCACGGGTATCGACGTTTCTACTCTTATAGCGTATAAACACTCAGGAAGTGAACGTGAGACGCTCTGTACCGATCTAATTTCAATTTGGTCAAAGCGCGCCGTCCTCGGCAGGAAGTCGACCAACAAATCGAGTCCGACCGGCTTATTATTTCTCGAAATTAACCGTATCGCTTAATGAAACTCGTGTGACAGTGGGCTAGAAGCGTGGGCCGTGGGCCAGCGGTCAGTAACTTGACGGGGGTTGCGTGTGTGTTCAGCAGGAATCGGACCTTCGCAGCTAACATGCGAACTGTTCGGCTATTGAAGAGAGTATAGTTGCATTGCGGCGAGTTTCGTAATGCGTGGCCACCTTTCTATATTTCTGATTGTTTTGTGTGAATTCTACGAAGGTGTAGTAGGAAAAGGCAAATGAGGTTTATTTTTATCACTTCGAAATTTCAAGAACAAAAAAAGAGTGCGTGGAATGCCCCGCGATAGAAGTCTTGGATTGTCAAATAATAGATCAATCCATTCAAAATATTTATAGTCTTCCCAATTCCAGTAGATGGGGAGAGCTGGAGAATAGCGCCGTGAGGAAGCTGATCCAAGAAGATCCAAAATACAAAGACAATGATAATGAGAAATAACTTGTGACATCTACAGTCACTAGTTGAAACTGCACTAAAAATGTATAAATTATATTTAGTCTATGAAAAATATAGGAGTTTTGTAAAATTTTAATATTTTTTTGAAATCTTGATGCCTGAAATCAAATCAAATCAAATCTAATATATTTCTCAGTTTAACAGTACCAGGTAACACAAAATGTAAAGAAAGCTGTATAAATAAATAAAATAAAATAAAATAAAATGTTCATGTGAGAACAATCAGAAATAGAATTACCTCTGATATAAATGCAAAGGAGCCATCTAAGCTACGAAAGCTTGTGTTGTAGATCTCGAATTGTTACCTAATTATAATACTTAGAATTATATATAGTATAAAAATTGACAAATTTATTAAATAAAAATTTAAATTAAATTTAAATATAATTTCAATAGAAATAACTGACACTTAAGAATCAAATATGACATGAAATGTATGAAACTTAAGAATAATTCAAAAACAAAAATAATCTAGAGATTTTCAAACTGAACATACTCAGGTAAGAGAAACGGACACATAGAAAGTGATAATCCATTTTTTTTGTCAAATATTTATATATTAGTGTATGAAGAGACATTTCTTTCTCATTTTTGATTGTTTTCTATCATTTATTTTCATGAAATCTCTGAAGTTATCTATGATGAAGTTTTCAGTTAATGTTTGTTTTTTTATTGCGTGTATAGTTTTTCAGATCTATAGGTAGAATATTGTAAAATTTTGGCCCGTAATAAAAACCGAATTTCTGAGTGTGGGACTTGGTATTTCAACAGGCAGACTTTCTGTGTGTCGAGTGTTGTATGTATGGGATTTAAAAGTCAGTGGGTTTTTCAAAATCCATAAAAGGCAGTGGAGAATAAAAAGTTTTCTTATAAACAAACGCGACTCGTGATATAGAATTTCAGTACAATATCGATTTTATTTTTTCATGATGATTTTTATTAAAGTATTCTGAGTCGTTTCCAGGTTATGAAGAGACGTCTTGTACATTCCTCCCCAAACTATAATGCAGTATTTTATGACAGATTCTGCCAAACCATTATAGACAAGGAATAAGGTTATTTTTTGTTGTTTTTTGTTAAAATTGTTTTTTCCGTTAACCAGCTGTCGTCCCTTTACGAACGGCAGCCCTCAAAAGTCGAAACTTGTGCGAGCCAAGGATTAACGAGGTCTCACCTTTTAACGTGCGATTCCTAGCAATTTGTAGTATTTGTTAAGAGTTTCTCTCAGTTGGTAGAACTTATATATGTATGAGTTTTTTCAGTCTTTTATACACATATTCGACATTTGACATTTGAGGAGCTCATCTAGAATTAATCCAAGATATTTTATGGAACGTACTCTGTCAATTTACGAACAGTTGCAAGATTTTCAAGAGAAGCCATTCCCAGTCAGGTTGATATTTTTGTGAAGGGGTGAATGTTCTAAAATGAGTTTTCCAAATATTCAAACTGAGTAAGTTATAATCTAGCCAATGCTTTATTTTAGCAAGATTGGATTCCGATGTCGAGTATACATGAGTATAGCTGAGCATTAAATGACAGTATCATCAGCATAAGAGTGTATGGATGCACTCACGGACTCTATTTTTGTGATGGTATTTATATGAATCAAAAAGAGGAGTGGGCCCAAAACTCCTCCTTGAGGAACACCCATAGTCACTGGAAGTAGCCTACTGCTGATGTTGTCAATATCATTACACTTGGAATGAGGCTTCAAGATTTTAAAAAATATTTAAAATATTTATAGTTCTTTAGTTTCCGTACACTAAATATTATTTTTAAATTTTGAACGCAATAGTTTAAAAATAAAATGTTGTGCTCAAAAAGTTTTTGTTTATTATCAGTAGATACTTTCCTAACCTTCGGAGCCAAAAGTTTTTTAATTGTCCGCGTGGATTTGCATAGTAATGGCTGTATCTGTAGAGTCAGTCGTTTTTACCCAGAGTGTACTCACATGTACACATATAATCAGGTATACAACAAACCAGTCATAGTCTAAGAGCCAGAGGCAAATAATTTCTCTGAATTTACTCAGACTAGTTTTTTTTAACAGTTGATAAAAGTGGTTGTTTACACAAACATACTGTGGTCAGTCAAGCAAAACTGAAAACTGGTGTTTCATAAGGTACACTATCAAAGTTGTCATACCTAGCGAGGTAATAACATGAATTTTCCAGAGATGAAAATTGTTAAACAAATACTTTATTGCGCATATAAATCAAAGTTATGTTAGTCAATCAGCTGAATTTGTATCAGAGCTGGTCAGTCAGCCACAATGTATATACGGTGTTTATCAACAATGCGTGAGTATACAATACCTCCTTATCTATTTGGTATAAAAAAATGCTTGGAATGAAAGTTATAAATGTTGATTTCCAATCCCAGAAACCCCTACATATCAATTTTTTAACGAAATCTGATTATAATCACAAAACTCATCCAACAACTCAACCAAAGTTTTGTCATACTCATCAGATGTAAAGGACGAATGAAACCCGAAGCGCATGAAATTTCAAATTCGACATGTCGAAAATTCGGCTTATATGTCTTAATTTCGGTTTTAATCTCGAAAATTTGACTGTTATGTCGACATTTCGACTTTTTTCTATGAAGTTCAACATTAAAATCAAAATAATTCATGTCCAAATGTAATCATTTCGACTTAATCTTCTTTGAATTTTCTTTGAAAAAGGTCGAAGTTTCGATATTTTGGTCAAATTTTCCACCAATGAAAAGTCGACAGTGGAAATTTCTTTCTTGTGGCCCTCCTGTGCGGCCCTCGTAGATAGCATCAAAGGAATTCCATTGATTTTTCAGATCATTAAATTTCCTAAAAAATGATACGAAAAATCCGTGATAACGGTAGAACATCATTGATTTTTAATAATAATAAATTTAATAAAACGTATTTTCGACTTTTCAAACATATACAGGGTGACCCAGGGTTAAACCGCCATACATTCAGTATCTATTTTTAAGGGAAAATAAGATTTTTTTTTTCATATAAGCATTTGTCCCAACTTACTTTGTTTTCGAGATATAGAGTGTCAAAGTTTTTATAAAATATTAGTTTTTTATTCATCACTCATAAACCTTTTGATTGATTTTGATAAAACTTAGCACGTTTATTGGCGGTAGTAGGAGGCTCATTTTAATGTAATTGAAATTGCAAAAAAAAATATTTTTTTTTAACTTTGACACCTTGTATCATGAGAACGAATCAAATTCTGACACATGCTTCCATGAAGAAAAAATCTTATTTTCACCTGAAAAACCGTTACTGAATGTTCGGCGGTTTAACCCTGGGTCACCCTGTATATTTACAAAAAAATATTTCAAGTCCGCCATCACCGCACTTTTTGTCTCTGACTCCCCGCCTATTATTTTGATACATCATGTGAAGAACTTCTTTCCCTCTCCGTTTTACATCGTACATGGAGGCGCAGCGTTGCCAGACATTTTAAGTGTACTTTATAACTGAATAACTCGAGAACAAAACACCAGAACCGGTCAAAATTTTGATGGAAGTTTCGTTTTTGAATAGAAAATAAGTGTTCCGTTTTTTGAATCAGTCGTAAGAGCGGTTCATGAAATACTTATGTTCTAGACACATTCCTGTACTGCTCTCCTATACCGTACATGTGAAAGTGGCCGATTTTCTTATCAAATATCTCAAAAACGGAACACAAGAACGATATCAAACTTTGGGGGACTAAAGAACAACATGTCATCCATTTAATATATCGATTTCAACCTTCTTTTAAGAAAACCGTCTGAGGGAAGTACTGCCTTAAGTTAAGACAGACAACACTCTCCAGGAGCATTATGCAGCGTGTTCCCACCAGCACGACATGTATCCTGGCAGTTGAGCTCCGTTAATGTACGCAAAATAAGGGTGGTAAGGGGTCAAGTGTATATACTTTTATCAACGACCGAGATCTGACGTGGTATGGCTAATCGATTCAACTAAATGAAATACACCGACATCCAACTGGTTAGTAGTTGGCATTTTACGCATGACTTGCAACACGTATGTGGTGAACTTTGTATTAGACGCTTGGATCGCAGATCGGAGGATTAGCAGTATCTTTTCTAGGGATTAACCCAACAAGCAGGGAGTCAAAGTCCGTGCGATTTTCATCAGTAATTACCCTGACTCAGCCATTTCGCAATGAATTGAAATGATAATTTCTTGGAAATTTACACAGATGGTTGTAGAACACCGAATGGTACAGCAGTCGCAATTTTGATTTCAGAATACAAAATCAAAATTCAATATAAAATACCAGAATTCTCTTCCGTTTTCACAGCCGAGATTTTAGCTATAGAATGTGCCCTAGACTGGATAATCATGCAAAAACCTGAGAAAAATGCTTTATTCTACAACTGTCAAAAAAAGTCCACTTTTTTGTGTGGTTTGTGTGAGTAAAGTATTACAATATTTCACTATCAACATACGAATTATTAAACGGAAAAGCGTAAAAAAGTGCACTTTTTTTAACGGCTGTTGCTAGGCAACCGACAGTTTCATGCAACAACAGTGACAGATCCGAATAATAACGAAATCCTGTCATAAAGCCAGTTCTTATTTTCTTTGGCAACTAATAACCTATAAATATCTGATATACAAATGTTTCACCAATAATATTCTTAGCATTCTTATACTATCAAATAAGTATTATCAAAATTCCAAACTATCGCGGCGAATATATTCAAAATAATAGCATATACCTCTAAGGAACTATTGGACCTAATCTACACTAGGCTGTTTGGCCGTCAGAAACTAGTTGACAATAATAATTAATGAAATTTGTGAAATTGGGCATCTATATCCAGATAACGAATTCTTGATAACTATAAATTTAATTTAAGTAGAAATGAAAAGTGATGAAGATTGAACGCAGAAAATCGTGGATAGTGCATATGACATTTCCTTGACATAGTTCAAAGAAAGAAAAAGGTATTGATTGAAAGTTTGATTTTGTGGAGGAAATCCGATTCTTGAAAAGATAAAACGGATTGGCCATAGTTATGATGTAAGAACAACATTTAAAACCCAAAAACGTTGGTGAATGTTTAAAAAATTGTGTTTACAACATACCTTGTTCGTGTGGTAAGAGTTATATAGGTGAAACATCAAGACCATTGATTGTGCGCTAGGAAGAACATAAAACTTACATCAGAAATCAAAAAATAACGGGTTCGAAAATATCCGAACATATTCTAACATCTGATGGCGATCATATGATGGAATGGAATAATAGGTACCAAAATTTTATTGAGAGAATCAAATCAAGAAAAAAGAAAGTTAAAGGAAACTGCGTGCATTCTTTTATTGAACAACTGCTTTTCAAACCAATTCCATCGAAATGGACCGCACCTGGTTACCTCTCCTCAGAGATGAAAAAAGAACTAATAGAATGGTGATTGATTGATACCGAACACCCTATGTATCAAGATACCAAATGTCAATCAAAAGAATGTATGACAGATTTCATTTGACTCTGTCAACGAAAGATCTTATTTCCAAAACCGCAATTCAAATTTAGTTTCTTCAGCGTCTTTCCAAGAAATTTTCAACAATTTTCAAAAAAAGAGAAGTATTCTTTGTAATTCCATCTCATATTTTCAGATAGGCAAATTCAGTATAGGGTACGTTACTGACAAAAATTAATTTCTTTCAAGACAGCAGTCTTGTGAACGCAGTAACTTATCGGGCAAATTAATTAATTTGCCCTTCTACACTTGTACAGATTTCTTTGGATCAAAATTTTTTCAATTTCAGATTGTGGAAGGTCATAAAACCAAAAAATCATGTCAAGAAAGAAAAAGGTATTCGTTGCTTCACAAGAATTGTTTATTTATTTCGAATACAAATCTAAGAAAATGAAAAGTTACTTCGATGGACCAGTTATCCGAGTCAAGTCAACATTAATAATAATAATATTGACCTCGATGAATATGTTATTTTAATATTCGCTTAAAATTTTTCATTTTGCGGGATAGTGTGAAGAGAAAGGGATTTCGACTCTGTCGAAATTATTCGTTTCATTTGTTTGAAACTCAACTCTCCGGCATACTCTTCGAACTTTGTTCGAATAATGAATCAATAAAAATATGCCAAATTCATTTCATATTTGCAAAAAATATGAAAAGGTTATTTTTTTTACAGTTGTAGAAAAAATACTGTATGAAACTCGTGAGTAAAAGTGTTTTTTTTACTCGTAGGAATGCCGCACGACGCCGTAGTGCGTCAACATTTCCTACTCGTAAAAAGGTATCACTTTACGTACTTGATATACATAAATTACTATTATTACGCTTTTCTTTTGATCGATATGTTTTTAAACTTGACATAGTTGAAATGTCTTAAATCCAAATCAAGCCTCAAGATATTTTTTATATCTTACTAATTAGATATTTGTTTTTTCTGCTCGTGGCTAAATAAATGATTTATCTTTATCTCTCTCTCTCTATCTCTCTCTCGGTCTTTCTTATCATTATTAGGTTCGGGTGCCTGATTGTGTCTGATAATTATGTAACAATTATTTGAAAAACCTAGTCCACCGGCATCAAAACAAAAATTTCCAAAAATACTCCAAACAAATAAATAAAATTCACCCCAGACAACACCTATATCAATAAATGCGACGGGATGTCATTAATGGCGTGAAATATTTTTTAACATTGAATAATATTTAATATGCTGCTCGTATATTTACAAATATCAATACGATAAACGCTCTGACATATGTAAGTAAACATTAAACTATGTAGGTGATAAGGGTCTCAGTTCTGTGAAAACAGCATTCGATAAATTTATCTGAGCAGTGCTTATGAATGAAAAGGAGGTTCAATATTCCACAAGGAAAGTGAATAAAAATTCAATCTGTGAAAGAAGTTGATAACAAAATGCTGATAGTGATGACTTTTAGCTGGAAGGTGTCTAGAAGACCGAATAGTGCAGTCGCTGTAGTAAATTATATCTACTAAATGAATCGGCATGTAAATTTTTCGTAAGAAACTGTTAGTAGAGGTTCCATATATGTCATAAAAGAACAATTATCCGTTTTGGAGGGATGTGGCTTCACCCCTAAAAAATAATAGATCAAAAAACTAAAGAACGCGCTTCACTTCCAACATAATCTGAAAATTAAAACCAATTGTCAATGTAATAACTCGAATGTTAAAAAAGCGTGGTTGTTTTCGACCTATATTCTCATATTGTTAGTTCTAATTTCATAATACTGTGTCCAAGAGCTCAAGAGAACTTAAGCACCCCACGATTTATTTCTATTTGAGTAATTATATTGACAGTTATTATTTTTTACTTTTTAGTTCATGTTTACATTTAAAGCGTTTTCTTCAGTTTCTGAAGCTATTATTTTATGTTTTCACTGAAAAATCAAACCCCGCATATTCCTTTTGTGAATAGAATCTGGATCATAATCACAAAACTCGTCCTCGATATTGAAAACCCCACATACCAATTTTGAATCCAATCGGACTATAATGACAAAGTTTGTCCTCCATTTTGGGGCCGCCATCTTGTGTTAATAAATTTTGACAAAAAATCCAAAATCTGCGACCTAAAAAATCCTCACATACCAATAACGAATCGAATCTGACATTAATCACAAATATCGTCGCCCATATTGAAGTCGCCATCTTGAATTCTTATCAACAGTGTGACCCAATAGGTAGACATTCGAAAAGTCTACTAGGACACCTAATTTCACGAATGCATCTCCATTTCCAAGGCCATCTAATCCGATTTTTCGAAGTAAAAAATCTAAAAATATTACTAGCGATTTTTTTATAAAAAATTTACTACACCAATGCATTCGCGACATTGTATTCGATATTTCACGACATATTCCTAGATGAAATAGAAACATTTTTCAAACCACGCAAGAATATTTTACGTAGAGATAAGTTTAGGAAATATAAACAATTAAAAACCATGATTTTTCTAATTCAAGAAAAATCTTGCAGAAAGCGGTTCGAGACGTAGCCAAATAATGATTAGCACTTTCCTATCTCAGTTATTACCACGATTGTTTTGAATGTTCTTAATTAATTTGGCGATTTATCTATAATTGGAATAGCATTGCCTGACCGTGTGTTTTTTGGGATAAGTTCAAGATTATTCGTTGAAGTAACACAAATGTATTGGTGAATAATAGACAAAATTGTAGAAACGAAAACAGAAGTTTTATCTGGAACTCCATCCTTGAAAGGACAACTAAGAACAATCCAATGGTAGGAGGTAGAAACATGTTTTCAAAAAACAACGATATGATAGTAGTAGTAGTAATCATGGGGAGGCCGCTGCCGCAGCCAGGCAAGTAGGCCCCAATGGGTCCTTTTTGCCATCCCCTGCTCTCCACATAACTACATCGCCTCTTCTAGTCTTCCTTTCCGAACCTTTGTGACCTCCTAGTGAAGGTCAGTATGTCCGTCCACTCTAGTTCGATGAGTTCCTCTTGTTGGAGTTTTTCGGCTCCGAAGATTTCGAATCTTAGCCTCCCGTACGCCTCACACTCGCCAAGGAAGTGAGACGAAGTTTCCTCGTCTTCTTCGCACATATGGCAAGTGGGATTGTCTTTTACACCCATTAGTGACAGGTGTCTACCTAGTTTGTTATGGCCTGTTAGTATTCCTACAAGGAGGCGTAGTGTTTGGCGATCTCTGCTTAAAAGCCACGTCATCCTTGACTTGCTAGAGCCGGCCACAAAGTCTTTTGACTGCCTGCAGCCGGCGGTATTCCTCCAAGATTCGTTTAGTTCTCTTTCCACCCATTCTTCTAGGGCAGAAGAGATTTGACCTCTTGCAATGCCTAGTACTGGCTCCAATCCACAGAACCGGTTCTGGCAATATGATAAGTATAGGTACAAAAACTATAATTGATGAGCCATTTCGGCTCATGAGGGATTTAGATGAAATTGGGGTTACACGTGAATCGTTATATTCATGCCGCGTGCTCGTATATGGATGTCTACAGTAGGCTAGGTAGTGTCTGTCGTAGGTTGTTCCGCTATGATTAAAGAGTGCATACAGATGCAAATATTGATGAATGCAGCAGAAACTCCTCCAAGGTTGAAGTGGTACACACCACCGTGAAAACACCCGATTTTAGTGGACTTGGAAATATTGATAACACTTGCTTCAGTCTCAAGTTGACTTCCTTATTACACCGATCCAGTGACAGGGACAATCACCATATCAGAAAATACTCCGAAGATGATAGCAATGGAAAACGCACAAACAGTTTCAACACCATACCATCAAGACCCGTAGAACATATTGTCGAAACTCTCGGTCTTAATGGGTTGGAAAATATTGGTAACACATGCTTCGTGAGCAGTGTTATCCAGTGTTTATCGAACACAAGATGGTTATTGGAGTATTTGAAAAAAGACGCCTACACAAGGGATATAAACACTGGCATATCTACGTACGGAGCTTTCATAAAAGCATTTTCCGAGGTGATCAAGGTCGGAAGTATCGTCAGATGGAGTTGTGAATATAGTCTCCTTAAAAAGTCAAATCCAAAAATTTGTTCCTCGTTTCATCGGTTATGCCCAGGAAGATACTCAGGAGTTTTAACGATTCCTGTTAGAGGGTCTACATTCAGACGTCAACAGAGCAACGGAGAAGCCGAAACACATTATGACAGAGATAGATGAGAAAGTGAGAAGGCTCTAGAGTCACGGTCAAGATACTTAAGGACGGACGATTCCAAAATTGTAGATAACTTCGTTAGCCAGTTAAAATCTACATTAAAATATACTCATTGTGGTTCAGTCACTGTTCAGTCACTGTTCAGTCACTTTCGATCCGTTCTGGGAACTTTCCCTCCCAATACCTCGAAGAACAGGACAAGTTAGACTACCAGATTGATTGGATTCATTCGAAAGGGAAGAAACTTTGGATGGTGACGAGAAGCCAACATGTACGAAGTGCAAAGAGAGAAAGAGGTGTGTGAAATCCATATCAATTCATAAGTTCTCGAACATTTTAATAATCTATTTAAAACGATTTTCTTCGACAGAAAGATTCCAAAGAAAATTGAATGAGCAAGACTATACCTGAGGCAGCATAAATGCAACTGGCAGTATAGAAAACCTTGAGTCACCGGTGAAATATCAAAGATGAACAGACCTCTGAAGAACGACGACCTTTGAACTCGAATAAATAAAGTGATAATGATTCAGGAACGGTTCTGAAATTGGAACCGTATTAAAAATAAACATTGAGTTCCGATATGAGTTAGTTGTGACACAAACAAATCACCCAATAGACAAATAAAGGTCGAAGAACTCTAAAATTATGCTGAGTATAATAAACATTGACATCTAATTCAGTATGTCTTTCTTTGAGGTCGACGATCATTGAAATCCACTAACGATGATAAATTTAGAGAATTGACAATTTCATGAATGAGTAATTTGTAAGATGGACTTGATGGATGGAGAACAGTGCGTTGAATGTTCTATAAAATTGCTTTGCTTGTCATGTAGAAATCAATTTGTATGTAGTGATAATAAATAAAAAATGAAATATCGCTTCAATGAGAATGGACGATATACACAGGAAATGACGATAGCAATGAAAACACTCTGGTTGCAAATTAGCAAAGGAAATGATTCATTTTCGATTAACACGGGAATGTCCTTATCATTCAATACCGCTCCTTTCCTATTATCGTAACATTGAACAAATTGGAGCGATAAATAAAGTGGGAAGTAGAAGAGGACAAAACAAAACGAAATGAAATGAATGAGTACATTTTTGTCAAAAAAAAATATCTTAATCACTGATCAGAGGTTTACAGCCTACGCCAAACGAGCTCATAACACTTCCCAGCGGTCAGACACGCTGTGGTCTGGAGAATCAGACCACAAAAAAGGTAACTGAAAGCGCTTTTAGTTATGATGAGCCAATATTTTGAAAGCCCTCGTACAAAATCTTAAGTGATCACCAGCAAGTTGTAACTTTGAATCCTGTTTAAGTATGCCGAGTCCGCCAAGATTTCGCAGAGAGGAAACCTTGACAGTGGTAAGTTTTCCTTAATCTTTCTGAAAAATGTCAATTTTGCATTTATATGTAAGGTAATGACCAGCGTTTAGATTTTGAGTTAAAGTGAAAGATATTCACTAGAAGTAATCTAAAAAAAAATTGTCCGTCAAAAAGTTTCGGTACTTTCTGGATTTTCTAAGAGGGACTTTGGAGGATTATCCTCTTGTAAATCATACCTAATTCAAAATTTAAATTTGTTACATCATGACGGAGAACCCTGCATGATACTTACTACATAGAGCGATATGTGAGTGAATACCTAGGCAAAAAAGCCTCAGAGAATAAAAAGATTAGATTGCCCCTCTTCACCCCCCTCAGAAGCGGACACATTTCCGACAATATAATTCATTTGGCTTCCAGAGACCCTGTCTTGTAGGTTGCCCCAACCTGCATAGCTTGGCGATGACGATATAAACAAAAATACTCACCGGCAGGTTTAGGAACATTTCTTTTGACTTGCATCCACTTGTACGTTGGTAAAACAGGCTGGGGGATCGACACAGGCGACAAACCATGCATCCCATGATGCTGCCGAAGCCTAGAATGCTCGTCGCCTGGCACCAGCTCCTCCTTATACTTATGGAGATGCTGAAACTCCATACAAGCACTGGACGCACCACCATTAGGAGAAATTAAGTAGTTTCCTTCCCCCATCTCCACCTGGTATTTGTTTTCATGCGCGTAGTTGTGGTGGAGGTCGGCACCCTCCTCGTTGGCTTGGAGTAGCTCCTCCTGATGGGACCGGCTGTAGCTCTCGTTGTAGCCCTGATGGGGGTACAAAGAGTTGCTGTTCGAGTGGGCATAGTCCAGGTTGGTATAGCACAACCCCGTGTCTGTGTTAATAATAGGGTTTTCCGCTAGGTGTTGGGTGTGATAGTAGTTGAGATCATGGGGGGACGAAGGGGTGTCCACAGAGTCCGTAGCCGAGGAGGCATACAAGTAGGGCTCATCGTAGTGGTAGTTGGAGGAATAGTAGTTCTGGAACTGGTGGGAGCCGGGGTGGTTCAACTCACTCGGATAGTTATAGTAGTTATTCGAATCTCCCGAATTGTAGGACGCACTGTGCTGGTTATGATGACCGTACATACTTATGTTCATCATCATCATTGTCATTCACCGCGCAACACGACACATGAGTAGCTAATCACATTATCCGCTAGTAGGCGCTGGGGAACCGTTACGAGACTGAGCGTCGATTGTTACTACTCGTTTCGTGCAGTGCGTGAGTTTGAATGGTGTGTTTTCGTCGCCGTCGGGTTTGGGAGGAGCCAAGGCCACACGTGTCCTGCGCGTACGGTACGCCGACCAATAGGACGGTCGGCGTTAGGGAAAGATGTGATGCTGAGCGAGGGATTGGCCAGCATCCAGCCATCATTGTGCCTTTGTACGGGAACATTTCAATTCTGGTGAATGTTACATGTGTCAGCTACCGTGTGTGACATGACAGCTTCAGTTGTTTTGTTCGCATATGCTGTTTGTGATAGGCTACCTATTGCAAGTATTGCAAGGGTTTCTTTAGAGTGCATTTCGAAACTATTAGCATTTCTTATTCAAGTAGGTATTCCAATTGCGTTGAATAAGCGTTATATAAAACGTGGATTTTTCAACATTGACGAAAAGCAAACATAAAGCAAGCAAAGAAAAGATTTAGTCTCTAGTTTGTTGTAGTATCCGACAAAAAGTTCGGAGGATATGAAACTCACATAGTTTTGATAAAGACCTCTCTGTGATTCATCTCAAAACTAAAATATATTTTCCAACATTTTATTTTCTACGACTGTATACGAGTTAAATTGAAAATTAGATTAAATCAAATTTATTATGAAATTTTAAGTACAATAAATAAGGTCATGAAAATATTGGTTCAAAACCATTAAAAATAGTTGAAATACATCGCTATGCTTATACGATATTTACGGAGGATCCGAAAGTCATGGATATTTTAGTTGATATGAAATAATTATACTGAAGCAGGAATTAGTACTCTCTTTGGACCATATGCAACGATTTTAGACTAGTGAGACAAGTCTCACTTATGATTTCAAGCTTGAGGTTTGCACTCCATTATAGTGATATTAAACATATATCGATGGACTAATTCTAACAACTCGTATCTCATATTGACTAGATTTTACAGGAGAGGCAATAAACCTTCTTAGGAAATAAGTCGTAAACATATTGCAGAAATAAAACTCAATACTTCTAAAAGATCGCATGAAACAAATTAATTTCACGTGGTGATTCCGATGCAATAAAGTTGAATAAATCATCTCTACTAACTATATTAAGCATGATAATGAAATGTATAACATTTCTTACCAGATTCAACACTTTTTCATGAATCTATTAGGTTAGGTTAGGTTTAAATGTGAGTGAGCCCATATCAGGCTCTCCACTGCGGCCAATGGCCTATTGTGGCTCACCCTATGGTTATATTTCTCCCAGTATATCCAATCTCTTAACGAAATTGACTAACATATTGGGAGAACAGTTTACCAGATCTTCTGGCCTTACTTTTGTATTGCCAAATATTGAAAATCTGGTTCTGGCCGCTGCAGGGCATGTACACAGGATGTGTTTAGCCGTTTCATCATCCTCCATGCATAGACGGCACTCTGCATCCTGTGCAAGTCCGATTTTATGCATGTGGTGTTTCTGGGTTCTTGCCCTCATCAGTATAGGGTAGGTCTCTACCCTATACTGATGAGAAATCGATCTGTAGGTGGTAAAATGTTTCAATGAACATTTCCATGCAACTAGCAATTGCGGAGACATCCTTGTAGGACTCTGCACGGAAATTCATTAGATGTAATTCAACGTTCGTCGTGGTATTAGCCAGGAAAGTAGTTGTTTTCTGATGGATTTTCGACCCAATTATTCCTATTGTATAGGATTATGGCAATAAGCGTGGTACTGGTATTGCAGGACATCTTGTTTTTCTCTGTTCAAGAATTATATAATTTTTTTCCTGCCTTAACCAATCCGAGGTCTGTTTTGAAGAGTAACATTTCAAGTCTGACGTTAAAGCCTTTGTCAGACGGTCTACCCGAATTGATGCAATAACCCCTCTAAGATTTCAGTTGGGCGAAATTTACGATGCTCTCTTTGAAATTTTATCCGGAAATAATTTTGACAATGCTACAAAACATCAAGCTACCTCCTTAGGTAAAAAAACAATATTCTATTAATATTTTTAGTGTACTCTTCGTTTGTCACAAACAAATATAGACATATGTACTGATGACTAGTACTAAAAAGTATAGAGTCTTCTTTTCAAAAATTTCGACAGTGAACTATGAGAGAAGGGTGGTAATTTTAGGTCAATATTATGATATTGGTGAAGGCGCCTATCATTATTCCGCACGACGGCGCTGAAAATACTTGGCGCGTCCCTGTCTAACAGCGGCTGTCACCTCCTCAAAAATCATGGAAATAACATACAAAAATATCGGGAGGTGTTGAATTATGATAAAACGAAGAACGAAATGTCTATTAATATAAATGTTAATGTTAATATTAATGATAAATAAGTAAAATGTGATTGATATTCAAGATTGTATTTTTCATTATTCCACTAGTGGAATAAAGTAATTTCATTATTCCACTAGTGGATAAAGTGGTACTTTATACGGTTCATAAGTGTGGATAAAACTTCAATTATAAGGTGATTGTGGATAAAATATTTATATTGGTATATGGGATACTACCGTTCAGAATTAGGTGCGAATATGTCCCAATGGGCACACGTACGTTTTTCAAACGTGTTATAAACGTGGCATTGGTTGAAAAAACGTTTCTGGTTGAAAATTTTAACGACAATAATTTAGTGTAATCTTCAACGTTGAAAGAATACGTTATAAAGATGTATTTTCAACGTTACTTCCTCAACAAGTCGTTATATATACGTTTAACAATCGTTATGTTGATTCAAAAAGAATTTTTAATAAAACTCGCTTTATGCGATTCATTTATCAATGTTTATGATACGTTCCTTAAACTTTTATTTGGTCAAAACAAAGTTGTTTTATTGAGTATCCTCGATGTTCAAAAAACCTGATTGAAAATGGCAATAAAGCGGTAATTAGTAAGCAATTGGTTTAATTAACGTTTTTACACGCGACATTTTTTCGTTGGAAAAAACGTTCCGTTTTCAGCCATTTCACAACGTTATTTCAACGTCCTTGTGCCCATTGGAGTTGGACTGATATTAAAACGTCGACACCCCAATATCATTGAAATTGTTGGATACGACATATTAGAATTAGGCCATCGATATTATGGGTAAGTTGAAAATGAGGCAGTATTAAAACAAAGTTTTTTTTGGCATGTATAAGTGGGACCTGTCACACTACTTTAAAATTTTTGCATATAGTCCAAAGAGGGGATGGGTTGCTACTTTTGTATAATAATTCCATATTTACTAAATCATTCATGATTTTTGGATCATCCGCAAACATCTCCGTGAGGTGCGAAAAAACACATTTTAGGTACTCAAATACTCGCATATCATGTTTGCATGAGAAGATAGGAGTCTCAGAAACGATATGAACTTTTCCTTTTCTTTCTCCGATCATTTTTAGCCAGGGTTATGACCAATCAAATATTCGGCTCCGCCAGAACTTTCAGCGGCGGATAAGCGTGAACCTGAAATTTGATATCGGCGGTCAATCACGGTTTCTGATAAAACGAACGCGTTTCATAAAAAATTACTAGACATCATTTTTGTGGAGAATTGAATTGTCTTTTACTTTGCTGAGTTGGTTTTTCGAAAAATCATATACTTTCCAAGATTACAGCAAAAATATATTTATTTATTTTTAAATGAAAATAAAAATATCCACCCTTGGAGTTTCGGTAAACAACTTTTTTTTCATGTTTATCATAATTCCAACAACTAGCGTACCAGTTTGGTGGTGCTACAATCGATCCTCGTCTCAAAACCCAATCGTACTGGATTATTTGAATAGTTCCTATAGAGGATCGATGATTAAATATTTTTGAAGGAGTTGCTCTGCCAAATCATTTCAACGGTCAGAACTTCTGTTGTCTAGTCTGACCCTTCAGAAATTATTCAGTAATAAACATCCTACATTTATTTATTCAAGGATATACAAGTTTTTTGTGGAATCAAGTAGAAGGAAATGGAAGTCAGCAGTCGACTCCCTATCTTCGCTATCGGACCCGCAGCGGATCTGACAAGGGTGTCGTGTCTCGAAAAAGTTACTCTGACATCACGTCTCTCGTCTGGCCCAAACTTTCGGCTCCCCGCGTCCTTTTCATGACGGCGCGATATGTTCATTAGGAAGGAATTTCCGCTCTATGCTCGTGACTGGAGAGTTCATTTTCGGCGAAGTCGCTGTCCTATTCGGGTTTTTCTGTCCGCGGGATATCTTGCTGTGTCTGTCACTATCTCACCTCATCACACCCGAGTATGGCTAAATGTTATGCGAGATATGTACTTTAGTTTTTATTAATATTTTTTCCCGGCGTTGCGATGTTGTTTCAAAAGTACCGACTGGAATATCTCAACTTCACCGACCGCAGTCAATTTATATGTAGTATAGGTATGTCGGTTTATAAACTTGCTTTTGCCAATGGGTCTGGAATATAACTCTCTATAAAATTTGAGTAACATATACGTACATCTTTCACTTTACTCACGAGTTTCATACAGTATTTTTTCTACAACTGTCAAAAAATATTACCAATTCATATTTTTTTGCAAATATCAAATGAATTTGGCATATTTTCATTGATTGATTAGTCGAACAAAGTTCGAAGAGTATGCCGAAGAGTTGAGTTTCAAAGAAATGAAACGAATAATTTCGACAGGTTGATAAGGCGCTCGTAGTTTGGTTAACACTGATCTACGGGTGGTGTTCCAGCTTTTGCCTTGATAAGGATTGATAATTGGACCATTTGTTGCAGACATTACCCAATGGGCATGAGGACGTTGAAATAACGTTGTGAAATGGCTGAAAACCGAACGTTTCTTCAACGAAAAAATGTCGCGTGAAACAACGTAATATTAAACCAATTGCTTTCTAATTAACGACTTATTACCGTTTTTATTCAGGTTTTTTGAACATCGAAGATACTCAATAAAACAACATTGTTTTGACCAAATAAAAGGTTAAGGAAGGTATCATAAACATTGATAAATGAATCGCATAAAGCAAATTTGATTAAAAATTCTTTTTGAATTACCATAACGACTTGTTAAGGAAGTAACGTTGAAAACACATCTTTATAACGTATTCTTTCAACGTTGAAGATTACACTAAATTATTGCCGTTGAAATTTTCAACCAAAAACGTTTATTCAACCAATGCCACGTTCATAACACGTTTGAAAAACGTACCTACTTGTGCCCATTGGGTAGTTATTGTCTACAAAGACCTAACCTATACTGGCAAGAACCCAGAAATCGATCTATAGGTGGTCCAAATAATTCAATTAACGTTTTCCATGCAACTAGCAATTGCGGAGATAGCCTTGTAGGAACTCTGCACGGAAATTCATTGGATGTAATTCAACGTTCGTATGTATCGACTGTTAACATCCTCGGCAAGCAAGTTTTCTGAAAGTTTATTCGCAGTGTTTTTTTTTTGTCTTTATACTCGGAAAATTATTTCTTGTGTTTTACTATAACATACCATCAAAATGCCATGTGAATATAAAAAGAAAACATCAGTTCAAAATGCCAACGTGAACAGTATAGTTATTTATGATAGAAGTTCATAAAGTAGGTCTATCTTATGAGCGACTTTTTGAACGAAACAGCCGAGTTCAATGCAAAAAAGCTCTTCACGAAATTACAAAGTTTTTTCTTCGACGAAGTGTCGTCGTACTATTGAATGATGTCTTCCGGGGAGAATTCTACATAAAATACTATTTTTTTTTTGGAAATGAGAGAAAGTATTGTCACGACCTGGCGCCATCTAGGTGGAGAAGAGCGAAATGATAACAGCGGCGTGAGTGATCACGCCATCTATGGACGAAGAACGGTGGCTTAATCATAGAAACGCCCGGAAAGATGGCAGAGTTCTCGAAAGATCTGGAACCTATGTTTCTAACTATAAGAGGCCGTGCTCGTCGCTGTTGAGAAGTCTGGAAGTCGATTGTTTGTACTTTGAAGAAAAATAGAAATAATACAGTGAAATTAGGTTTTGTAGTGTATTCATTCTAAGTGATGAAATAATAGTTATTCATGCAACAAGTGCAAAAAGTAAGTGTTTATTGCACTCGACGTGAAATTGTCCGGCGAGGCCATTAGGGCGAGTTGGACAACACGTTGAGTGCAATAAACAATTTTTGCACGAGTTGCATACAACATATTTTCTACGTTCATGCAAACAGCCAAAATTTATTTATTAAGGTACGGCATTAAATGTTGGAAAATGAAAAGCGCAAATTGAATAATTGATTATTACTATCGATTTGCATTGACACAGACCACTATCATCTATTTTCCATTAATAATACTCATTTTAATACTTTCAATTCTGTAATTGTCGGAAATAATTTTTGACTGACGTTTCTTTAACAACAGTTGCATTGTTAAAATCAAAATCATAGTAGCCGTGAGCGCGTATATTATCACGAGGTGTGGTCATAGTTTGCTCTATGCAGGTAAACGGTTTAGAACAAAGCGGATCAGTTTTGATTATGGAGTTTTTCTCGGGAAGGCATTATTTGTTTAGCTCTGGCTGCTAACATCAATACAAAATAATATAAAATATGTAACTGTTCAAACGTATTGCCAATCTTACAGAATATCTGCTAAATATGTAGTGGGTTTGAACATTTATGTTTGTCATGATGACAGCACGTTGAAGTTGAATGACAGATGAATGTAGAAAAATATTTTTGAAGTGAAATCGAGAAAGTTCTTCACAGTATGAACAGTGTGTGGAAAAATTACTAATATTTAGGCACTAATTAATTGTTATCAAACATTGACTATTCTCCCATATGGTCTGGAATGTCCACCTGCAGACATGTCATGTTTCACGGTGTGTTTCCCAATCATCAATGCAAGGATAGGCCGGACAACATTAAAGTTTGATAACTGTTTTTTATAATCATTTAATATTTGAAGGTACTATACTACGAATTACATTAGGCGTTATTGGAGTGTCCAAATACTCACCTTCTCCATCTAGAACAATCTGGTGCTAGCATTGATAAACTTGTTATTCTCAACGCATACTCCAGATACCCAGTAGGTTCGTGTTTTCATGTCTTGCATTATCGCATTATCATCAAGTGTGTACCGACCTAATGAGAACTGGTTCGAATATTTCTTTGTTTTGTTCGATTCCATACGATTGGATTGTATCATGAAAAATTAACGAGTCTCATGGACATGTCAGGTGACAGCGACACTACACGTTTCCATATTAATAACTCGAACTTATCTGATCTCTGAAGTGTTGACTTTTGGCTTCCTTATCTCTCTCTGTCTGTATATTAACGCGTAGTTCGTTAAAGGACGGTTTTAATTGGCAGGGCGATAAAAATGCGTAGTTGCTCGTATTTTCAGCTTGGTTCTGTCGTGGGTTGGACGGGAAATTTAGAAATGACGGTTGTTACTGATGTTATATGCATATAGCACTGCCAAGAATGCTACAACCGCCTGGGCAGACAATAAAAGACTTGAGTATTGGCTCAGTCTACCAGGACTAGCCCATTCCAAAGCATTTATTGCTTATACAAGGAAAAAACAGGACTCTGACAAACTTCTAGAACTCAGTAGAGCACATCTCAGAGTTATAGTAGGTTTGCTCACTGGCCACTGCAAACTCAAACACCACATGCATAAAATCGGACTTGCACAGGATGCAGAGTGCCGTCTATGCATGGAGGATGATGAAACGGCTAAACACATCCTGTGTACATGCCCTGCAGCGGCCAGAACCAGATTTTCAATATTTGGCAATACAAAAGTAAGGCCAGAAGATCTGGTAAACTGTTCTCCCAATATGTTACTCAATTTCGTTAAGAGATTGGATATGCTGGGAGAAATATAACCATAGGGTGAGCCACAATAGGCCAATGGCCGCAGTGGAGAGCCTGATATGGGCTCACTCACATTTAAACCTAACCTAACCTACTGATGTTATATGGGGTGTTTCACAAACCAACGTCATACCGGCAAATGGAGAAATAATCTGAGTTGATGTGCTCTACTGAGTCGTAGTTCGTCAGTGTTCTGTTGTTTCCTGAATTGGACAGATATTAATTCACATCTTAAACAACAAAAAAATGGAAAATAACTCATTCCTTGGAATACGTCATCATTGCGGTGAGAACTGAAAGCGTCAAAGGCTACTTTGGTAAGCGGGTGTAGGAAAATATATTTTTTTCAATTGGTGCCCCTTTTTACCTATTTAAAGCACGCCACAGCGTGTGCAAATCAGACTTTTGAAACCGCGCATAAGGGCATAAACTGCTTCCTCAACAATGTCCTAGGTCTACAAAATCCAAAGCATTCGCTAGATTGAGAAAAAGAAGACGATATTAATCCAGTGGCTAGAAAGTTGGGGAGGGGCGAATAGGGGTACCCACCTACCGTACGCCCCTGTTTAGAGTTGAAACACACTGAAACTGAATGCCGTCAAGTGACATACCAAATTTCATTAAAAAAAGTTGAGCCGTCATAGAGTTATTCTGGAAAAAATATATAATTTTGTCACTTTCAACACCCTGTAACTCGGTTGATACTCATTTGAAGTGAGGACTCTACCATCGGAGTTTGTCCCCTTTATTCTGAGACACCCTGTATATGTTTTCCATAAATGTATATTACTTTGTTTGTTTGTTGTTGTTGAATAAATATTACCGCAAGCAATGTCAAATATTATTTTATGAATAAATCTGCAAAATTATAACGTAGTAACCGAATATCCCATGTGATGAATGTGTTACTATATCAGCCAAGTCAACCATGTGATTTTTCCTGGGTAGTTACTAATTCTTCTCAAGCTCAAGTCAACAGATCCCTCCGAAAGTTTTGTCTGGGTACTGCCTTGGCGAAATATGTATTGTTTGGGATGTGAAATATTAGTTTCATATACAGGGTGTACCCTAAATGATGTCTGTTTTTCATGAATAACTCAAAATTCTTTTTGCCGATTTTGATTATACTTCGAGTGTTTGTTAGTAGTAACAAGGGGCTTCTTTTCACAAAATTAGATTTTGAATTTCAATTCCAGCGGCGTAAAGGTAAAGTTCGTCTAATAATTGTTAAAAATAGAGATTACATGCCAAAATTTAACGCTCTTATCCACAACCACTTGTAAGTTCTTCACGAGGTTCAGGATATATTCTCCCATTCAACGAGTATTTCTTATTCACCTATGCAAAATAGCTAGGCAACACCATCTCTGTGGGGGTTCAACAAATATATTTCCGAAAGAATCCCCAGCATGTAAACAAATACTTGAGACAGCTACACAATGATCTGTTTATGGAATTTTGCTGTAAATACAATGAGAAGGTGTCTATTTTGAAATGGTTTATACAGGTAGAGCCCATTATTAGACACGATATCTGGGATGAGACTGACAGGTATCTGTGCATGACTTCCTAAGTAGCTACGTGTGGTTTGAAGAAATTATCCAGTTGGGATCACTGTAATTGTATGACAAGGAGATTATTTTTTGGTGAATTTAGTTGTTTTCTATAATCGCATTAGACGATTTGAACAACACAGAATTACATGGAATAGTTTGAATAACGTACAGGGACATGAAATAAAACATCTTCCAAGTGTTTTATGATCGCTAAAAATATTGAGAGATTAAATTAGGTAAATGAGACAATAAGCCCCTCTTATAAATTTTGTATAAACCTCCTACATTCCAACGGACTCAAAAATGTGACTCTTCCTCCGTATACAGGGTGACACAGGGTCAAACCGCCATACATTCAGTATCAGATTTTAGGTGAAAATAATTTTTTTTCTTATAAAAGCATGTGTAAAAAATTGCTCTCTTTCAAGATGCAGGTTGTCAAAGATTTTAGAAAAATCAGTGTTTTTTATTTCAGGTATATTATACCGCAAATAAGCATGCCAAATTTTATCAAAATCGGCCAAAAGGTTTTTGAGTAACGAATAAAAAACTGATTTTCTCTAGAAACTTTGACACCTTGTATGTCGAAAACGGAGCAAGTTGGGACACATGCTTATATGAATAAAAAATGTTATTTTCATCTATAAAACCGATACTGAACGTTTGGCGGTATAACCCTGGGTCACCCTGTATATGAGGGTTGAAACCAGTTAATAACAATAATAATAATAACAATAATTTATTTTCCTTTATGGCAAATACATTTATATAGAAATAGTCACCATATGTTGAAAAATAAAAAACAAAAACAAATTTCTCCTAAACTTTTGGAGAATATAGAACATTTCAATTCATTAGGCAAACTTTTGAAAAAAATCAAACCAGCACTATATTCTGTAGTCTGTAGGATCTGAAAATTATCTTTGTAATTAATGTTTTTACCGAAAATTTCCGATCTTTTGATAAATGCATCTTTATTTTGGAAAATAGTACTTTATAAACCAAAAATGTAGAGTGACGGTAATGTTAGGATATTCAGTTTTTTGAAAATATTACTACAGCTATGCCGTCTTGAAGCAACAGATGTAGTTATTATTATTCGTTTTTGAAACAAAAAGGAGTTATATGCATATTTTGACCAACCCCAAAAGTGTGATTCCACCTGCGTTCATAGTAAATTTTGAGGGTTGTTCTGCACTCAAGATTTCTATCAAGTTTCCTTATAAGTAATTCTGAGAATTAGGAATATCACATACTGTGATGTTCAACTCATTGATATATAAAATAAATAGTACCAGTCCCATCACTGAACCCTGTGGTACTCCAAGGGAGATAGTTGAGGATTTTGAATCACGTTTATGGTTATTTAATGTTCAAGATTGTTGATCGCCATTTCAACTCACGAGTTTGTTACAGAACTTTCCCGTCGACCGTACTTTACTAAAATAAAAATATCTTACTTTCAATTTTTAATTATATATCTATATAAACTCTATTCAAAGTTAGTTTAATTTTCTTTCCTTGGAGGTAGTTTTATTATTGTGAGTATTAATATTCGAAATTGTACAATTACTGAAACTAAAGGAAGGAATTGATAAATTTATTAATAGAAAATCATACATTAATATGGGTCATTAATCAACGATTTTGAGTGCGTTAAAACCAATCATAAATAAACGGTCGACAGAAAATATTATTATTGATGTTTGCCGTGCTGTGTATCCCATAATAATTATATATTAGTTTCATTAGCAGTTTTTAATGATCTAAACAGTCGAATAAAATTTTAACAGTCCATTTTCCAGCTTCAAGTAGTAGTTGGCTAGACATAGCTTCATAATATTAAAGTAAAAATGAGTTGATGTCGATGATAGTACCTCTGTTTTTTGTTTGGATATAACCTCAGTCTATAAGTTGTTCGAATATAAAAAAAAACTGTTCAACTGTTCAACTTCCAGAGCAAATTTCATCACTGTACATGATAGCTTTCTGCTATTCTTGATGTTTCATAAAATATTATTAAAATTTTCGAGTAATAATCACATCCACTTAGTTTCTGGCACCACCTACTTTGCCTGTGGCACTCCCAGTGCGCTATAAATGAGTTTACTTGGGAGCGTGCTCTTCTATTAATATGGAAATGAGATATATGTGTGAGAAAATTGACATTGATCTATCGGAAATTGTTAATCAAAATCCCACAGTTTCTATTACGAAATTGTTTATTGAACAGATAAGGAGAAATTAAACAAGGTGAAAATGTCGACAGCTGAATTTAAGCCCAGTCATTCATGAAGTGTATAATTGGAAAATTATTTTTAAACATTCTGTTAATTTTGTTAATGGAGAATGGAGTGCATTAATTAAAGGAAATAAAGAAGTTGGATTTCAGAAATGATTCGTATTGAGCGCTATACAAATAGAGTACACAGACAAACAGATATCAAATATACAAAAATATCATTGCCTCACCAATCACTTGAACACTTCAAAACTTGAAAAAAAACATAGATAGGTTTGTGAGATCAGTTTGTGGCGGACATGAACCTGATTTTGTTTTGAAGGATTTAGTACATCAAGTCATTGTTACCAAAAACGAATTCATTGTAGGTATATCATTTTTTTAATAATGTGCGAAGCTAAATACACTTGCGTAGAATAATTGGAGAGTAATTTTGTATAGAAGTGTATAATTTTAGAAATTGCACTTTTTTATACAAAGTTCCTCTTCATTTATATAATTTTTAAGTTTTTCTTCAAATTTCTATCTGTAATGTTTTTTTATCCCTACTTTTATCATTGTTGTTAGTGATACGTTTCATTCATAGTTGAATGTTAGTCGCCAGACCAAACATTTTTAAAATATTTTATTGATCCATATATGAAATATGAGGCCATTATTTTCAAAACTTTCTTTTTTCTCGGAAGCATTTTTTGGGAAATAAAAAAAACTGTTAACAGCTTACCTAGTAGTGCTTTTTTCACCTACTAACTCCATAATAATTATAAAACAATAATCTTTCAAATTCAACAGAAAAAACACCTGCTTTGTCTTGTTTGAATACAATCTACTGAAATCCGTTTCAAGGGGAGCCCAGAGAGCTGCCCCCTCCAAAATCTTTGATTGTTCAGACGTTTTGGCAAATCAAATTGCAAGAAGCTATTATGTGTAAAACTTTTAACACTTGGGTCCCACCGGAATAAATATTCTGGCTACGCCACTGTCGTCCAGCCAGTTTTGCAAGTAAAACGTCAAAGCAAAGATCAACGGCATACCTATAATTTTCTTGACAGCATATGCATGCCATAGAATGAGTTTTGTCAAATTCAGATTTCATTTTGATTTTTGTTCGAAAATATGTATAGAATATTCATAAAATCTGTTGTGGAATCATCAGGTTTTTTCCTTTCAGTTAGAGTCTTTTCACAATATCTATCAGATGTAGTTCAATGTCCAGCGTGGCATCAGCCAGGAAAGTAGTTGTTTTCTGTTAGATATTACAAAAAAAATAACATTCATTTTTCAATTTTCATTGAAAATGTTCCCCTTTTCAACTGATTTCATCATCAGATTCTTCTGTAAAATTTAAAGTTTTGCAAATAACGGCCTCATAATACCATTTCAACGATGCATTGTTACAATGCACATCTTTTGATTATTTTGCCTTTAGCGAACACGTAGTACAGTTGTTTCTGGTTCAACACTCAGCAATTCTTCCGAATAGATTTAAAAAAAAAACCTACGAATGCGTAGAAGGGCTACAAGAATTTGATTTCCGTTTTTAAATGAATTCTGACTTGCAACTTTGAGTTCCGACTTTGGACTGGGAATTTCGACTCGCAATTCAAAATTCCGCCTTGAAACTCGGAAATCCGACTTGCAAGTCGGAATTTGTATTCTCTTTTCTACAA
Source organism: Chrysolina haemoptera (assembly GCA_958298965.1). Taxonomy (NCBI): domain Eukaryota; kingdom Metazoa; phylum Arthropoda; class Insecta; order Coleoptera; family Chrysomelidae; genus Chrysolina; species Chrysolina haemoptera. The sequence continues at coordinate 5,052,074 of OY282603.1, read as the reverse complement.
TAACATGTGTGAGTGTTTGCAAACTGATTTTGTGCTCTGGTATTATCATCATGTGAGTCGAAATTCCGAGTTGCAAGTCGGAATTTCAAGTTCGAAGTCGAAATTCTGAAATTTTGAGTTCGAAGTCGGAATTCCGAGTTGCAAGTCGAAATTTCAAGATGCAAGTCGGAATTCCGAGTTAATTCCGAGTTGCAAGTCGGAATTCCAAGTTCGAAGTCGAAATTCTGAGTTCGAAGTCGAAATTCCGAGTTGCAAGTCGGAATTTCAAGTTCGAAGTAGAAATTCTGAAATTCTGAGTTCGAAGTCGGAATTCGGAGTCGCAAGTCGAAATTTCGAGATGCAAGTCGGAATTCCGAGTTGCAAGTCGGAATTCCAAGTTCGAAGTCGAAATTCTGAGTTCGAAGTCGAAATTCCGAGTTGCAAGTCGGAATTTCATGTTCGAAGTCGAAATTCTGAAATTCTGAGTTCGAAGTCGCAAGTCGAAATTTCGAGATGCAAGTCGAAATTCTAAGTTCGAAGTCGAAATTCCGAGTTGCAAGTCGAAATTTCGAGATGCAAGTCGGAATTCCGAGTTGCAAGTCGGAATTCCAAATTCGAAGTCGAAATTCTGAGTTCGAAGTCGAAATTTCGAGTTGCAAGTCGGAATTTCAAGTTCGAAGTCGAAATTTTAAAATTCTGAGTTTGAAGTCGGAATTCGGAGTCGCAAGTCGAAATTTCGAGATGCAAGTCGGAATTCCGAGTTGCAAGTCGAAATTCCAAGTTCGAAGTCGAAATTCTGAGTTCGAAGTCAAAATTCCGAGTTGCATGTCGAAATTTCGAGATGCAAGTCAGAATTCCGAGTTCCAAGTCGGAATTTCGAGATGCAAGTCAGAATTCCGAGTTCCAAGTCGGAATTCCAAGTTCGAAGTCGAAATTCTGAGTTCGAAGTCGGAATTCGGAGTTGCAAGTCGAAATTTCGAGATGCAAGTCGGAATTCCGAGATGCAAGTCGGAATTCCAAGTTCGAAGTCGAAATTCCGAGTTGCAAGTCGGAGTTAATTTCGAAATGAAAATTAAATTTATTGTGGCTCTTCTACGCTTCCGTAAAGAGAAGTTTTTCACAAAATAAAAAAAAAATATAGATATCTACTTTCACTTAAACTATACCTACCTGACTGTGTATCAACTATCAATTCTATCTATGAGTAGTTGCTTGTAAGGTTAATAGTAGCTTAGGCAGATCAATTTATTTGGAATAGGATTAACTTGTTAGTGTCACAGATGCTCGATAAGGTTGTCGTCTGTAAATACAGTTATTTATGATCCCACGAGAAATCTTGATTTTATTGAAATATATATCTACACGCATGTTTGTATAAATATATATAGCAAATATATTCCATAGAGATATATTCACTGATCTTCCAGAACTGCAATATTTAATAAGTTTGATAATGGCATAATTTCCATATTATGCTAATCATTCTTTTTAAGAATTATATAAATTCACCCTAAACCAATGCACAAGTCTTCTTTTCATTTGTTTCGACATTTCAGTTCACATCTTGTCACTATGATGCCAGTTTTAGTGTTGTAAAAATTTGATAAGAAATTTACTGAATAATCTAAGATAATAATAAGTTTTGTCAGTCCTTCATGTATCGTCCAAGAATAAAATTCCTTTATTCACTGCTATCAAAAGCCATTCAAGAATTCTTCGTTGCTGTCAGTTCGATTCTCAAAATTCTTTCTGACGAATTGACGAATAAAGGAATGTAAAACGTTATCCTTTGAGATGCCATTTTCATACACGAAGAGAGGAGCGTAGAAGGATGACAAGTGACAGCAAATTCCAAGTTCTCTAGTAGTTTTCAGTTAGAAAGATGTTGATGTCAACTCGGGCAACTCTCTAGGGATATGAGACCTCACGCAGGGACCTGAATTCACTTTACCACTGCTGCTTCGACTTGTATGCTTTATTTGTTTGACGTGAAATCCTTGAAGATATACAGAGTAAACCAGTTCAGGATAAGGACAAAGTGGTTGTCATTTGAAATTTCTTTATTTTCATTCCTTTGGCCAAAGTTTTTTGCTAATTGTTTTCTTTTTTGTTCAATTTTGTTACTCAGCGAAAGGAAATATTTTTCGTAATTATTTTATAATAATAATAAGAATAAGCCATTTATTTCCAACAGGTACACAAACCCACTTGCACTTTCTCATTTTGTTCACACCAGAGAGCACTAAATTAAAAAAACTGGATTTTGTTAGAACCCTTGGTTGGTATCTAACAGTTATAAATATCAAATTTCCTCGACCATTATGATGACATGACACTCCGGACACATAGTGTTTTCTAGATTATAATCAAGTTTCGGTGATAATCGTGCCAGAGCGTTTCACTTCGCATGCAATGTTGAAAACCCTAAACCTCTTTAATTTAACGCACTATTTTCAAGATCATGTGCGAAGTAATACGTTTATGCACGATTATCATTAAAAATTCATTATAATCGGAGATACAATATATTTTTGGATTACCTTATCTTCGCAATAATGGTGGAATTCTGATATAATTCTGAGATACGGACCAATGTAAATGTGGTTTGGAGAAAATGAGAAAGTCTTGTCATTAGTATTGAAATCCAAATGTTTCAGTATAGTCAAGCTATTCATAAGAAAATAATGTGATATTTTCATATCATTATCTCTTCAAACTTCGAATGTGTATATAAAATTGAATTCTAAGCAACTTTTTTAAATAACTTTTCTGAATATCTTGCCATTTTACCCTACTTTTTGCCCTTTCATAGTAATTTTTTTCAATTTGCCGCCATACTAGCGATCACGTGACATGTGTCAAAATCGATTTTTAGGTTATCGGATATGCACAAACTTTTCCCTAGGATTTTTTTTCACTACTCTAATAATAAAAAACTTTTTTCCCATATGGTACATACTTTATTGGCGGTCACTGTATATATTTCATAATGCTTATTTTGTGAAACGTGTACTGAATATTTGATTTACCCGAGCAGAGAAAAAACTGATATTTTTATCTGGTGCCATAATTCAAGGAACCCAGTGACTTTGTTTGAAACTTGTAATAGTTATTTACCTAACAAGTGCGGAAAGTAGTACTTTTCCGCACGCGACGGCAGTTGCACGAACGACGCGGAGCGGAGTTCGGGCAAGCCGTTAAGGGCGAAAAAGACATTTTCCGTAAGAGTTAGGTACAATATTTTTCCTAAGAGAATTTTTGTCCATATTTTTTATGAAAAAACAAGGTTTTTAATAAACAAGTTTTTATAATAATGCTGCAAAATAACTAATAAGACAGAATAGAATAGAATATCAACAATACAAAAATCGTGCGGAAAAGTAAAAGTCGTACGGAAAAGTAAAAATCGTGCGGAAAAGTAACTTTTCCGCACGCTCGTAGGAAAAATTATAAACAGGACTCAAAAGTCTTCTAATAGTTATTTATGTATCAAGAGCGTAAAGTAAGCATTCATGGCCTGCGGCGTGGATGACACGCCGAAGATCATAAACGCATTTTACGCACGTGATACATACAAAATTTCATGCACCAGCGGTGTTATAGCGCTAATCACAAATACTTACTTGAATTAGAATGGTTTCATACTTTATCTATACCATAAATTAAGAGTAACATTAGATTATATTTGGGTCGAAAATCCATCAGAAAACAAATACTCTCCTGGCTAATACCACGACGAACATTGAATAACATTAGTTAGTCCTGAATATCATCATTTTCAAAAATGCAAAAATCGTGCGGAAAAGTAAAAATCGTTCGGAAAAGTAAAAATCGTACGGAAAAGTAAAAATCGTGTGGATAAGTAAAAATCGTAACGTAATCGTAAAAAAGTAACTTTTCCGAACGATTTTAAAACGTACGGAAAAGTACAACTTCCAAAACAAAAAATCGTGCGGAAAAGTTACTTTTCCGCACGCTCGTAGGAAAAGTTACTTTTCCGCACGCTCGTAGGAAAAGTTACTTTTCCGCACGCTCGTAGGAAAAACTTCAGTATTTTATTCCGATACTATTTTCTGTGTGTATGTCGTTTCGCTAAGTAAATATTCACTAACAACGTTATTCGATACAACGTCACGTGTGAAGTAAAAATGTAACGCGTGGTATGGTGGTATGGAATGGATCTTAGAGTATGCGAGCGTGCTAATGGGTAGTGACGGGCCAAGTGATGGATCGGCGAGAACCCCAACACAAAGTCTCTGTAGACGTTATCCGGGGCGTAGTTGCCATATTTTCCTTCGTTAATACGGATTATACTCGGATTGGATTGGATCGGATTGGAATAATGCGGAACCTCTGAAAAGCATTTGCCATATACACTTAAGATAAAACGTAGAACCGAAAGCATTTTGCGAAGCTTCCTCCTTCTAAAACAAAAAACCGTGACAATTTTTTGTATACAGATTAGTAATTTACGTAACAAGTCCGGAAAACACTGTTTTTTTGGGCGAGTGAAGATTCTAGGTCTGCGAGTCCAAAAAAACTGTTTTCGGACGTGCTGCGTACACAATTTTTTCGGTAACCGCGTAGAATAACAAATTGAGACACATTTATTTTTTATATTTCTTTGTAGAAGAAAATTTCGAACATTTTAATTCTTGTTTGTATTGAATATCGAAATGCGAACAGAAGATAGGTACTAACAGAAACATTCCAATTCTTATTTATATAAATATTTGTATTGAAATTCGGGCATTTCCCGGACTAGTCCGGAAAGTACGTACTTCTGGACTAGTCCGAGAAGTGATACTTTCTCAAAGAAAAATCGTCCGAGAAGTAGGTACTTCCCGGACGGTTGCCGAAAAAATTAATTTGACATGGATACTACTCCGTTTTTAGGTAATTTTTGATAATTGTTGGAATATATTGGAACTGCAGTTATATGAGAACCTCAGTTTTCAACTGTATCGCACTTTGAAGATTCCTCTGGTAACTTCTGTTGTCGTTTGTCAGTTGTGATTATTTCAATTTGAATTTAATTGACAACTTTGTCCGATTGAACAATCAACTGTATCGCCATTTTTCAACCGATTTTCAATTTTGATGAACAGTGTTACCATAAATTTCGTGTTCTTCCGGGTAATGAAAAAAAGTACATGGTGTATTCCAAAAACTCATAATAGCAAAGCCATAATTGTTCGACATTGAAATAGTGTACTCTCAAACTAAGGGTATTAACAAAAATTTGGAAAATTTTTAATCACAGGGTTAATTTTAAAACAATCGCTTTTTGCAATTTTTGTCATCACCTAGCGTTTGTCTCATACTGTATATCAATTTCGGACCAGGAGTATGTTGAATGGTTCGTAGTCAAGTATCCCTAGAGCTCAAAATATAAAAAGAAAATATACAAAATTTCACCAAAAAAAAACCGTCACTTTTTATCTCACTCTGCACAAAATGTTGAATTTGTCAATTTTGACATAATAAAACGATGAGTATTTTAGTGTGTTACTTGGTTTGATCACATCTTTATTGTATAGGGTTGATTAGGAATTTCATTTTGAATAATGCTTTACTCACCCTGTATCTAATAATATTTTTTCCTCCTACCCCTATAGAAAGTGCACACTTTCCTCCCTCAAACCAGGGAGGAAACTCATGCTTTTCCTCCCCCTCATTTCAAGTAAGTTGTAAACGATGAAACTTGAGAATCTATTATAATCAAATTGTTTCCGTGATTTCTAGAACATCTTATATACCCTGTATTCTAGTAAAAATCAAACATGAATGTTACTTTTACTTTAGTTCTTTAATAGCTATTTGTGTATTTAGAGCGCAAAGTAATTGATTGTCGCTCGACAAAAAGATTAGTCTTTGGAGAACGACAATGAAACTTTGTGCTCGAAATACACACATTATTTTTTCTACAAGCGCAGCTCTTAGAAAAAAAAATATCGACACTTCATTCATATAACATTACTTATGAGAAAATCACTCAATAGCAATGCGAAATAAGCTATCTAAATGTCCTTCAATTCAAATCACTAACAAGAAAAAATTAAAATAAGTTGCAATTGTCAGGAGCTGAACCCGGGACCTTCGGATTACACGCCCAAGACGCTAGCCATTGCATCACCGCAGTTTCTGAGATGGACATGACTGTATTGTCTATACTTTCCATCATGCAAGTATAGGTCCGTTTTAGACAAAAGTAGTTGAGAAGCGTTTTAAATTTACAAAAAAAGGTTTATTAAGGGGTAGGAGGAAAAATAATATGTATTACATGGGAGTAAAGTGCCTTTTCCTCCCTTGGATGTTTACTGCCCTCCGCTTCGCGGGAGGAAAAGTGTCACTTTCCTTGCTAGTAATACAAATAGCTATTACCAAAAACCAGTCTGAAATTATTGCTTTATGGACAGGCAACATTTGTGGCACAACATATTTTCATTCAAGATGTTTTCCTGAGAGCAATATTACTTTAAAGAAATGGCCACTTTCCATCTTCGACACCCTGTATCTCGAAAACTAGCCATAGAATTGAGTTGGGGATGGCCCGAGAAAGTGCTAGGAATCGCACGTTAAAAGGTAAGACCTCGTTACTCCTTTGGCTCGCACAAGTTTCGACTTTTGAGGGTTGCCGTTCGTAAGGGGACGACAGCTGGTTAACGAAAAAAATTATTTTAACAATTTAATTATATACCTGCATGGTTTTCAGAGAAGGAATGGTTTCTACAACAATGATTACCTTTTGAAAACCACATATTTTTGAAAAGTTAAAATAAAGCCAACTTCATTGTCTGTAACGTTCTCAAGTTGAACTTTTTCTACAAATGACAAAAAATTATAAGGTGCAAGGCGAATTGATAACAATATGCGAAGTAACCCTTTTTTACACCGTACGCGAAACTGTATGCGAAATACATATTTCGCACAATATTTACTATTTCTTCTACTATTTTTCTTCCCTCTTTCATTCTGTTTTACTTCCCATTATGACATGGCAGACTTGGCATCCCCTTAAAACTCGGGGTTGGACCACTCCATGCAGATGAAGAGCGGAAGCCGGTGGAGCTTCTTGCATCCCTAATCTCCATTAATGTGACCTAACACTGCACCACCAGCCCCAGAGTAATTTAATAAAAATGGCAAATTGTACGGTGACAGGCGTGCTCTCTGCTCATCTCGCCTGCGTAAAAAATAAACAAAAAGGTAATGAATATGTATTGAAAATTAGCCCTAGTCTAGTACCTCGGAGAAATCATTGCTATAAAGGGTGTGGGAATATTCGTATGCCGTAATATTTTTGAATATATTCGAGGTGAATGAATTTGTTTTTCGTTCACATTTGAATGATTGCTTCTACTTCGAATTGTATTTTGAACTGAAGGAGGGCAGCTAGGCAGCTAAAAATCTGAAAAAGCATAATTTTTTTGGTTGTTATTACTATTGTATTAGTAATTCACAATTAGACCACAACAAAAAGAAAAAGATTCATTCATTATTTCATATGTGAAACAAATACATCACAGAATTCAATTTTTGTCTTTGAGCTGAATAACTAAAATGGAGTCCATAAGGGCATAACAAATCTTCTAAAATTTTATTCGCTGACAATTGCTGTAGAATAGAATAGACTAGAACTTTAATTAATTAACACTGTACAACAAACAAACATGATTTCCATTTACATGATGCACAAATTCCCAAAGTTCCTTAACAAAATTCAAATCAAAATATTGTCACGGATATTCAGACTTCAGACTACTTATTCGAGTAACGGCTGGCACCACCTAGAGGAGAATAGCAGTAATAGCGGTAGGAAGTCCATTACCTCGGCCACATTATCTCTGAGTAAGGAGTAGCAGTGGACGACCAGAAAATCAAACATGTCAGAGACTGGCCAATTCCAAAATAAATCACCAGATTCGGAGTTTTCTTGGCCTGTGCACCTACAACCCTCGATACGTGCTAGGGTTTGCCAACATCGCCAAACTACTAAACAGACTGACCGACGGACAGACTCAGTTCCAGTGGTCTCCGGAATGTCAAGAATCACTCAAGAACCTGAAAGAAGCCTTGATCAATGCACCGATCATGAGCTATCTCTTACCCAATGGAAAATTCATTTTGGACACTGGGCGAGAAACGTAGGACTTGGAGCATCCTGTCTCAGATCCAGGAAGGACAAGAGAAAGTCATTGGGTATTTCAGCAAAACCCTTAGTAAACCGGAGCGTAGTTATTGTGTCACCAGACGGGAACTGTTGGCTGTAGTGAAAGGAGTAGAACATTTTTACAAATACGTCTACGGAAGGACATTCCTGGTGAGGACTGACCATGCAGCCCTCAAATGGCTTTTGCAATTCAAAAATCTTGAAACGCTGGTTCGAGCGACTTCAAGAATTTTATTTCAAAATCGAACATCGAGCAGGAAACAGTCACAAGAACGCCGATGAACTATCACGGGACCATGTCCAGACGACTGTTCACACTGTCGTCGAGCCGAGGAAAAGGGCGCAGCTGTTCATAGGAACACGGTGGTTGACGATGACTGGAATGATGACAAAATTCAGAAAGACCAAGAGAGAGATCCAGACCATAGTCTGGTCATCGGCTGGAAGAAGGGCAACCGAAGGATATCATGGCAAGAAATCGTACGCTATTCTCCAGTGGCTAAATCATACTGGGCCCAATGGGATTCCCTTACGTTGGAAAATGGGGTCTTGAAACGTGTGTTGGAGTCCGAGGATGGTGGAGAGGACAGACGCCTGATAGTGGTACCCAAGTCCAGGAAGTGCATGACGGAATCACCGGAGGACATCTGGGAGTAATGAAGACTCTGCAAAAATTGAGAAAATGGTTCTATTGGGCCAATTGTTAAGCTGACGTTGAGGACCGGTGCAGGAAGTGTGCAAGGTGTAGAATATTCAAGATCGGTGACCTAATCTTGCTGTACAACCCCAAGAGTCGCAGTGGCTTCTCACCTAAATTTCAGAGTTCGTGGGAAGGTCCATACAGGATCATGAAAATATCAAATGACCTAGTCTACCGGATTCAAAAGCCACCTAAGGAAGACCTAGGGTAATCGATTTCAATAGGTTGGCTCCTTATGCCGGAAATCATGATCAAGTTCGCACCCTCAGACCACCAGAGGGTGAGATGACCTTCCAGCAGTTCATGGCATTGTACTCAAATCGAACGTCACTTCGTTTGACAGTTTATAAAAATTATAATCCAGTATTTCATAAACGACATCTATCGTAGAAAAAATGACATTTCCTACTCGAGATGAAATACGTTTTTTGCATCTTTCTTGTTGAAAAATATATTAGTTGTCGGTAGTAGCATCTCGTGAAGAGCATTCAAATCCTGTCATGGATTCCTTCATTTCAATGATAACATTTGTTTTTTAATGAACATCAACTTGAAATACGAGAAAATAACTTTTGTAGTCTGTATACGTCTGAACGTTGACCAGAAGTGTGCAAGGATAGAAAATGATGCAGAAGATGCAGACGATGCAAACGATGCAGACAATGCAGACGATGCAGACGATGCAGACGATGCAGACGATGCAGAAGATTTCTACGACCCAGAAATGAGGCAGCAATCGAGGGAATGGAGACATTCTGGTTCTCCGAAGCATACGAAGTTTCGTGTTCAAATATCTGCTAGAAAACTTATTGCTTCAATTTTTTTGGAATTGCCATTGAGTAATAATGATTAATTAACTTTTAATGTCTCGCATAATTGTTTTACTCACCAAAAAATAAAGTATCGATTAAAACCATTATTTCAACTAGTAGAGAATGTAATAAGGTATCAGGTCATTACTCAAGTCATTTTGCTCGAAAGGGGTGCGAATAATCCTTGTGAACCGGAGTTTAAATCACCGCAACAACTCCTCCAAAATATTTGATAGGTTAATCTGTCATAAAACAGCTCGAGTTTATACCGTTTTGTCGGAAGCAACAACCCGTTGACTAGACTAGACACTAATTGAGTAAGTTATTAAAACGGATGATTGAAAAGAGGATTGACTTGATTTTATAAGTGGTTAAGATCCATCGTTAAGTGCAAATTGAACAATGCCAAATACTTTGATTTCTTCATTTTCTCTCTACATAATAAAGAGCTACGGCTAAGCCAGACAGCCACTTCCGAAAATGTTTTTGGAATCCAAAAAGACAGAACTCTAGTGAATTGAAACACATAGTGCGGATGTGAATAACCCCCATCAGTTAATTTATGAATTATGTGAGGTAGAGACAGACACTAAATTGGATCATTTCTTTCTGAAGTACAATTACGAAGAGGTATTGGAAAATTATTAGTCAGCTATTATAGGAGCAAACAAAATTTGAGAGTCAAAATATTTTATTATTCATAATAGGTAATACTCTCAACTGAATCATCCCGAATTGAAAGGAAAACAAATATTTGCTGCCTTTTCAGAGCATTTTTCTGATTATGTTTCTTCAAATGTTAATGTGATGCATCTTAAATATTTAGAAAATGTATGTATTTAGATCTTTGTAAGATGTGGTGCTATAGAAAACTGTTTGAAGTCAAAAAAATGGAAATAAATGCATGTGGAACATCACAAACGAAAATAAAGAAAAATATCAAAAAAAGTAAAGGACCAGAAACTTCACCTAATGTATTGGTCAATAATCAAACTTGTATTTTCCCATTACTTTTTATGACACTGCAGCACTCTAGATTCAAAAACATTGCTCAAAAAAATAGTTTTAATCCAGTCAGAATTTTCTAAGTATTCCTAAAATGCAATAAAATATAGGATGTTCCGTTTAAAAGTCAAGGATTGATATATTTTCCGGCCAATCCGGAAGTCCGACAAAAACGTCATCAAAGACGTCAAAATGTGGCATTTGACGTTTATATTGACTGTATCGAGTTTAATTTTGATATGTTGGAAAATAAAGGATTAAACAGAGGTGTTGGTGATGAGGTTGTCATGAATGTCTTGAGAATATACTCAACTACAATACTGGACAAAAAATGATTCCAGAAAAAAACATACTTTGATAAATTGCACAATTGATAAGATCATTGCCGATTAATACATTCAAAAAGAGGACATATTTTTTAGTCGTCTTCAAAATGAAAATTTTCTTTACCTTATTATGAACTATATCAACAAAAATAAATATTTGTCAACTATGTAGATACTAGCTTTTAATTCTACAATTGTAGTTTTTTTTACCGGTTGCTAGGCGACAGACAATTTTATGTGACAACAATGACAAAACACATGCGACTAACAGCGAAATCCCTTCACATTTTTATTTTCTGTGGCAAATAAGAGCCTGAAAATAATAATAATATTTATTCATGTGTTGAGGAAAAAAACACTTTGCTCACTTGATACATTATTTAAAGTATTTTCTACTTTAAATTCTAAATATGGATTTTAATGTCAATATTTTAACATTTTCCTCAAAATTCGACTTTTTCTACAAATTTCTGCAATTAAGTAGAAATGACGAAAAAACCCTTTTGACTCCCCCCTTTTTTTCATCATTTCTACCTAAATATCGAAATTTCAACCTTTTTCTTGAAATCTCGAAAAAAAAAAGACTCAGTTGTTAACTGAAATATTTGACAATATTAAATCACGAATATTTTTGGTCTATGAAAAATTGGTTGACTGTAAAACTGATTATTATTTTCTCGCACGGTGGTTGGTTGTCATTTTAGACACATTGTTATAACATGTGTGAGGTTAAACATTAATTTTTAATCTTACATTAATAGCTACGCACAATCATTTTTTCATTGAATACTAAATAAAAGCATTTGACTTTTTAACATAACCTATTATTACCGCGCTCGCCGACCGATGATACTTTTTTTTAATAATCAAAGAACAAATATATGATATTATATCGTTAATCAAATTCTTAAAATGCAAGAAATAATTACCTCTTTTGCCGCCATTGTTGTTGTAATACACAATAGAAACCACATTAACTTTTCACTTCACTTTATAAACAGTTGACAAAACAGTTCACGTGTAGGTTGTGTGCTGCCGCTGGCTCTCTTCTACTCGGACGCATCGGCCGATGGAGTGGAAGAGAGATAGACGCGTCACAATCCGAACGCTTAGGCCGATCGTGCCTCTTTATCGCTTGTTCCACGCTCTCTCTTGCACGCTCGGCTCAGGCGGAACGTGACAATGAGTCATACTTTTTCGTGCGTGCAGCTAGCGGTCATCGATTTATAAGACGTTATCAAGTCAAAAGTAAACATTTGATGGACATAATTAATAAATGTGATTTGTGTCTCAGAATTGAAACCTCTGAAAAACCTTACGATAACCCTTTCAGTTTCCCTAGTTTGGGCATCCAGGGAATTGACAATCGAAGGTATTACTAGAATACAATCATTGAATGTAACAGAAGAGCAACGTAGAGGTGTCAGCTGTCTTTACCCTTTTGTTCTACTTAGCCGACATGAGTTCTCAGTCACGACCGACTTGTCGGTTGTCTTTGTGTTTGATTAATAGCTTTGTTAATAACACTGGTTTCCCTTTCGATTTGATGCAAGACAGATCAACTGAACTGTATCTTCATCAACCGATATTATCAGACTTTGATCTAATTTGACGTTGGTGAATCAGCGGGTGACTAGATAGGAAGAGAATAATTCAGCAACTAAGTATTTTAGGAATTTATGAGACGAAAAAAGTATTTTCTTCAGGAACAATGTATACTGTAATAATTACTGTGATATACCGGGTGTCGATTTGAAAATGTGACACCCTGAATATTTCTGTTAACATCGAAACAATTATTGGCATCGTATGCGAAAAACTTTCAATAATAATTTATTTTTGAACTTCGGCGTTGAACTTTGCTTACGTGTCTCAGGCTACCTGTCAAAAATTACTTTTCCTCAAAATAATCGCTCAAAATTTGTTGTTTCAAAAGTCCTAAAAGGACACCGCCCTGTCCCCCCTGTCTAATCGGCCGAATTTGATATGTTGTAGTTCAAGTCATTCTAAACAAAAAGTCCAACGGGCACAAATTTTACTATAGGCTAGTTTTGACGCTAGAGGGCGTTGAATATTCACATTTTTCTGGATTGTTAAACGACAAAAAACGTTATACTGAAGAATTTTTACTATTCTGAGTAATCAAGATCTAAAAATTCAACACTATAATATAATATTAGAAGTATTTTTCATTGGTGTCATTACAGATGGTCAATTATACAGTGTGTTCCATCTGGTATGGTCTACTAATACTTCAAGTTGATGATGAAATTCAAGGAGGATATGATAAAAATAATTCCAATTCATTTGGATAGGATTGTGTCGAATTTTTATGTGAATATTACCGATTAATTTATTGATGCTTAAGGAGTGTAATGAAGAAACTCCTCCTGGCGGGACAACAAAGCCTCTATGGGCTATAACTCAATATATTTTATGTTACATTTAAGGTACCTTTTGAACGTGGTATCATTGACCTTAATGAAAAACCGTCGAATGAACCCTAATAATAATTTACATGGTGTTTCATTTTGAAAATATCGATACGATCAAAGAAACTGACATTGTAGTTAATCCACAGTTGTTATATTTAAGAGAGAAACAAGATGTCCTGCACTACCAGGACGACGCTTATTGCCATAATCCTATACAATAGGAATTGGGTCGAAAATACATCAGAAAACAAGTACTTTCCTGGCTAATACCACGACGAACGTTGAATTACATCTGATGAATTTCCGTGCAGAGTCCTACAAGGATGTCTCCGCAATTGCTAGTTGCATGGAAATGTTCATTGAAACATTTGGATCACCTATAGATCGATTTCTGGGTTCTTGCCCTCATCAGTATAGGGTAAGTCTCTCCAGACAATAACTAATGTCTGCAACAAACGATTCAACAAAATCTCCATGTAAAGGCAGAAGCTGGATTATGGCAATAAGCGTCGTCCTGGTAGTGCAGGATATCTTGTTTCTCTCTTGACATGCTTATTGTGAACAATGCATGCAGATTTCTTTAATTTGTTATATTTAATAGTATTTCGATGACGAAATTTATATAAACAAACATAACTATCTTCAACTTACAATGTAAAATGGCCATTTCGAATCGCTTCACTACCCACTAATATTTTTGAGTGAAACAAACATGAAATATCATAAAATTGCCATTCTATGGGTATCGCCCGCTTATGTGAAACTCAGAAATTGAAACGTCCCGAGCTGACAGTTCCTCGGATGAGGGTACCGCCGTCCATAACGTTTCTATTAGAGCAAACTGGCTACCAAAAAAAGAATCAAATGAAAAGACTAAATATGGGTAATAATTGGCATTGTTGAGAATGTGGGGGGAGATTCTGTAGAGGGCAGAGGGGCTAGAGGTGGCAGGGGATGTGAGTAGCCGGCTCTGACAAGCCGTGATGGATGGGAGAGGGCTCTACCGCTTGCTAAAACCTTTCAACTCAGACTGTGACAGCGTTCAATATAACAGAATCTAAGAATATACAACTTCACGGATTAAGGGATATACTGAAATGTAGACGTACTTCGCAACTAATTTCAAATTGTGGAAATTGGTAATTTTATCGGGTGATTTCGCAGACACTGTATAAGCACAGATTGAATTCAATATGACTACTGAATAGCAATATCGAGAAATATGGCAATGATTTGGACGATGGTTCAGTTTCAAACACCATCAATTATTAAGATTATTTTGTCTATACGGACAAAGAAAAGAAAGAAAATTCAATTCTCTGCAATTTTTATTCACGACGTTTCAACTGTTGAGATCTACAGTCGTTTTCAAGTGTATAAATACACACAAGTGTATAAATTGACACACAGATAAAAGAGTTCTCTTAAAATAAGGTCAAACGAAATTAAATCCAGCTCGCCATGATCTTGTATATGTCCAAATGAATAATTATTTTCAGTTAGTGAGGTAGCCGAGTGGCTAAAAGCGCCATTCAATTATTTCTGGTTGTTGGCCATGAGTTTAAAGCCTAGAATTTTTTTCTGACGACCCGAGAAAGTGCTAGGAATCGCACGTTAAAAGTTTCTACTTCTGAGGGCTGCCGTTTGTAGGGGGTCAACAGCTGGTTAACAAAAAAAAAAACCTTAGATATCTTATAGTATTTAATTGTGTTTGAATATAACAACGTTTTGTCAATAAAAATAAATTTCTTCGTACAGTAAAGTATATTTTTTGATATGATTTGAAGTCGATCCATAAACTAGTAAAATATTCATCTCTGAGTTATTCAGCGTTGGGTGAAAAAAATATCACAAATTCGGCATCACACTGAAAAATTGCCACCATTCGCCGAAGCGTCCAAAACCATTCAATCTTTTTGGCTCGGAACACGTTGATCCCGAAAAGGGAGTTTGCTGTCGACGTGAACTTGTTTGGAATTATTCTGAAAGGCGATCGATCCGTCATTGGCCTGTCGAATGCTCAATGAGCACAATCAGTTCAACAGTTCTTTCCATATTTGACATCTGTCTCATTTTTGTAGCTACCGCACGTTTTCGAAGCCGATATCTTTATTCCGACATTCGAATGTTTCATGAATAATCCATAGAGAGGGTGGGTGATGCTGGTATTGGAGAAACTTTCTCACATTTCACTCAAAAAACTAATACACTGATAAAAATACACGATTGGGGATAAAATAATCATGCTTTTAGAATTTTTTCTCTTGGTACAAAGAAATTGTCCTCTTCCCGAATACTTTGCTGTTAAATGAAAATCATTAATGCTTTTGTAATGAATTTTCAATTTTTTTGGCTTCAAACGCTTCTGAGAGAACATTATTATTATCATTTATCTCCCGTCCTGCTTGGTTGATTCTTATTCTTGTCTTAAAATCATAACTATTTGATGCAAGCTCTGAATGTGTTTGGATATACTCTACCCTCGACACCTTCGTCATAAAGAAGCTCGAGTCTACCCGAAGTTTGCCGATACCAATTTGAGCAAGTCGCAACGATCAACGACCCAGATAACACAAAGACATCCTCAGTACGTTCACAGGACATAAATCTTAGACATTCAAGACGTCCCGAAGACGTCCATTACTGAACATAATACGTCCTTAGGACGTTCTGGGGACGTCCATTATATGTCCCTGTAAGGTCTTCAATGGACGTCCCTTGGACATCCTAAGGATATTTTTAGGAAATCAATTTTCAAGGTTTTCTATAACGCATGAGCCTAGTCAATAGAAAGTGACATACCAACTAGAAAAAGTGAAAAGGATAATGATGGAAACGGATTTTCGAAAAAACATTTATAAATATTTTAAATTCTGACACAAACATTTACATCAATTACGAAACATAATACCTATACAACAGTATAGTCACGGCTCACAACAGCAATAAATACGTGATATTATATTTTCTCAGATCATCGTATTCTTTTGATTGTAAAAATAACATCAAATTCCGCCACAACCAGAAATTATGTTTATAAGTTAGGTTAGGAAACCACAAGGCAAGAGATAAGACACAGCACAGGACCAAAAATGGCACAAATCACAGACTTCACGATGCACTCAGTCACAGGTTTGAATAAAAGTCTATTTTAGGAAAAAATAATTGGAGAATTGTTGAAGAAATAATAAACTATCAAGAGTGCGATTTAAGTCGCCATCCCAATGACTCGAGACTGTGAATTCACTGAAATATAGACGACAATAAAAGGAACGCAATAGCGCTCTGTGATTGGTCACTGCAATGGCGGGAAGTTAAAACGAAAAGATAAGAATGAGGCAAATTGAGTTGAAAATGCGTGAGTTACTAGCAAACCTAACCTGACCTGACTAACCTAGCGGGAACAGAATAACCATGCAAAATTGATAACGATATAACGACTATTTATCTAATACTGGTGACAACTGGAGAAACTCACTCAGCTAAATAAGCTCAGTGGAAAACGTATGAAATTTATGACGGAAAATTAAACCAAAACACGTTTTAAATTTTTGAAAAAGGCACAAGACACAAAAATAATGTTGTAAGTCGGTGATATGAATTTGGACGTTCTGGCGACGTCCTAGGGATATTCGCATCGGACGTCCCAAAAACGTTCCGAGTCGTACGTCCCCAGGATGTCCATATTAGGTTCTGGGACGTTCGGATCTAAATGGAACATAAAATGGACATCCTCGGGACGCCCAGTGCTATCTGAGGAAGCTGGAAGCACCATTCTTTCTCTTGTTGATGCCGATTGATGGTGTTTTAGCAGGCATGATTTTTTGTTGTGAATATTTTTATGATGAGTGAAACAGGAGATTTTAAAAATCTCATCGAAACGTGGCGTTTGAGTCATATGTTGAAAACATTTCGAGGTAAGTATCTTTACCTACCCAATGATTATACTTGTAGATTGGTAGTTTTATTAGTTCTATATATGCAACGCTTTAAAATGTATTATTGGGTGAAACTGGGTAAACATAACCTATCACACGAAAGTGTTATTCTAGTTTGTTGATATAACGAATAACACGCAGTTATCGGAATAGAGTAGAAATGGAATACAAAAAGCAAGAGCCGTTTACACCGGTATGCGTACCTTGTGGCGTGGTCATTGCGGCGAATTTCCGTTAATTTCCGTCTCACGTGATTCAAGTGTACAGAAACTTTGACAGAAACGCATGGCACTTGGCATTAAGCACTCCGTTTTGGATCTTTTTCACCAGAGGCTTCAAAACTGGTATTGTATGAAACATTCGTTGGTTTTATATCAATAGCGTTTCATTTCACGACAATGACATCATGTTTTTTATTTTGAAGCGTGTAATTTTCAAACAATCTCTTAATGAATTTGATCGAAAATTTAGGCTCTCTTTTGCTTTAAGATCATATGACTTTAAGCTAGAAACAACATGGCATTTCCCTCAAAGCTGGACTTTATGATGATTTTAAGTCAAAATTATTTTATATTATGACAAAACTAATACAACTTTGTGCTTAAGAAAATGAGGCGTTTGCCTCAAAGAAGTTCAAATTTTAGTACAAAATATCCATGCATTTTGCCCATATCAAATGCTTAGCGCCCTTGAGGCAAATTAAAATTATTTCAAACCAAGGAATCCTTTTTATCAGTGTAGTACTGGAGCCGAAGAGAGGTCGAACTTCACCGTTCTGTTCAACGGATGAAATATTTCTTATGGAGTTTCATAAAAAGACCAATACGCCTGAAATGGGTTGCCTATCAAAATGTGGTCCAGACTATACAGGGTCCTACAACAGCTGCGCGGTGTTTCATATCTCTATTTAGGAAACAGATAGAAATCCAATTTTCTGTAATATTACCTTATTTCTCGAGCTCGACAAAATTAAAAAAAGGGCAGTAACATAGAGTGTTCAGTTTTTTCTGGGCGGGTACCAACTATGTTTTTTCAAATACAAAAAAATAGTTAAGAAAGTGCAACTGTCAAGAGTCAGTGTCAAAGAATTCGGAGTTGAAATAATATAACATTTGTCATCGAATATCATATGATAATGTTATATTGTTAAATGTTGTTTCAACGGCATTCTTCAAAATAATAATAATAGTCATAGATTCAGACAAAACACGCTAAACTTAATTTTCAAAATATATCGAGCATTATGTTAGATACATTGAATGTTTTATGAGAATATGTTACTGATTTGGTTACATTCAGTTCAGTGACTTAAATCCAAAACAAAATATATAGCAACTGGAAAATCTGAAATAACACCCTTTCATCGCTCTGAAAGCACCTTGCGCCCTCTAGTATCGAATAGTCCGAAACGTGCACATCCCTTTAAAGTATTCGTAAAACTTCCCTTCTAACAACCCTTCTATTTATTGATCCCCCCTTCTCTCGTTTAGTTCCACATTGAAAAATATGTGGTAATCGATGAAAACCACAATAAATTGAAATGTCTACATGATACGTTGATATAGAATAGTTACTTGAACTTAAAAAATGCCCATTACATAATACTTATGTGATATTATGATGAACACTGAGAATGCACTAAATATAAATACGAACGGAGTTTGTAAAGAGTATGTGAAAATCGCTTTTCCAGTATTCCTTTGTTCAGAAAATGTTGGAGTTCACCCAGGACAGTGAATTTATCGCGGTAAGTGAGTTTTCTTTTCATAACCTTCAATTAGTATACAGGGGTTTTCACTCAAAACCCCCAGTGAGATATTTTCGAAACTGAAGGAGATAGTCAATCAGTTCTCAGCCTAACAAAACTGGATACTAGAAAATACGTAAATAAGTGGAAAATTCAAAGTTGGTCGTTATTCTGACAGATTTGAAGACATATGACAGAGACAATCTAAGAATAATTGGTTTGCAGTACTTGAGAATGGCAACACAGAACGAAAATATATTAGCAATTAACTTTTATATAGGTACCAAAGTTTCAATATTTTAAAACAGCATTTTTCAAACAACTCATATTAGGTTCATCAAGGTGTAGTGTAGTGTAATTTACACCACATTTTGAATCGAGTGAAGCTGAGTGCAGTTTAAACAAAGGAATGTGTCAAATTAATCTGCAAACGAACACTGAAAATCGAGTGTAAATTACACCAGGTGTACGAAAGTGCTACAACTCGATGCAAACGAATAAACATATTGTCTTCTGAGGTCAGGTACAACTGTGACGTTTAAATTTCAAAATTTGAGTGTTCGACAAATTGTACTAGATATGAAAGGGGTACCACTACAGTACTATAATGATTGTACATAATCTAGTACAATTAATTGTATTGATTTGAGAAACTCTGTTATTAATTTCTGTTAAATTTGTCAGAAGAAAAGTGAAGATGGCGTTTTTTGACATATATAGTTGATATTTTATTTATAGTAATAAGTAATAGGGGTAATTCTGTAAACTTTATGTTAATTTTTATCCATTTAACATATTTTGTTACACGTCTTCATAATTTTTACAGAATAAACAGATATGTTAATATGTATGTGAATTAAGACCCGTCAAAAAAATAACATAAAGCTTACAGAATACCCCTATAATGACCAAAATGTTGAAGTTGCAGAATTCTCATAGAGCATCTTATTTATAATAATTTTGATCCTATGAAGTATTTTCATAAAATGATCCATTTTCGAGTTAATATCTTGAAATATTCTATGAATAAATACATAAACCTCATTCATTTTTTCCAAAATGTTATTCTTAATCCACTTCATTTTCGAATAATTGTAAAAAAGGGAAAACAATTCAGATTTTTATTACAAATATTGAACGAATTTGGCATATGTTGATATTGATAAAATGATTAGAATATATTATTGATATAAAATTGAGATTTTCAATTTTTTTTATGTTGAATTATTATTGTACAGGATATCCTGGAACTCCTAGAGTTCGAAACGTGAATCATAAAAGTATACAGGGTATCATCTGTATCTGGCAAAATTAACAATATCTTCTCTTGTCACAATTTTCAATTAATGCTGTGAAACAAAAATACATAACTTTTCCATGGCTTACTATACCCAGTTTAAAACTCAAAACTTGGGAAAAACATACCTACTAGGGATATTTTTTATTAAACAAACAAAAAAATAGTAAATACCTTCTGTTTCAAGAAATATAAAAACCCTAATTCATTTGTTTAAAAATTCTAGGGTGTACAGTTTGACGACATTCAATTCCGTGTATTCCACAAACACCATCAGTGTATTCAATGAATATTACGTTTCAGACTATCTCAATCAGGATGATGTGATATCTTCGATGAATTCATTATGGAAAAGTCACTATCATGCACAGAAAAAACCTTTTCCGACGATGAAGACAAATCCTCAGAGTCGTCAGTGGATACCTTAACCAACGACTTCGACATGAGACTGGAACGCGAAGACTCCACCTCGTCCAGCGACAACTCCACCATCACCAGGATGAAGGTGAGGAACACCTTCTTCTTCGGAGAGGACCAAGAGAACCAGAGCCCCAGGCGAAAAACCTCCAAACACTCCACCCTCAAACCGTGTTACGAGAACGCCTCGGAAAAATACCAAGACGCCTCGAGACTGCTGCGTTCCAAAGTAAACGAAGAAGAAGACGGCCACTATAATTACAACCCGGACGACGAGCAAAACAGACTGGTGATCAAAACCATCATGGTGGGAAGCGACTACCAGGCACAGGTTCCAGAAGGTATCTGCCACTATGACGATGCCTTGCCGTACGAAAACGAAGACAAACTCATTTGGGACCCCCAAATCGACGAGGAGGCCATAGAGGATTACTTGATGAAAGCCCTCGCGATGAACAGGCCTGTACTGCCTTTGGGTAGCCATCTTCGGGATAACGAGCATGCTCTTTATCTACTCCAACAATGCGGACATAATGTTGAGGAAGCTCTTCGGCGGCTGAAGATGAACTTAGCTCTGTATAACGAAGCGATGTCGCCCTGGTCAGAAGAGGAGTGCCGAAACTTCGAAGCTGGCGTTAGAGCGTTCGGGAAGAACTTTTATATGACGCAACAGAATAAGGTGAGACTGATGTTTCTGGGTGAAATTAAATATCTGTATCGTGGATTATATATACCGAATTCCCTCAAATCTTTTGCTATTTATCGAAGTATTCGATAAGTTTAAAGCTTTGACGCATCGTCCAGATCCTTCTCGCATTGTCTGCAATGTTGTGGCTAGGTTATAATAACAACAGAAAGGAATCTATTATTTAACAATGAGCTTATCAAGTTTGCAACCAGATGTCCTGCCATACCATGTTTCAATTAATATTGCCTTGTAGGAACTCTGCACGGAAATTCATTGAATGTAATTCAATGTTCGTCGTGGTATTAGTATGAAACCATTCTAATTCATTTGTGATTCGCGCTATAACACCGCTGGTGCATGAAATTTTGTATGTATCACGTGCGTAAAATGGGTTAATGATCTTCGGCATGTCATCCACGCCGCAGGCCATAAACGCTTACTTTACGCCCTTGATCCATAAATAACTGATAGAAGACTTTCGAGTCCTGTTTATAATTTATTACGTTGCTATCGTTATACGATAATCATGCAAACAACCTCACCTAGATCGTTCGTTTTGGTTCAATTAGGAAATGACACGAAATGTCAATTAATAATGACAGATACTTATGTATTAATTTATCATTCTCGTGTTAGTTTTAATGTAGGTCTCTGAAAAATATTGTTTGCATCTCGAATGTGAAATACTTTTGCGTTCTCCAATGGTTATTTTATAATAACTGCCATTCTCGAACGTAATAGTTATTTACCTAACAAGTGCGGAAAGTAGTACTTTTCCGCATGCGACGGAAAAGACATTTTCCGTAAGAGTTAGGTACAATATTTTTCCTACGAGTGTTTTTGTCCATCTTATTTATGAAAAAACAAGGTTTTTAATAAACAATTTTTTATAATAATGCTATAAAATGACTAATAAGACAGAATAGTAACATAGATCATTTAGTTAGTCCTAAATATCCTCACAAAAATCGTGCGGAAAAGAAGATTATAATATTATCACATATCTCAATACATAAAACCATCTGATCTTTGGCGTTTTTCCGATTTGTATTGTATTCTTACCTCATATATTCAGTAGATACCAAGACATACCAATGCATCATACAAAGTCTGGCATATTGCCAGTTACCTCTGGGATCCCTCAGGGTTTCCATCTGGGACCTCAACTACTTTGTAATTGAGAGATGCTTCCATTACTCCAATATATCATTACATGCTGAAGATATAGAAATATTTTGTCCATAAATTCTCTCTCGGACTATATGAAGAGAAATATCGAGAAATACCAGGGATATCAAGAATTACTCTCCCTTACTAATTATGTTCAACACTTTGATGAAGCCTATCTTCGAATACTGTAGTGTAGTTTTTTTTTGATTTTTTCTCATTTCAGGTGCGCACAAGGTCGGTGGGGGAGCTGGTGCAATTTTATTACTTATGGAAAAAATCAGAAAGACATGATGTATTTGCTAATAAAGTTAGGCTAGAGAAGAAAAAATACGCCCTTCATCCTGGAGTGACTGACTTCATGGATAGATTTTTGGAGGACCAAGACATGAGGGACTGTATGTCTCCAAATACTCAGTGTGGTGCGGATGAGAAGAGGAGTCAAGATAATCAAAATTTGAGATCGAGAGAAAATGAATTATAAGACTTTATGTGAATAAATACTAAGCTAGGCCTGTTCCAATTACATAACCAGTTTCCCTTCGTTATTATCTTCCTAGATGAACGGCTATGAAATCTTGATTATCAATGGTTTCTGAAAAACTGGTTATCGCAGAAAAATTTTTGTGCAGGAAGAGTTGCATGTATGATTCTATCAAGTACACCTATGGATGCTTAATCAGGATATTCCACAACCTATCATTTGAGAAGCTCAAATTTTTCCACACTTTTCAATGGGGAAAAATCAAATTTGAAAAAAACACACACAAACCGAAGTTTACACTATTAAAAAAACCACTGTTCAGGACAAAACTCATTATTACTTTTCATTTGATGAATATAAGAAATTCAAAACTGCCTAATTAGAATCATTATAGTAACCAGTTATGACGTCAGACAGCTCGTTGAGATATGGCGTCTAGCGGTAGAGAACGGTTTTAGTTTTCTCAGTCTCAGTTTCTAGGTGGTTTGTAGAGTATGTGTGCTTTATTATATAATAACAAACATTCAAAATGATCCCGAAAAAAACGTAAATACTTATGGCCGTCCTACTGCCTTACGATCGAACGAGCAGCGTGACGTCACGACCATTCTCGGACGTTTCCTGTGAAGGAAGAACATAGTTGATACTAGGGGATTGTTTTATATAGCTGGTGGTTTTTTTCGTGCGACTGACCGAATACCTGTATGACTACATACGATTTTAATTTCCACAGCGGACACTGGTACTGCAGCCAAGCAAGTAGGCCCCCATGGGACCTATTTGTCCCCTGTTTCTCACATATTTACGTATACTTCTCTTTATTCTGATTTTCGATTTATCGTGACCTTATGAGAGTCAGTATCTCAAGTCAATTATGTTTTTTTTTACGCGCTTCTACCTCCTAAGATTCCAAATCATACGCGTCACACTCACCTTTGCAGCACGTGATGTGGTCTTATAAGCCTACTGGCGGTTGATGTCTGTCACAATAGACCTGCCTGGTTTGGTATCTGTACCTTATTAGTATTCCTGTTTGGTTAGTATACTGCCTCTGAACTTCGCAAAATTTCTAGCAATGGTTAGTACTCTGGCCTCTTCCTTCTAGGTAGATATCTGCGACCGAAGTCGCGTCCTGGGCGAAACTCCATTGTATTTGCTTCTCATTATAATTGACGGCAAAATTTTCCCTCCATCTTTCTGAGGGTCGAAGTAGGAATATCTTGCATCTTTTGTTTACCCATATTCCCAAGTCCCCCATTCTCAAATCGCTCGCTGCCATAACCTCTTCCTTTACCTAGACTGAAAGCAGTGGTATCCTTAAGATAACCTCCAATACTTCAGTTGAAGTTGTTCTCATTGCAACCATGATTATCAAACAGACCAAAACCTGGACCTTACTGAGAGGATTTGCTACCATCAGGGTCGATAGGTCAAAGGCAGTGCAAGCAGTAACCGATTCAAGGAAAGGTAGGACCTTCTTGGTGATAAGGATGTCAAAGAAACAATATGGACGCTCCGTAGAAATGAGGCACCAGGGATCGATGCAGTCATAGTCAAGAATCTGCCGAGAGAGTGTCTAGTTCAATTTATTTGGAAGTGCTTTCACTTTTCACCCAAGTGACGTGGATTGAAGTGCCAGTACCTTTCACTCTCTAACAAAACAGGAACATTCCAGGTAAGTTTCTTTTATGCCCCAAAATGAACGCGTTTGAGATTTCCCAGGGATGTGCCGCACCCAGCAGAAGATATCTGGTAGATGACAAAGCTGGGACAACCCAGAAATGTCCTTGATACCATTATGCGATATTCCATATTTGTCCATTTTGCTGGCCAGAGGATGCCCGTGTGTTTCAGGGCTATCGTCGATAATGGATATTCCTTGCTCGCTCGAGCTCAAGCTCAAGCTCAAGCTCAAGCTCAAGCTCAAGCTCAAGCTCAAGCTCAAGCTCAAGCTCAAGCTCAAGCTCAAGCTCAAGCTCAAGCTCAAGCTCAAGCTCAAGCTCAAGCTCAAGCTCAAGCTCAAGCTCAAGCTCAAGCTCAAGCTCAAGCTCAAGCTCAAGCTCAAGCTCAAGCTCAAGCTCAAGCTCAAGCTCAAGCTCAAGCTCAAGCTCAAGCTCAAGCTCAAGCTCAAGCTCAAGCTCAAGCTCAAGCTCAAGCTCAAGCTCAAGCTCAAGCTCAAGCTCAAGCTCAAGCTCAAGCTCAAGCTCAAGCTCAAGCTCAAGCTCAAGCTCAAGCTCAAGCTCAAGCCCAAGCTCAAGCTCAAGCTCAAGCTCAAGCTCATGATGAGTCACTATCCACAATTTTGGAACTAGACTATAGTCAACTTCAACAGATGAATCACGAGACGTATTACGCATGTTCAACACTGAAATTCACATTTCAACTGTCTTCAAGGTCTGCACCTGCTTGCCGTTTGTGAATGAAATGATCGTTGTCATCAATCGAAATGTTGTATGGATACCTTGGTAAGTCCAGATACAATTTAATAACTAACTATCATGGTAGTGTCAGCATCAAGTCTTAGATAAAACGTCAGATAAAACTGCAGATTTTTTTTTATGGCCCGATAAAGTGCTAGGAATCACACATGAAAAAGTGAGACCTTGTTTATCCTTGGCTCACACAAGCTTCGACTTCTGAGGGCTGCCGATCCGAGGGGGACGGCAGTTGGTTAACCATAAAAACTATTTTGAACAAAAAACAATTACTACGGAGATCTCTGGAATGGTCGAAGTTGTCCTGTTCGATGGCTTGCTTGACCCCTGCACTTAAACCCCTCACTGGCCTGCTCGACCCCCAGACTTAAACCCCCTAGATCATTTTCTCTGTGACCATCTGAAGTTAATAGTTTACACCACTTCTGCGGAAAATGTGGAAAACTTGTGAAATCGAGTAAATTCTGCTTGTAACTCAATAAATCGACCTGGGTGATTTTAAAAGGGTTCGGCAGTCACTGAGGTGAACAGATCTTGCAAATTATGAATCCGTACCTACATGTGCTTTTTGGTAATATAATGTTTTATTGTCTAGAATTTTGTTCGACCTGCATCTTCGAATGAATTTTTGCCGTATGTTTGCACCTTGTAAATACATTGTGTGTTAGCAATTTTATATATTTGTTTGTCAGTGTCGACTATACCTACACACAATAATTGGAATTTAATGGAAGGAAAAAGCTTGTTATATCTTTTTCGAAATACTTCAAAACTATATCTACATGACATGAATACATCTGAGACACTGGGTGGTATTCATAAACAGTCGCAAATGCGTATACTTCAGGTTTGTCTCTCTCATTACTTAACAAAACGAATAGGTCTTTTTCAAGAAATCCGAATAAAAGCGTTTGCTTCAGTTTTATGCATACAACCCACTGAGTCTGATCCAACTGTAATTTTAATTCATAAAAATATATAAATATTTCGAACCATAAAATTATATTGGACGAACAATGGCTGCTTTGATAACACTCTCGCAGAGTCATATCGAAGAGTGTAGAAAACTATAGCTCACAGTTGTTTCGAAGTGACGACTCTCTTTCATAGATGGCGGAATACGTACGAATACGAGTTCGAGTCTGATCCAACTGTAAAATCATAAAAATATGTAAATATTTCGAACCATAAAATTATATTAGACGAACAATGGCTGCTTTGATAACACTCTCGCAGAGTCATCGAAGAGTGTAGAAAACTATAACTCACAGTTATTTCGAAGTGACGACTCTCTTTCATAGATGGCGGAATAGGTACGAATACGAGTTTGAGGTACACCATTGTGAGGAAGAGATGGCGCTAGCGTCTGATTTTTGAATCGAAGCGATGATTCAAATCCTCATTTCTGAATGGTTCTTTCAGATTGGTTGTTTGCTGAGGGCACGGGTGGTCCCATTTCAATTATAATTATGGAGTGAAATTATAAATTATGCGAATTTGACTGGCATTGTCGGTTGCTGACGTCAAAAGTGACCACATTTCAATTGAAATTATTGAGTTTCCAATTATGAATAATTTCTCACAAAAAATTGATTTTAGGGACTAAATCGTATACACAACATTTGTAGAGGTGAAGTATTTATTAGTACAAATTGGTTGAGTACTGGGTGTATCACTAGAAAAACTAGAGTTTTTGATATTTGTCAAGTCTCTGTACTTATAATATACCCTATTGAGAAAATTTTACTTTCAGTCCATAATAACATTTTAACTCACTCTTGATGATTGATCAAAAACTACCAGATACATAAGTTTCTGGTTGTCATTTCTGATTGTCTGTGCTTTCGAAAATTTTCATACTTTTGGCAACAACTTGGTAACACCGCGAAAGTAAAAAAAGTATTGCTCAGTTTATCGGAAAGAACATACTGACACTGAGAGCCGAGAAAAGGTAGGAAGGAATTGGTGTTCTTGAATGTCTACAGGCTGTGTGCCTCAAGGAACACCTCCCGAGGCAGCGAGTTCCAAAGTTTTGCCTTTCTTTGAAAAACCGAGCCCTGGAAAAGAGATTTTCAGCATGTTTCCAATGTGACGGCATACGGATGTGAGGACTGAGCTCGATGGGCCAGTCTCGATGGTACCGCTAAACATACAGGAACGATTGATTATATTTCGGAAAAGCATTGTTCATGAAAATATATACAAGAATGCCTCTCAGAAACTCGGTTTTCTGTTTCGTGCCAAGAAGTATTAAAATTGAAGCCAATAAATGGTTTACAGAGAATAAATTTAATCTAAATGAAGCCAAGGCACAATTTTTAATCATCTCTTCACACACAGGACTCACACACGGTAAGGCAGTGAAATTATTAGGAGTACATATTGATGACAATTTGTCTTGGGTCGGTAAAAAATTATCAAATATAATTTTCATGTTCCGAAGAATGAAACCAATACTGAGCTTCACAGCTCTTAAAGTTGCTTATTTTTCATTGTTCCATTCGCATATATATTACTTGATAATTTTATGGGGGGCATCGTCCCAAGCTTGTAAAGTTTTCATTCTACAAAAAAAGCCATAAAGATTTCAACAGGTACTGTATAATTGAAATCCACAACAAAAAAGATTCATTTACCAGAAATTCAGACTACCATAATTATCCAACAAGATCTGGAAATCTTCTTAGATGTCAACGATATAGGTTGAACAAATCTAGGGAGAATTCGCTGGACCTGGACCTCTACAATAAAATTCCAGATTATTTAAAAAGTCTTCCTAGGAATATTTTCAAGAGTAGAATGAAATATTTTTTTCAAACTTGCTGTTTTTACTCCATTTCAGAGTATCGCAATTTCAATTTCCCCGATATTCCTCTTCCTATGAGTATAAGTATAAGTTCAAGTGATTCTCATATATGCTTATAACTGTTGGTGTATATTAGTATATATTACTCTCTATATTCTCATGTTTGTATTAGTATTAGTACATACTTCTGACTTTATTTTAAGGTGACATGGTCAACGTATTTTGATGTGTTTGCTATAATTATACAGAAATGAATGAAAAATAGTTAAATAAATACTATACTACTACTACTACTACTATATCTTCGAAGTTATTTGCGGTAGCCGCTTTCAGTTAGAACACTTTGTATTACATACGTGTATTTGTGTTTGTATAGAGTAAGTTTTTAAAGTCCCAATCGTCTCTGAATCTCTCTAACGCATGTGAACGAACTGTACACAGCCGAATATAATATTTCATACGATCGGCCGACGAAGCGCTTCCGTTCATGGGGTAGAACGAGGAGAGACGAGAAACTCTCAGGGTTGGATGACTCACTCAGAACAGGGTAATACATCACTGTCAGACACCTTATTTCCAATATACCGATCTATGATTTGAACTATGTATATTTTCCATCGATTTAATCAACCCCAATACTGATATTCTCGGCCTGGAGGAGAGTATTTTAATTTACTAATGATCACTTTTTTTTTCATCGGAGAATATTCGTTTGGTGAAATGTTAATTGTTACGGAATTATTGAAGGTTTGAATTGTCAAAAATACAATTGATTCAGTAACGGAAACTCTGAAAGTGGTCGATTGTGTTTTCAGTTTGTGGGACAAATTTTGAGGATACAGGAAGATTATGGTGAAATTCAAAAAAGAAGTAACACATATCAGTTTTCAATCAATTTTTTTTGTAAACTCTAGTTTGTTTAGCTTGCAAATTTCGCCTTAGTGAAGATGTTCCGCAGTTTTTCATTTTCAAAACCGCCGTGCATTTGCCTAGTTTGTCAGTATTTTTATTGAAATAATGAAATAATCTGTAATTTTTTTCGTTTCATTAGATAGAGTTTTATGTACTTCAACTCGTTTGGCATTTGATGGCGCCGACCCTGCACTTTTTACTTCTGTTTCGATGTCATCAAATTCTAACACATTTTCATCTATGATATACTCTGAGCCGCTGCGTTGGAAAGGTTCCGATTCCATTACGGACAAATCACTTAAATCAGACAATAAATAAATTGTCAAATAGAGAAATAAAAGTCATCATAAAGCTAAAGTCGTATAATCATCGATTCAAAATACTAAATGATACCAATGCGTTGATGTATCTGTACATTATAATGTAATACATATTATACTGCATATTTACATTGAACAACAAACTACCGTTTTCCTAACCTCTCATTTAATATTACATTGAACCATTTTGGCCGTGCATCGTATCTACTACATCATTTGTACATTTCAATAATAAAGGTATAATCTTGATTGTTGGCTTCACTTATTTTTACATACAAATACACCGGTTGGACTATACATACAGTATCGGAAACTTTTCATCTGGGGTATAGACGTTATAGCAAGCTCTTCTTCACTCTCTCATAAAATCACCATACCCCAGATGAAAACTTTCCGATACTGTACATATATTGGGTTAACCCTCAAACTCTCGAAGAAATTACAAGACACTTTTTGATATGAAAATGTCTTATTCTATTCATCAAACAAAGAATTTGCTCAAGTTGAAATATCTGAATTTCGCATATAGTAAAAAAGTCTTGTAAACAAATACAAATATAAATCTAAAAACAAATTCCGGTTTAAATAAAAATCAAACAAAAAAAAAAATAGAATTTTTTACAAAACGGGGCTTGTTCTCCACTGATGAAAAAAAGGTGTATACAAAAAATAGTTTTTCCCAAAATCTCTAAAAACACTAAATCATTTTTCAATTCTGACACATGCAAAGTATGCATTAAAATACGTTTTTCCACAGGATGATGGTTTTATTTTGTTCAATCGAAAATCGTCACCGACGTCGGATGAAAAAAAAAAAGGCAAAATACCTTTTTATGAGAAGACTCGATGAAAATTATGAGAAAATAGTAATTTGAAAAAAAGAAAATTTGCTAATCAATATTTTGAATGTAACTTATTACTGTATTGATGAAAAAAAAATTCTCTGGAAACAATTTTTTGTTATCCGTACTTTGCCTGTACTGAATTAAAAAATAAAAAAATTCTGAGACATTTGAGAGAAATTAGGGGTAACTAATTTTTTTTTGTTAAATTTCACTACCCTGCATCCCAGAAATAAAGCTGTTGCGGAGCAATATACAAATGGAGAAACTCAAGGATTACAAACATCAAGAGGATCAGCATTCAATTACCTTGTATATTATTGAAACACAGACCAGAAAAACATTTTTTTCGATATACATAAGGGCTAACCCAATATTATAATTTGTTCACCAAATATACGATTCAGGATTGTCTCTATTTCATAAGCTCTACAACATAATCCATCGATCAACCAGCACAAAACTCAAAACTCGCCATAAAACTCTCGAACAACAAACAATCAAGTAATAATCACATTTCAACAATAAAAAAAAATCAACAGTAAACTGTGTCGTCAATTGCACTAAATCAAATCAAATTTGATAATACTCAGGAGTGTAGTCGTTCGCTAAATTACTCAGGAAATTAAAGTCCGACGAACTGTTACTACTCTCGCCAGGTGGCGCTACAGGAGTCTGGGAATCCCCGCCGTAAAACTGGTGGTAGTTGTTATAACTATCACTAGAATCGGGAGGGACGCTAGCGGGAGGCGTCATGAGAGTAGTCGTGCTGTTGTTGGCAGCAGGAAAAATCTCTGCGGGCATGCTGTAAGTCGCATCAGAGTTGGCAGGAAGGTGGTTGGCGTTGTAGCTGTTTTCATAGTAGCCAACTTTACCCTGATAGTCGTGGTGCTGCATCTTGTTCACGGGGACCATACTCTCACTGGGGTAGTAGTTCGCTGAAGGGTCGTGGTGAAGCTGCACAGAGCTTGGCATATGCGCCATAGTCTCGTTGCCATCGTTTGGATACAAGCTGTTCCCCGCATAGCCGTAGTGGTTGTACCCAGCGTGCTCCCCCGCGTTATACCCCTGACCATACCCCCCCTGCGGCATGCCATAGTTCTCTCCGGCTTGGTTCTTGTAGCTGTAATATTGCTGCTGCAGCGGGTAGCTATGGTGACAGGCAGCTTGGCGGCCTCTACCGGGCATCCTGCTGGTACCGCCTTGCCCCAAGGTGTTCTGCCCTCGGTGGTAGGGATGGGTGTCGTTGACGGTGGGGTGATCGGGGTTGTAGGGGTCTGCCGAGTACATTTGGTGGGGCATTTGGTAGTGCTTGGATCTGCCGTCCGTCCGGTAGTCCACTTGGTTGTTCATGTTGTACTGGTTGGGGAAGTGGGCGGTGGTGGTGCCTCTGGCGGCGAACGGGGAGGCTGGGTTCGGCACGTTTTGGATGGTGACTGTTGCTGAGGCTATTGCTGTGGCGGTGGTGGGCGAAGAGCGTTGGATATGGGGGTATACCATGTTCGTTGAAATGCCTGAAATGGAAGTATATTAATTATAAAGTTTTTTGTGCAGATTTGAATATTCAGAATATGTTTCTCCTCTAATACACATAAAGCGTTGTGCTTAAAAATTATAAGAAATATTTTTCAAACACGATATAGGAGCAATCATACATGTACAGTGACCGCCGAAAAGTATGAACCATATGGGAAAAAAGTTTATTATTAGAGTATTAGAAAAAAGATTCTTGGGAAAAGTTTGTGCATGTCCGATAACCTAAAAATCGATTTTGACACATGTCACGTAATTCCATTCTATACATATATACAAAGTTTGAGATGATAATGTGAGAATATTGAAAATAGCTATTTTTTCAAAATATTTTTCTAGCTGTAGAAAAATATAAAATAATTTTCTTATGAATAGCTTGACCATACTGAAATATTTGTATTCCGATGACAACATATTTCCTTGCTTAACAACCAATCAGTGGATTTCAAATTTTAAAATTCAGCCAATAGAATCGGAACTACAGTGAAAATATAGCTTGTCTCTGTATTTTCACGGTGATAAACCTGCTTAGTTTTTGTTTCACTATCTGTCAAGTGAAAATAATGATTTAAATTATAAACGTCAAATTTATGTGTTTTGACTAGTTCTTTATTCATGAATATGAGCGATCGTTGGGGACAAATGTCCATTGGTATCATAGATGAGGCCGTTGAAAAGAGTATTCCGTTGCATACGGCTAGAAGTAAAGCATCAATTACCAGGTGACACGATTTTTCTTTATTTCAAATCGATATATTGTCGTCCTATATAATTCGTGGTATGATTAAAAACCTATAATTTTTTGGAATATCAATTCATTGGCAATCCCAATGCAAGAAAATACAACTCGTCCTGCGGACTCGTTGTATTTTCAGCTTTGGGATTGCAATTCATTAATATTCCAAAAAGTTATCGGTGATAATCATACCACTTATTATATTACCCCTGATCAAATCAATTTTTGATGATAATCGTGCACGAACGTTTCACCTCGCACATAATCTTAAAAATAGTGCGTCAAATTAAAGAAGGTAGAGTTTTCAACATTGCATGCGAAGTGAAACGCTCTGGCACGATTATCATCGAAACTTGATTATAATCTGGAAAACACCATGTTTCTGGAGTGTCATGTCATCACAATGGTCGTGAAAATCTGATATAACTGTTAGATACGACCTCCAAGGGTCCAAGCCTATATTTTATGGAATTGACTTGAGTGGTTCAGTCCAATCCGAAAACTATTTATATCGATTAGATGGATCGGATCCAGTCAAGTCAAACCCATTTTGAGCGGATTCAAAGTTGTGAGATGAACGTAGTCATAGTATCACTGAACTTGTCCATTGCATCATCCATATCTCTCTGCTCAATCTTCACGTGCTCGTTGAAGATGAGACCGGCAATGGCATGAATACTTGCAGAAAATCACACACTTTGCGAAAACAAACCATTTACCTAACGGACCGGAGTGCACGACTGTAGCTCCTGGAGTCGATGAACTATTCGGAGACATCTTCATGGGTATGCTCTCGTGGGAATTCAGACTGATTCCGCTGTCTTTGCTATGACTCGGACTGGGCGACACCTTTCTTATTCCTAACTTCCTATCACATGAGTTTGGAGAGTTTCTCCTCCCCTCCACCTTCACAGCAGCATTCGGTATAGGTGGAATTTTTTTCGGTAGTCTCGGCGAGGCTTGGGATTCGCTGCCTTCGTTCGATCTAGAATCTTCTTCGTTCATCAGGTTTTCGAACGGCCCTGTATGAGAAAATAATTTGTGTGAGAAAAAATGGAAAAGATTTCACTGGCTTGATACCTATTTATAACATTCAGTCATTTGCATAAAAACACTACCTTTAAAATACTACCATTATAACATGATATACCTACAGGGTGTTATCTAACCTCTTGCACTCCTGTCAAGGACGGGTGTATAATGCCATTTTATAACGAATGGCAGGTGTGAAAAATTGGAAATAACTTGTAGAAAGTTTAAATTGTGTTGGAAAAATTGTCGAAATTTTGAGAACCGCTGTCCGTCGAACGTAGGCTGACCGGAGCAGAGCCACAATAATACTGGAATTGCTGGATGGAAGAAACTCTGTAATTCCGAACAGCGGTTTCCAAAGTTTTTCGAATTTTCCGACAAAATTTAAAATTTTCACATTTTTTGTTTAATTTTTCACACCTGCCTTTCGTTTTAAATTGGTATTAAACACCCGTCCTTCACGGGAGTGCAACAGGTTAGGTGACACCCTGTATAGGCTGAGAATATCAATACTCAAATTGAAGACCTCGGTGCAAGAAGACGATAGTTCCTTTTTCCAGGGAGAGAGAAAAACGTTTTAAAATAGTAATTTATGTAACAAGTGGGTAAAGTGATACTTTTTTTTACGAGTAGGAAATGTTGACGCACGACACCGTAGGCGGAGTGCGGCATTTCTACGAGTAAAAAAACACTTTACTCACGAGTTTCATACAGTATTTTTTCTACAACTGTCAAAAAAATAACCAATTCATATTTTTTTGCAAATATGAAATGAAATTGGTATATTTTTACTGATTCATTATTCGAACAAAGTTCGAAGAGTATGCCGGAGAGTTGAGTTTCAAACAAATGAAACGAATAATTTCGACAGAGTCCCTTTCTCTTCACACTATCCCGCAAAATGGAAAATTTGAAGCGAGTATTAAAATAACATATTCATCGAGGTCTATATTATTATTATTAATGTTGACTTGATTTTCGAATAACTAGTACATCGAAGTAACTTTTCATTTTCTTAGATTTGTATTCAAAATAAATCAACAATCCTCGTGAAGCAACGAATACCTTTTTCTTTCTTTGAAATATGTCAAGAAAATCTCATATTTGCACTAAATATTCACGATTTTCTCGATTCAATCTCCATCACTTTTCATTTCTACTTAAATTAAATTTATAGTTATCAAGAATTCGTTATCTGGATAGATGCCCAATTTCACAAATTTCATTAATTATTGTTGTCAACTAGTTTCTGACGGCCAAACAGCCATAGCTACCTTGGATTACATAGTGTAGATTAGGTCCAATAGTCCCTTAGAGGATATGCTATTATTTTGAATATATTCGCCGCGATAGTTTGGAATTTTGATAATACTTATTCAATAGTAAGAATGCTAAGAATATTATTGGTGAAACATCTGTATATCAGATATTCATAGGTTATTAGTTGCCAAAAAAAATGAGAACTGGCTTTATGACAGGATTTCGTTTTTATTCGGATCTGTCACTGTTGTTGCATGAAACTGTCGGTTGCCTAGCAACAGCCATTAAACTTTTTTTATGCTTTTTCGTTCAATAATGAAATCGTATGTTGATAGTGAAATATTGTAATACTTTACGCACACAAACCACACAAAAAAGGGGACTTTTTTTGACAGTTGTAGAAAAATTAATTTTTTTCGTCGACCTCTACAAAAAATTACATTTTACGTACTAATTTCTGGACCAAAAATCGACTATTTTTGGCAAGTATATACTTGTATATGAATTTTCAAAATTTTGAATTTCCAAACAGTGTACAGGGAAGGACAAAAATTAGTAATTTTGATAAGGTGTAAACTACCCCTTATTTTTGACATTATCTAAAGTTCAGTAGATGGGTATCCATAATTACTGGAATCAAATGAAAAACACTTGTTTGGTAAATAATTAGTTTATTAGGATCATCATCAATCCGATTTTCGACTCGAAAACATCAATGGATCTGTCATGAAAATTATAATCTGAGACATCCGCGTCTAAAAGATGTTTTCACATTGAAAAATTGACTTTTCCAGCAATGAGTGATATTAAAGATTTCAAACCACCATAGGTACTCAATTAGGCGGAAAAAATGTATATAATATTTTTTATCCAGCACATGACAGTTATGACTGTCATTATCAATGTCATTTTGGACAAGTAAACTATCGAATAACACACTAGTGTGTTATAATCCATAACTCACTAGTGTATTTAAAGTAGTAGTTCTAGTGAGTTATGGATTGGGATTATAACACACTAGTGTGTTATTTGATTGTCTATTTGTCTTAAATGACATTAATAATGACAGTCGTGGTATAAATCTTTCTCGCGTGACTCATTTTCAACATTACACATTAGTATCATAAATAACTATTAACCATTGTTCATGTGCGTCTAACGCAATCGAGTGTGGTATTTTTTTATCTCAAGACTATGTGATCGTAGATAAAAACGTCCCTGGAATTAAAAAAGGTAAGAATATATATTATGTTGCTTTTGGAATTCAAAAGTTAGGGTCGTTTTCGGTCAAACCGGAACTAATGGAGCAGTAATTAGAAACAATTTCAATTCTGAGTCCAATATCCCTGCTAAGTTCAAATCGCATATCCTTGAAACTTATCAGGTAGTATAGATAAATGATTGAATAAAACGATAGTAATATAATAATTGCACTCACTGTCAGCGCAAATATCCCCGTTACTCGCTCCGTTACTATTAGTGCTAAAGTTGGTGTTGTTATTCGTAGCACTTGGGGTGTTATTGTTATTGCCTCTCTTGGAAGAAATATCGGGAACGTCCTCGTGAGGCGCGCATATTCCAGCAGGAGGCATTTCGCAACCTTGACAGCTCTTCTTGGATATCTCCTCCTCCAGGTATTTGTCGCCCATCTTGGCGCTCTTGCTGCCTTCGCTGGTAACAGAGTCTTTGTCGTCGCCATCTTCTCCTGTTTTGCCGAGTGTTTGTCTCTTGTGTTTCATCCGCCTGTTTTGGAACCAGACTTTAACCTGGAAAAAACGGTGGATTGGAATGAAGAGTTCTGGCTTTCTATTGATGAGATGGAGTCGAAGT
The DNA here is from genome assembly GCA_958298965.1 of Chrysolina haemoptera. NCBI lineage: Eukaryota > Metazoa > Arthropoda > Insecta > Coleoptera > Chrysomelidae > Chrysolina > Chrysolina haemoptera. Next base: position 5,015,200 of record OY282603.1, on the reverse strand, counting down.
ATGAAAAATGGTGGGAGACGTTTTACAGTTGCAAAATTCACTCTTCGAATTCAGAATATTACCTATAAAATATATAGTCTCAGAAAGATTCAAAATTATTCAAATAGGGTTCAATCATTTTTCCAATCCAGGTTGTACGACTAGACATTTATTGTTGAATGATGTTTTATAAAACATCGCTCCATTTTGGGAAACACCGTAATATATATAAAAAAGCGTGGAATGTTCGATATAAGTTCTTTTGAGCTCTTGTAAAGTTTAAATGAGTAATATAAGGATATAGGTCGAAAGCACCCAAGCTTTCTTTAAATTTGAGTAGTTCTATTGAAAATTTCACACCTTATATTTTCGATCAATTAAAGTCCTGTATTTTTTATCATCACCATAGCAATTGTTACAAAAATACAATATCTGCTGTTATAAACTCAATTTATTTGTTGGAATGATTCAGTTAATAATTGAATAGACATACAAAGTGTATCTGGTTACGAAACTTTCAGTTACATCTGTTTAATTGAACATAGTATTAGATCAATGCAGTAGTATTTCAATTCAACAAAATTTTTTGTTTCAATAACATATTAAAATTGTCGAATTGATAAAATTGTTATGCGGATTCAACAAAAAACTTATTTGTATCAATCATCATTTTATTGACACGTTTTTTTCACAATTTTTAGTTAGAATTATGGAATCGATATCCTCAAATAAGTCTGTTCACACAATCTCACACTCATTTATAACAGAAACAAGGAGATGGTAGATCACTGAAAAGTGAAGATGGTTGTGTTGCCATTTGTTCCTATTCCGGATCATTACAATTTACGTCATACTCAGACTGGCTATTTACTTACTCTGGTCCTACGCGATGGAACGGGTTCTAGGCCGCGCCACCTTGCGAGAGGTAGAAGAAGCACTCCGGGTATAGAGATCATTCGGAGCTTTGCTTTGTCCATTCAACATAGAGCATGATGTTGAAACAACAATATATATGTGTTTCTGTTCAAATAAAAATTTAGGTCATGCAAGATAATATGTTGTATTAACAAAATATGGAATTTGTTTCTAATATGCAAGTGATTCAGTGGACAAAATAACTGGATTCATGTGACAAAATTAACATTACTGAAAATGAATAAACTGTTTTGTTGATATTTGTTGTTATTATTGTTAAATGAATGAATTGCATTTTATTTATACAACACCAAGAAGTATATTAAACCAAGATATGTATTTCTTTTTTTTGTCAACTGCAAGTTTAGTTGAACGAAACAAATTTTTTTTCATTTGTACTAAAACTACAATCGAAATAATTTGTTAATTTGAATAAGGAGCTATTTTGAAATAAACTTCTAATTTTTGCAAAAAAGCATTCAAAACAACATTTGACCGAAAATTTATTGCTGGTACCACAATTTTTTTTACTGTGTAGTATTAGATATTTGTGTCAAATGATAATACTTTGTTACTCAGTAGAATTTCAATTGACAATCACTATTTCGATACCTCCCAATGTGCAAAACTGGATCATAAGTTTCAAGGAAGGAAAAAACAATCGTTTTCAAAAATATAGTCTTCTGCAGCAACTCGGAGTGGACTAGCGCCTACCTGTTGTGTTTTGGCGGTGTGCTATAGCAATTGCTTCGATTTCTGTGATTGATGATTGCCCTAATGACGCATAATGAAAATCCATTCTCTCATTAATAAAGTGTGAAATAACAGGTTACGACTGACAGCTTACCTGTCGTTCGGTCAAATCCAATGAAGCCGCTATTTCGATGCGCCTCGGTCGACACAGATATTTGTTAAAGTGGAATTCTTTTTCTAGTTCTAGTAATTGGGTATTGGTATAAGCCGTCCTGAGTCTTCGTGGAAGTCCGTTTTCTGCAACAAAAACAAAGAATTAGGAATTACGACCAATTAGAAATTATCCACGGTTTGTTCTGTTTGAGGAGAGAATTAGTAACCAATTCATGCAAAGAACGGAATAATCAGATTCAAAAGCTGTAATCCAGTACAATTAAACGTGATTGAACGCCGACATCAAAATTTCAGGTTCACGCTTAACCGCTGCTGGAAGTTCTGTCGGAGCCGCATATTCGATTGGTCATAGACCTCATTTGGTTTTTCCATGAAAGGTACTGCGGAACCAGAATCTGGTGTTGTCTCGGTGATAAAAATATCCCTAGGATCATCCCCAATTTTTCAATTTTCAACTGGTCATTGCTATCCATGAAAATATAATATTTCGTTATTCTACTCATCGTTAATCAAACATTTTTGGGTAATTTCTCAATGAAAGTTATGATGACATTCTGTATATTTTTCTGATTCGATGTGTAAGGAACTTTTACAATTTCACTTCAATTTCTTTATTCAACACGCTAATTCATAAACAACACCACAATCAATGTGCTATATTTATTTCGACAATATTATCTTCTAAATCTTCAATATTTCCCCTGGCCGCGTGTGACTCGTTCTCATATGGTCGGAAACATTTCTTTTCTTCGAACCGTTTCCAGTCTAGGGACCACTCACTCCACCGCTATTACTGCTATTCTCCACTAGATGGCACCAGTCGGATATTCGTGACAAATGGCCCGGGAATTTTAGGGTGTTCTATACCATACCAGAATCTGCTGGGACTTTTGTGCTGAGAAAGCATGGATATGTTTTTATATATCCTTAATTTTTCAACTAGTCACAAATAGCCATGAAAAAGTAATATTTGTTACTTTCCAGAGCATTATTTGGTATATTTTTAGGTTAGGTTCAACCAAACATAACTGATAAAAAAATTGTTAATGTTGCTTGTTACAGATGACACCCTGTATATTTTAATGAATCAAGCACTGAAATTTGGGAATTTCAGGGTGTTCTGAAAGAGGATATGATGTTATTTTTGCGGTAAAAAATCCCTAGTATTTTTTTACCAATTTTATACTTTTCAATCGATGGTAAGCAGCCGTAGATATTTAGATTTTTTATCAACCTGGAGGTGAATATTTCTGAGCACTACATGTAGGTACCTACTAAATGTTCCAAATCATTTAATTATCAAGAAAATACTGCTTTGACTTTGCTTCTTCCCATGGGTTTCCATTGACATTATTAACAGTATAATCAACATAAGAAATGGTAAACCCTAGTAATATTTGTTGTCAAAATATTATTTACATATAGGTGTCGAATAAAGTAATGGTCTCAATACTGTACCTTGAGGTATCCACAAGGAATCCTTCGTATATGACATTTTAACTTGTATGAGTTCAAGCTATATCTACTCCTCGGATGCCACAGCAGAAGAGCTTTTTGAAGAGTGGAGAGTTTGTTATGTCAAACAGTGTCAAAAGATTTTTTCTAGATCCAAAAAGATCTCAATGGTGTTTATTTTTTATTGGTCTGAATTTTAACTGATATTGTGAGTCACCTGAATAAATGGCATTATCGGTACTCATACTTTTTCAAATCCCATATAGTTAATAAAAAAAATGCATTCATTTCCAAAAGTTCATATATACTCATTTTAGGGATTTTTCAAGCAATTTGCCGGTCGAGTTGATCAAACTATGGTTAGTTATTGGAACTTTTCTTACCATCTTGTCTAAAAATTGGAATGATAGTGGATCTTTCCGAAATTCTGGGATGAAAACCACTTGCAATACTCCAATAAAAAAAAATAGTGTTCATATCTGAACTGTATTAAATTTCGAACAGTTTTTTCGTCACTAGGTTCATTAAAATAAAAAGAAGCAAACTCTGAACATGTTTATTTCGAACAAAGACATTCAGCTCTTTAAGAACTACGTTGTAAAGCTGACAATGCTTCTTTTATCAGTTATTTCTAAACATTTGATGTTCAGTTAGCTGGCACTGAAGATGGTCGGCATGTAAGCCATGGTGGTAGCATACACTCACATTTCACATCTTTTATAGTCCCATAATAGTCAAGTTTGGTGACCAAGCCTTCACCAAGTTGTATAATCTTCTGTCCGAATTTACAGGTCAAATCTGGATTATTTCCTGCCTTGCTGTTGATGGTGATCACCTCATCACTTGCTGATGGACAGACCCAAGCACTTGGACAGCAAATCACACTTTCGTCAGAGTTTTGATAGTAAGGAGCGCAATTTTGTTCAATTTTGTCGGAATCGCGAATTTGTATTGCGCACGACTGTCTTTCACAGTGAGGTTCTTCGAATTTGCCATCGAAGTTTTTAGGACAGACGCATTTCAAGCAGGTATTCTTGGGATAAAACACCTGACCCTCCCAGTACGTTTTGCCGTCTACTTCACATTTTTCAAATTCGTTGGTTGGTGACGGACAATTTTCTCCAACAGAACAGCATTCATCGAGAACATATTTCCTGTAACAACCTGAAGTGAGGGGCATTCCAAGCCATTCTGGGCAATCCAATGCAGCACAAGTGAACTTTCCTGGAATGTCGCAGAAACAGCCAGCATAGCAAGTCTTGTAGGTGATGTTATCATCGAGACGTTCACCTACGTTTATGCTCCGACCTCTAAATATGCAAGTATTGTTTTTTGCATCGAAATTGCAATCGTACCTCACGGGGCATTTGTTACATTTTCGCATTACTCGTTTACAGTTGATATCTTCATAAAGGATGATTCCCAGTTTGTCGCAATCTTCATTACCTTCAGCTGCTTGAATAATACCAAAGGCCAAACCCAGAACGAGATACGTAGTTATCAACATGTTTTGCTATCACACTATACACCACTCACTACTGGAGTTACTTTTATGGAATGGATAAAAACACATTTGTTGCCTTTAAGTATCAATAATGAAAACGATCGTACATTAACAAGGCCACTAAATAATTCATTAAACATGCATATTATTTATGTTTACGTTATTAGGTAAAGATAAACAAACTGAAAATATGTTGATAAAAGCAGGTTTATCTCTTACTCGCATACGACGTTAAATACCTACATTTTTGGTAGTTACTTTTCCCAACTGTTTCATGTTCCTGTAAATAATTTGAAGTATTAGCAGTTTTTAATTTATTCAAGTTAAAATATTACAATGTCCCAAATACAATGAAAATCACATAGTAAACTGCTACAGGCACTTCGAAATTGTGAAATATAAAATAATTTAAATGGAGAATTGAGAAGTTTGTTTCAATTTTCAGTGACATGAGAATAAATATTAACTCTTTGGCGATATCGAACTTTCACCTATTTTGTAGTTTTCGTGGGTAACTTTTAACTGCTATGGCAAAGCCGAACACTTGAGGTAACGTTTGATAAATCTCTTTATTGATATAACAATGAATCTCAGCCAAGGCACTATGTAGATATGAGTTTTCGGTTGACGGACGACCGAACGCTTTGAAGTCGAAGGATAATCTGTGTCTCTCGCTTGACTGACTGTACCTTCGACGCGTTCGGTCGTCTTTCAACCAAAACCTCACATTTACATTGTGCCTCGGCTGAGATTTTTCGTTATTTCACTGGTCGCCTTCCTTGGGGACCGAATGTAATGGTGCTGTTCAGCAGCTTTGTGAAGGTCGGGCGATTTCCAACTTGAAAATGGTGTCAAATTCCTATTGGTCGGCGGAGTTTATCTGGAGCGAGGCGTCGTGGTTTTTGAGCAATTGGCGGTCCTGGAGTGGTCACTATAATGTGCCTAATGGTATTGTTGATTTCCTTGGGAGTTCCTCTTGGACGCTTTATTTCAGAAAAAGGAGTAGAATCTGCGACAGTCTTCATTGAAGGTGTCTGACACTGCGTCACCTCTCCTGTGGAGATAAGCGTAGTGACAGAATCGATCATGCGATGTTTGTGTTAGTCTGCAGTAGTCCAAAGTGTGCTAAAAAATTGGCTCCTATAACTGACTCGGAGACATCAGCAACCACGAACCTCCAAGTGAAATCCTTCCAGGGTACAAGTGTACGTACCATATGTGTTCCATTGACCGCATAGGGCTTCGCGAGACCAAGAGATTAGTCTCGGTCTTGTCTTAGTCTTGATACAAAACCAAAACCAAAACCAAGACCAAAACCGAGACCGAGACCGAGACCGAGACCGAGACCGAGACCGAGACCGAGACCGAGACCGAGACCGAGACCGAGACCGAGACCGAGACCGAGACCGAGACCGAGACCGAGACCGAGACCGAGACCGAGACCGAGACCGAGACCGAGACCGAGACCGAGACCGAGACCGAGACCGAGACAGGGACCGGGAACGAGACCGATACCGAGACCGAGACCGAGACCGAGAACAAGACCAAGAACTAGACCAAGATTTGATGAATCTTCTCAAGACCAAGACTATATCCCAAGAATCTCTCTCCCAAGAGTATCTCTCCCAAGAGTCTTGGTCTTGTTCTTGGTTTTCGTCTACTCAATATTAAGAAAAATCTGATGGAAAATGTTATGTAATTAATTGGTAATTTCAAGTCAATTTCAGTTTCTTTCTATATCTGGGATAGAAAAGTGTTGAAACCTTTTTAGCAGTAATCTATCAACGTGTCCAATCGTTATTCTCCTGAGAAATTGATTAAATAAGCAAGCAAAATTCATTGTGCAATATTTTTATTCTAATAATGAAACAAATTGATGCAAGATCCTTCTTAGTTATCTACCAATTTCAACTAGAGTGTTATATTATTTATTGGTATATTGAAATTCAAAACAGTATCATGATTATTATTGTCATTATCACCTTATTATACAATGTTATTGCATTGTTATCCCGGTTTTCAGTTAAGTAGGCATCAGAAGTTATTTTGAAAGCAATTGCATGTTATTATCATCATATCATTATCAACATATAGCTCACCCAGAAGTTAGGTTATGAACAATTTTTTTCAAGGAACATCAGAGGGCTCGCCGGTATTATTTACCAAAGTAACCACTACCCAAGGGGGATAAGTATTAATGGATTCGAGGATCATGTGCTTGGAGCAGGCGAAATAAACGAAGAATGGTGATTTCTGCTGTCTCTGAATGCTTGAAAAATATTCATTTGTATTCCTGTATCCATAAAACTTGATAGTTAAGTGAAATATTATATTTGTTTATTACAGATAATGCGTTTTTTTCAACCAACATTGCGACTTTTAACGTGTCTGATATCCTGCTATCACATCCTTATCTTGGACACGCTGTATTAGAATCTATTTTTTTTATCTTCTACCCGCACTTCCTGTGTGGTACCTGGTATAATTCTGTATAGAATATATTTGAATAAAATTCATGAAAACTAGACTGTTCATCGCTATTTATGAAAAATATAATTGACCAATTTCCTCCATGCTAACAAAAAACTTCACGTAGTATGGAGATGATCCCACCTTAATTGTTACTTTACAATCCAATGCATTCCATTGTATTCCGAAAATTACTCTATCATTGTAACAATAAACGCATTTCCACATAATTTCACAAAACAAACACCATTTTTTTGTTATTCGTGATGCTTGTACATCAAACCATAATCCTGTGGTCAAATACTATAAAAATTTTCAGTTTTAATACTGTAATTACTTATACATTATGTGAGTAGAAGAAATTGATGTTTCCGTCTACAAATATAATTTATAGAGATTATACCCATTGAAAAAAAAATGATCATGACTGTGTCTCTTAATAATCCAGTACGATTGGGTTTTGAGCACCACCAAACTTGGTATGCTATTTGTGCTAATCATGAATAATTTAGTAAATATGGAATTATTATACTGAAGCAGCAACCCATACCCTCCTCTGGACTATATTCAACAATTTTAAAGTAGTGTGACAGGTCCCACTTATACATGCAAAAAAAAAACTTTGTTTTACTCCTGCCTCATTTTCAACTTAACCATAAAATCGGCATTCTCTTCTGTAAATATTGAAAATAATTAAAAAAAAAAACAATTTTTTATGTAGGATGTGTATGAGCGATTATTTTCAACATTTACTGAAAAAACTGCCGGAATTATGGGTGAGATGAAAACTGGGGCATGAGTAAAACCCAGTGTTTTCTTTGGCATGAATAAGTGAGACTTGTCTCACTAGTCTAAAATCGTTGCATATGGTCCAAAGAGGGTACTGACTCCTGCTTCAGTATAACTATTTCATATCAACTAAAATATCCATGACTTTCGGATCCTCTGTAAACATTGTAGAAGGGTTATGTGAAGTGGGACAAAACACATTTTAGGTACTCAGATACTCACATGTTATATTTGCATGAGGAAGTAGAAGTCTTTAGGAACGATATACACTTCTTCTTTTCCTTCTACTATAATTGTTAGTAAAGTTATCACAAATCTAATTTTTGGACCTGCCGGAAATTGCAGTGGCGAGTTAACGCAAGCCTGAAATTTGAGAAAACGAGCGCATTTCGTGAGAAATTACTAAGTATATTTCTTGTGGAGAATTGAAATATCTTTCGCCTTGTTGAAATTGTATCTTGATAAATCTTATACTTTCCGAAACAACAGCAAAAATAATTAGAAAACTAGGAGGAAAGTAAGGAAAAAAGCAGCAGAAAAAATGAACACCAGAAATTCCTACAAAATAATACCGCAACAACTAGAGAAAGATATAACACAATAGACAAAGGAGTTAAGCAATTAATGAAGAAAAAGAATACGACGATGAAAAAATGAGAATATGTTGAATATACTTATATCTATATATAACTGAAAGTAACATCTGGACAAGGGTCTGGAATAGCATATTGTGTTTCTAGTAGTGAAAGCATCACATTCCTGGACGACAATGTAAATGTAAAAAAGCATTCAAGTCTGGGAATGTGCTTTAACTACGAGGAACCCATACTATTTTTTCTCAAATCGCAATCAACCTTATCATAAATCAAGAAATGTTTATAAATGCATAACAATTTTTGATTAAAGTCATTATTGTTGAGACGCCAACAAAAATTTTCCCGGACTGTTTTCGATACGGAAAAGTTCGTGTCACTTCTTGTTTGTTGCTGAGACGCCGGTAAAAAATTTCCCGGACCGTTTTCGATACGGAAAAGTTCGTTGCTTAGTTACGGACTAAAATACTAGATTAGCGTATTTTGGGGTCTGAAGTTGCTCCAAGAAAGTACGTTACTCTTCGAATTTGATTTAAAAAAAAATTGTGTTGTGAGAAAGTCAGACATGCAGAAACGATCCAATATGCTATATTTTTTGAGACTCTGCATTTCCTCCCATATATTGGTAACATTATGGACCACTCGGTATAACGGTCGTTAAAAAGACATTCTCGTAAGCAAAATGGAAAATTCTAGGTTTGATATCTGATCAAAATCCAAAATTCTCTGCTATTTCAAAAAATACAAAACGAACAATGTTAAAAAGTATGTATTGGAGTATTGGAGATGTCAATTCAATGAAAAATATATGAGACAGAGTGAAAAATATCAGGCAAACATCTTACAGAAAACAACAACTTTCCGCTACGGACATTGAATTATATCTGACGCCCACAAGTGCTAATTATAATAAATGATGACACTAGACCTGTATTTATTTTCTTCATACTATATCCTTTGATTTCTCATCCGATCGCACCGTTCTAACCTCCATGTGTATTTTTTGTTGGGCACGAACAAGAACGCATCAATCATTATCACGATTTCCTACGGTTTCATGAAGAAACCAACAAGGATGACAGTATCAAAAAAAAAATACAAGCAGGTCTCCGGATAGCGTGGGTTCACACAAAAAGTTACAGTCTAGCGTACCTGCTAATTATACACCGTACTGTGGTTATTTGTGTAGGTATTTTCACAGATGTTTAAGAAACAATGGTGTCAGCGCATTTCATGTCGTCCATTGATGAGTGACGAGGAAGTGGCACTGTACTGTACCGAGTGTTTAGTTTGGCATGTTCGCACGTTTTGATGGCGGTTCACAAAAACAACCGGAGATCAAATTGTCAGATAAAAATTTTGTGGTGACATTTAACGTTATAACTATTTCATATAGTTGGTTTCGATGAAAAAAAAAACTATTTTTTTTAGGTTAAAGTTATGTTGACCGATGATGAACTCCTCAATGTGCATTCGGTTTCGTTCGGAACGTTAACATTTTCTTTTTCGGAAAAGGAATGGGCTATCATTGTAGCAATTTTGTTCTTCGAGGAGATACTTTCTTCAATATAGATCTCCGCTACCGTACTACTTTTCCATTTTCCATGTAATTTTAGTGTTTCAAAGAAAGCACCACCTTGAACAAGAAGCGTTGACGACGTTCGGCGTTGACAATGTCCGGTGTAACCTTTCGGGTTTTCCAAATCAAGGTATTTCGCTATGATAGAAGGAACACTTCCTATCGTATTTATACCTACAGGTAACTCAATGCATTTATTATTTCTGTAGGTTAAAAAAAACCTACGATGTTTACATCCTTTTGGTCGCAGTGCAATGTACTTTTCAACTAAGTTCTAGGCTCCTATATTGCGCTTTCTTCAACAATGGTGAAACTTTTTGAGGTGCAGGTCTTGGTTTCTGGTACCTTGATCAGTAAAACGGCTCCTCTGTCTTCAATGTCATCAATTGTCATCTTGACCATTTCATCACGCCTTAAGCCTCCAAATACGCCCATTACCAGAACAACTTCATGTAGCAGAAAAGTAACATCTGGAGATCTTCTTATGAAAAGTAATACTTATCCACCTTCCAACACCTTTGATTTTTTAGGAATGTATCATTTTGAATTAACTTTCAGAAAGGCCATCAGTTGACTGAATACTGATATATTAATGTTTTCTTTAACAATCAATGTTGATTTGAGCTATGAGTATTTGGTCCAGAGATAAACTCACCAGTTCCTGGAAGTATGCCATTAAGACAGTTTCATGTACGGTATTCACTCTGTTTTTATCTTTCCATTTCAAAAAATGGTCATACTCCTTCTCGTATAAGTACTTGGATTTCACAGGCACTAGATTTCCTAACGCTTTTTCAGCTTTGATCGTCAAGTTCTGTGGGATCTCCATAATTATTATGAACTCAACCGTTTTTAGTTTCCTCCACTAACAAGCTTGTCAATTCTTACGAAAATGCAGCGACATTTTATTAAATAAACAACCCTTAGCAACCTCTTCAATGTTTCCATGGCAATTGCATAGAAGCTCACTTGTGCTCAGTTGCCGACCAGAACGCAGTAAATACTATGAGAAGAAATTTATGAAGTGAACAACGTCGTTTAAGGCAATTTTTTCGTGAAAAATAAAAACGTGTATGCACCACGAGCGTTACTAGATCCTAACGCACATGGTACATAAATAGCTATTTCATGACGACGATTCATGTCAATGATATGAGGCAAAAGCTTTTTTTACCATAACTCGAGGCAAATGCTTATATTTTGCTGAATAGAAATGAAACAAAAATATTTACCAATAATGTCAATAATTTAAGAAGTTAATAGATGCGGCTTCTTTTTGAACTTTCATAAGGTTAAAGAATAGTAAGAGTTGTTTCGATTTCGAGAAGATAGTGAACAGTAGTCAGAACATTATTTTCTGAATCATGGTACTGATGAAGCAAGTGTTGAAGCTTTGAGTTCTAAAGAAAAAAGTCTTAACTTTTTGCGCTTTGTAAGCGATACCAGAGTGGGATTAAACAAGATTGCGGTGCCCATCATACAAATATAGCTAAAACAATAAATTTTGTATAACCAAAATTTTTTGAGAAAACGTGTGAATTGGATAACATTTCTACCAGCAAAAAATATTGAAAGAAAAAAAGGTGCTTGGAGGGAACTGTTTTCCTGGCTGTGGCTGTCACTTTCAGGGGGTGGATGAGAGGCGATTTTCGACACGTTTCAGGGGTTTCCTGAAAAACGCTAATAACGTACCTAGAATAGTATGTTTTGTATAAGACGTCGAAACATGAAAAAAAAAATTATTTTGAGGGGTTTCACCGATACTGATTTTTCGATATTGAGATGAGTTTTTAAGGCGCATACGCTCGTTCTGAGCCCCAAAGTCTGATTGGATATTGGGAAAGTGAATAGCCATTGGTTACGTTTTGAAACATTGATTTGAGATTGGCTCAGTTCAGAATTCGCGGTCTGTCAACCTTAATTTCAGGAAAACAACAATGTGCTTTGTCCCCATTGGCGTTCGTTCTCGTTATTTGTTACTGATGTAGTTTATTTTTATTTGTGTGCGTTTGTGATAATAATCATGGTGTAATTCGAAAAAAGTGACTCAATTTATTACCTCGACTCTCGACTTTACTGTGTTGTGTGAAAGCTACAATGGTATGGAACTGCTGTGTTTGTGGGGAAGTTTTAGTTTACTTTGAAAATAAATTCAGAAGTCGAATGAATACATGGAATGGGTTCACAGTGTCTTTCTTGCAGTTATTATAATTTTATAAAGTAAGGAAAGTAGCATTGACATTTGGACACTTAATTTTTGTTATATCCAACCATAGGATCCACATTGATGGATTAATGCTACTACCCCATAACTGAATAAAAAAATATAAAATTAAACCAAAAATGTTTTGAAGGGTATTAACTATACTACTTTTTAGAGAAGAAATATTGTAATTACTCGACAGGTGGCGCTGGAGGAACAAATCGAAATTGGGAGTTGATGTGCCCCCCCCGCGCCCCCTGTCGAGCAATCACCATATTTTTTATTTCAAAAAGTATAATATTCATTCCTTAACAAGTGATGGAATAGAATACACGCAAAATACATAAGCAAATGCAGTGTTGAAGAATATTTGTTCAATATCAAGAGCGAGAATGTTATCAGTCTGTTATCAAATTTGATTTCAGAACGGTTGGGTAGAAAATTAATTATTCGTTACTTTAGGACCTCACTGTATAATACACGTTCGAATGTCTGCGACAGAGCTGGTGAGACTGTTATGGGTTTATAGTTTCCTAAATTTTTTCAGGCAGTGAGTTCCAACGCTTCTAAAATTAAAGGCATTTTTTCAAGGTTACTCTACAAATATCATAGTGCAGCTTACCATGCACACGTTCTTTTCGTATGATTGAAATTCAATTTCATTCGTTATCTCTGGTACAACCTCCACTACAAACATTAATATTAACGAAAAAACTGCTATTATGTTCTTGTTGACAAGGTACAAGCGTTAAAACATGAATAAAAACAAGTACCGCACTTTAGTAAATTGGCTTGTGGAATCTTTTGTTCTATTTTTGCGGTCACGAACATTTATGAAATTGTTAAAGCGTGTGAGCTGCCAATTAGTTTCGTTGTCACACAATTCGAAAATATTTAAAAAACCATTACGATAAGAACCGATATGATTCCAAATTGGATACGAAGAAATTGGGACCATTGTTGATTTGTTGTGATCATACGTGACAATAATTGTCAAAACATATATCGCGAAAAACAGTGACTATTTAAAACAGTAAAAGGCACGAAATAAGCTCTCCGGCCATAGTTATTAACAAATTTGGTTGAATAGTCGTTATATCGTTATCCATTTTGTATAGTCCGCAGTCACGTCAAACAGACTGTCATTCAGTCATAGGGAAAACAAACTGTATTTTCCTATTAGTAAGCCAGGAATCACACTGATCGACCAGGACCGACCGTCCGCGACCGTCCACCTACGACCAAAATTTCCAACACGTATATTCTTATCGCACAACTCACACTGTATAATCGTCATTGATCGTCCTCGACCGTTTTTCAAAGACCATGTTCGAAATTGTAGTCTGCTGGAAATTTTGGTCGGTGTCACACTATCCTGACGTAATGTCATTTTGACACACATTTATGATGAACTTTTGACTTCAACAAAACTCATGTAAATAGGTATATTTCCTACCGGAAAAATAAAATGTTCTTCTTCAGTATCACTACTGCCCATTATTTAAAGCAAAACTAATGATATTATGAATTTAACTTATTTTCAATAAATGAACAGACAATTCACATAACCTTTCAAATGTCAAATTAATGTCAGATTTACAAAATTATTTTAGTGGTCGGTCAGTGTGACTTTGAAAGTTTTCATTGATCTACTTCTACTTTTGGTCGTAGGTGGACGGTCGCGGACGGTCGGTCCTGGTCGATCAGTGTGATTCCTCACTTAAAGAGCTGCCTATATGATTCACTGACAGGTAAAGAAACCTTCTGCTGGACATGAAATATCATTCTTGGTGTTGCCCCAACTTGCCTGGATGTGCTTTTTCGTATTTTTCGAATTTATCCAGGTCAAGGTCAAGGGGGGAGGCGTTTGAAAACTACTCAGTTTGTGACTGATCCGGAAACCGCTTGCTGGTTTTATATTTAGGTTAATATGGTCCAGGACATACCTTCTGCCATTTGATCCACGAACGAGGACATGGTCCAAAGTTATGCCTACAGAAGATTTAGACTCACTGCTAGTATATCTACCGATCCCGAAATTTACAGAGTTCTACTCCAATATATACGAGGATGTGTCCATAAAAAGTGAGACAAATTGGGGTTTCCAGAACTGAAAATTTCTGATTCCAAATCCGTTGGAATCTTGAGCCAATATTGTTTCCTTATACTATTTTTGGCAAAACTGGTATTTGTGTTCTGAATCCTCGTCGCCACTATTGGCTGTAATTGCTAACAAGTACTGAATATAATGTATGAAATAAGTCTTCCAATTTGAATGACTTTCAATGATAAACTGCTTTTTCTTTTGTACATTAAAATTACTATCGTCAACATGTAGGTAACTATGAAAAGTAATATATTATTTGAAATCAAAATAAATTCACGAGGGACATAACACAGTGTATGTCACTTCAGATCAGGTTCATGTGATTTTGAAGGTTTTTCAATTATTCTGATGTTTTTGAGAGAGAATTGTTCATTAAAACACTCGTTGATGATATGACAGAATTTCTGAAGAGCACTGTTTGTGTTTGTTTCAATGAAACACTCAGTCAACTCATGGGATTATTGTTTTGTTACACGTTTGGAAGATATTCCAGTTCTCTTACAAACTATGGATCATTTAGGCCACAAAACCGATCCTTGAGCGACACCCATTATAGTTAGATATTCCTGATGCTTTATTACCATAAACATCAGACTTCTACCTGTTCATCAACTTATGTATTAATGGTTTCCCACCCGAAAAACGAAATGCAATCTAAAATATCGAATTTAAAATAATCCTGAATCCCGTCTAGAGGCAACGGTATCGAGGGAGAGATATCCGGTTCCTGTCTGGGTCTGGAGCCGTTGGAGCGGCGTTGCGTGCGTGATTGACGTATTCCTCATCAGTATTCCGGCTCTGCGATTGGACAGACTCAGCTGTCAATCAAAAAGTTTCGCACGCGCCTCCCCCTGCCTTTCACGACCCCCCTACCCGACCGACGCGATGTATTGGAATATTTTTACTCCCCGTTTACTACGGCTTTAATACTTCGGTGTACAAAAATTAAATGAAAATGCTAACTTTATTTCGGAAAAGAGGGTGGAAATTCATTTCGGATTCAAGCGATTTATAAAGCACTCTGGATGAGGCCGAACTATCCCTTTCGATTGGCTTTACTTGGGGTTGATTCAAGAGAATCGGATGTAAGTCTTCGATGAATGAATTCGGAACTCGGAGGGATGATGAATGAAGCTTGTAGATAATGTGAGGATCAGATTCAATATAAAAAAAGAACTTGTACCTTCTGGTATATCATCGTCTCATCGTTTAAACCATTTTTATGAGATATCCTCTACTTATTGATATATCGATTGTGTATCGCGTGACATCCTAGTGGAAAAACTACAAAGATCAGGGGCTTAGCTCTGATTTTTTTAAAATCTTACCTCTCACATGTCACGTGATCGCTGGTATGGCGGCAAATTGAAAAAAATTACTATGAAAAGGCAAAAAGTGGGGTAAAATGGCAAGATATCAAAAAAAATTATACACATATACAGAGTTTGAAAAGATAATGAGAGAAAATTGAAAATGGCTATTTTTTTTAAATATGTTCCTAGCTGTAAAAAATCAAATTGTCATCTTATGAATAGCTTGACCATACTGAAACATTTGTATTTCATTGGGAATGACAAAATGTTCTCATTTTCTCCATACCAGTGAGCACTAAACTAAAAAAAATTGGATTTTGTCAAAACCCTGGCTGTTACATTGGTTCTTATCTAACAGTTATATCAGAATTCCATGACCATTGTGATGATATGACACTCCAGAAACATAGTGTTTTCCAGATTATAATCAAGTTTCGGTGATAATCGTGCCAGAGCGTTTCACTTCGCATGCAATGTTGAAAACTCTAGCCTCTTTAATTTGACGCAATATTTTTGAGATTATGTGCGAAGTGAAACGTTCGTGTACGATTATCATCAAAAATTAATTATAATTGGGAAAACACGATATTTTTGGATTTCTCCATCATCGCAATAATCGTGGAATTCTGATATAACTGGTAGATACGAACCAATGTAACAGCAAGGGTTCTGACAAAATTCAATTTTTTTTAGTTAGTGCTCTCTGGTGTGGAGAAAATGAGAAAGTTTTGTTATTATCATTGAAATACAAATTTTTCAGTATGGTCAAGCTATTCATAAGAAAATAATTTAATATTTTTATAAGCTAGGAAAATATTTAAAAAAAATTGCTATTTTCAGTTTTCCCACATTTTCTTTTCAAACTTTGTATTTGTATATAAAATACGACGTGACATGTCAAAATCGATTTTTAGGTTACTGGACATGAACAAACTTTTTCCAAGAATCTTTTTTCGAATACTCTAATAATAAACTTTTTTCCCATATGGTACATACTTTTTGGCGGTCACTGTAGAACGTATTACGTAACTACTAATCTTGCATATCTTTAGAATTGTTTTCTAATGCTTTGAATGTGTTTCATCATTTGGCTTCTTCAAAAACTTGATAGCACTATTCACCAATCATTTATTCGATGTGGAAAAAGATGTAGAATAAGAAAGCTTTATCACATGTATATAATCCTACTTCCGGAGTTCCTCAAGGTTCAAATTCAGGACCGCTTTTGTCTCTACCACAGTGTGTTCCCAGACCAGTGCATGCGACAGATATAAATCTCTTCTCTCCAACAGGAATTTTTTAAATATATCATGATTTCATATCAACTGGCATTATGAGAGCTATTTTAAGAAATGCCTATTTTTTATGAAAGTAGCGCAACAAAAACTCATGAAATCAATCATCATTTTTTTCTTAATGGAACACGTCAAACATTTCAACGAATGTGAATTCAAATTCATTCAATTCAATTATTAGTATTTTATTTTAAAAAATTCGATAAAGCGTTGCAAAGTTATATCAGTTTTTCATCAAATTTCTGAATTTACTCCATCATAGGTAATGAGACCCTAATTTTTTGGAACATAATTATGACTAATATCAGTATAACGCCACATTGCACGAGAAGTAGTACGCAAACTAATTTCAGAATCCAGTTGTACGGTTTGTTTTAGTTTAATGAATTCTATGCAGCATTTGGCAGTGAAAACCTGCGCCAATATATTATTAAATTTCACCTGATGACAGCTGCTGATGTACTTTATCATCCGTGAAGAGGAAACTCGTTGAACTTTGTCGATAAGAGAGACTGAAATGAACACTTCGTATATATATCCGGAACTTCTGGTATGAAAGAATTTCACCGACCATATTTCACAACGGAGATATATTTGAAGGAGATTTGATCCATCATGAAATAAGTCCACTTCCACATTTGTTGTATGTATAACGTTAATTTTTTTCTTGTGTTTTGGCATCGACTGCCATGGTCATTAGCCACGTGTTCTGGGTAAGCCTTGTTACTAACTCCATACGCCACTTCAGGAGCAGCACTGTTAATTTTTAACGCAACAGTGAATTGTGAAGGATTAATCCCAGCCGGCAACGAGATTCAATCATGCAGAAAAATGAAAAAAACTCGTCCTGGCCGGGAAGCGAACCCGGGACCACTCGCCACCAGGTGCGACCGCTAACCACTGCGCTAATCCCCGCTGTACATCGTTAATTGTTGTGTACGATGAAATTACTATGATTTTGATCATTTTGTCTTTAGTAATTTTTTATGTCAATTTTTTTTTACTTTAGTGATTATTGATTTGAAATTAAATTCTGGTA
Source organism: Chrysolina haemoptera (assembly GCA_958298965.1). Taxonomy (NCBI): domain Eukaryota; kingdom Metazoa; phylum Arthropoda; class Insecta; order Coleoptera; family Chrysomelidae; genus Chrysolina; species Chrysolina haemoptera. The sequence continues at coordinate 4,997,093 of OY282603.1, read as the reverse complement.
CATTAATTCGGTGAATAATAACTTGACTTTTGACATTTTATCACTTTCGTTCGGTTTCATGATGGCCATGGGAAAGACCATTTAAATATTTTAACGATCTCGAAAAACTTTTGCCACTTTTATGATTCATTTATTACCGTTGAGAGGGAGCTACTGACATTCAAGTTGAAATAGTTTTATGCTTTGATCTTATAGTGATACTTGGGACTACATCTCAAAAATCTCATCGTTAGTTTTACCATAGAACCATTGCATGGACTTGAGGGGTGCTATAAAAATTAAGAAACGATTCTATAAGGATCATTTGAAGACCAAAAGGTTATATAGTGTTTGTGGATACAGCCATTATAAAACCTTCATGAAATCAATTTTAGTTTAATGCTAAATGGTTTCACTTTATAGCCTTCAAGAGTGTTTTGAAACCGATTTATAAATCTATTTGCTCTGGGAGAGTATTAAGAATGACCAGCATAAATCAAATTGGCTATTACCTAACCTCTATAAAACTAGGATAAACCAAATGACTTTAAATTGTTACTTGGGAGAGAACAAGTTAGTTCATTGTCATTGAATTTACTACATTCAACTTAAAAATTTATTAGTTTATTACTTTATTTTAAGCACAAAGTGTATTGCAGAAAAAGTACAGTATGTAACATGTGCAAAAATGCAAATTATTGCATTTGTTTCCCAATATAGTATTAGGGCTCTTTTGGCTTATATAAAGCTACTACTGTTAGAGGTAAATGGGTTGAATTCTATTGGAATTTCCGGTTCGTCACAGATGAAAGTTGGGAATATAAAATAAACTTTTCATAATATCATCAAGGATTATTCAAACTCACCACCTTAATGCTAATAAATTATTTACATTTCAACGATAAATCATCTTCCTCACATAGCATAACCCGAAAACAAATTCAACAGTGACATAACTATTAGAGTGACACAATTAATTTTTTCGCCGCCTGAATGTAGATGACATATTTTTTGTGTAACGGCCCCGTATATCATAAGAAATCAAGTATTATAAATCTTCGTCTTTCCTTCCCGTTGTGTTGACCTTATTGACAAATATTTCCCTGTCAGATTAGCTTTTTAAAAAACGGCCGGCATGCGAAAGCTCGGCAGTAATATTAATGAGTGGAAATTTGTCGGCAGAAATGAAAGAAATGGTCAAAAGACAGGGGGAAGGGGGAAGGGGGAAGGGGGAAGGGGGAAGGGGGAAGGGGGAAGGGGGAAGGGGGAAGGGGGAGGGGGGAGGGGGAAGGGGGAAGGGGGAAGGGGGAAGGGGGAAGGGGGAAGGGAGAAGGGGGAAGGGGGAAGGGGGAAGGGGGAAGGGGGAAGGGGGAAGGGGGAAGGGGGAAGGGGGAAGGGGGAAGGGGGAAGGGGGAAGGGGGAAGGGGGAAGGGGGAAGGGGGAAGGGGGAAGGGGGAAGGGGGAAGGGGGAAGGGGGAAGGGGGAAGGGGGAAGGGGGAAGGGGGAAGGGGGAAGGGGGAAGGGGGAAGGGGGAAGGGGGAAGGGGGAAGGGGGAAGGGGGAAGGGGGAAGGGGGAAGGGGGAAGGGGGAAGGGGGAAGGGGGAAGGGGGAAGGGGGAAGGGGGAAGGGGGAAGGGGGAAGGGGGAAGGGGGAAGGGGGAAGGGGGAAGGGGGAAGGGGGAAGGGGGAAGGGGGAAGGGGGAAGGGGGAAGGGGGAAGGGGGAAGGGGGAAGGGGGAAGGGGGAAGGGAGGGGGAGGGTAGGGAATATTCGACTCAGAAACGCACAACTCTTCACTGGACATAACCCCATTGTAGGAAGTTAGTTTTTAGTATAAAGAAAAACAACCCCATCAACCAGCTGATTTTTGGCATCAGAATAAACAAAGATAGTACTTGGCAATGAAAAACATTGTGGAAAATTCGCTGGCAGGGCCGAAAGAATAATCCCTATGCACATTCGTAAAGCGTGACCCTTACATCATATCTTGAAAAGGTTTCAGACAGCGGGAAATATTCAGGTTGGCAAGTTATATGGAGCAAGAATTTAGTTAAATATTATCGTGGTGGCGGAGTGGGACCTGTCGGAGATTTATATGAAGGGAGGGGGAGATGCAGCGATATTTAACTTCGGATGCGTTCGAATAATCACATTGGGAGTGATGTGCGATACGATTATAAAGTGTGTAAAAAATCATATAGATATATGAACTTTGCTGGAATATTTATTGTAATATTGTTGGACGTAGAAGTTCAGTTTTCTTGAGAGTTCTGCATTTTTTGTTATATTCTTGTAAATGAAGGATATAAATATTTACTCGACCAAATGAGAAAGTGGAATAGTAATAATATTGATTGCTTGTACTTCGGACTTCCATTGTCTTAATGGTTCAAAGATTTCTACTTCTTTCAATTTTTTCACTACGTTTCAATTGCTTGAATCTGACAAATTTAGAATCTACACGATGTTTTTTAGGTCTGCTGATAATTACGCGCGGTCTAGTGGCGTGCGTGCTTTCGCGCTAATTCTCCCTCCAAAACGGAGCATAATTTCCACGCTCGGTTGACTGAAGGCACCATTGACGTCGATGTAGGCGGTTTCAATAAATTTGCGTTTGAACCAGTGTTCTTCTCTATGAAGAACATTAGCCTCGTCCCAAAGAATTCAATGGTGCACTGTCCATGCGTGGACGGCAATTCCCGATTTAGATGCTTCCCCCCGTTGAGTCCACTTTTTGTGTTCAGCTATTCTTACAGATACTGGCTGATGGTTTCTCCGATATAGGAATCTCCACATTCACATGGGACCTCGTAAATATAGTTTTTGCTGGATTCTGTTGTTTTGTTCTCTGGTTTTGTCTTGGTGAGGAAGCTTCGTAAAGTACTGCCGGATTAAAAGCAACTCTTGATGTTGAATTTGTTTCCGATCCTGTTGATCTTCCCCCTTCTTCCCCCTGATATAGGGGAGGACAGGAACGGGGTTTGGTGGATGTTCTTCGACCGTCTTGGTCCTTTTGAGTTGTTTCTGAACTTCCCCTATGAGTTTCTCGGAGTATCCGTTTTGGCGTAGGTCTTTTTTGATGTGGTTTATTTCCGCATCCAGAGACTACTGGTTGTAGCAAATACACATTGCTCTCTCCATCAACATTTTTACAATGCCTCTTTTCGGGGAATTCGGGTGATTGGAGCCATAGTTGAGGTACTGTCCAGTGTGTCTTTTTCCTGTAAACAGAGGTGAGGATGGCAGTCCGCTTCCTCGAATTACAAGTTACTACGTCGTCTACAACCTTCAAAAAAAAAGTAATAATATTCATTTATATTGACAGAAAATAATACCTAGATACATTTTGAAAAAAAAGACCATGAATAGGATGCAAGATTCTATAGAATACTCTCACCTCGCAAGAAACAAAAAATAATATACAACGAAAATACTACAATGTGACCTATTCAAAAAGGGAGCACCCTTATAAAACAAATATTTTTTTTCCGTTAGGTAGACTTTCAAAGAGTCCACTTGGACACCAAATTTTTCAAGGTAAAAAATGTAAAAAAAATACAATTTGTTGAAATAAACCTGACTACACCACTGGATTCACGATACTTTCAAATGATTGATATAAAACAAGTAGGAATGCGCCCATCAATAAAAAAGTTATGGGGAATCAAATTTGAAAATTATAGTGTTAAATCAACCCAATATTTAAATTTCCCAACTTAGATAAGAAAGTACACAGGGTGATTCCTTAGGTCATAAAGAAATCACCCTCTGTAGTTCCGTATCGTAGTTAGGAAACACAAGGAAAAAAATGATTTTCGATATGTTACCCCTAGGAGCCACTTGTAAAAGTATCTTCATTTTACTCCAAATCGATATACGTTTCAACCCTATTCGGGGCTTATATCCGAAAATGGAGCACCTAAACATGTCACTAGCTGACGGTCTATATCTTTGAAAATCAGGTTCCGATAGCTATACCCCAAGTGGATATTCGAACGCACCCTCGGTGGTGGCTCATTGCGGTGGATTTTAATCTACATGCACAGGGTTTTTACCCTCGCTTCTCCCTCACGGAACTCGAGAAAAGACTCACGATAAAAACATCTTGTAGCGCAAGATTTACTTCTCCAGCCACATATTCAAATTATCAAGAAATTTGTTTTTCTTATTTTGGAAGTTTAATGTTTTAAAAGTTTTATGTTTTTTCTGGTCGCGGAATTAATGGGAGATTGCTGGAATCAGCGACGCGCAGAAAATCCAGAAATTACCATACGTAAATTACATTCATTGAAATTTAAGAACAGAGAAAGAGAAAGATAGGTTTGTGTTTATTCACATACAGGGTGAACCAGGCGTGCGTGCATGGTACATGACTTTTTTCTACCCAAGATATCGATTTTCACCCTTCTCTCCAAATATTTTCACTATGTGGAAAATATGAGGCAAACATCTGACAGAAAACAACTAATTCCCTGGATAATACCACAACGGATATTGAATTACATCTGACAGATGTTTGTGCAATGTTCTTCCGAGAAGACACAGTTGCAATTGCTTATTGTAATTATACAGCAGATTATCCTTCATTCGTCTGGAGAAGACCACCTGCAGACGAGTTTTGCGGTCCTTGCCGCACGTCAGTGACAGGGTAGGTATACATACACACACTGTTTAACTAATATTTCATCACAAATGAAGATATCTTTTCCATTCCTTTTCATTTCTTTTCATTAGTTTAAAGCAAATTATTGGTTTTAATCTAATAAATAGGATTCAAATTGTAATTTTTCAGCAACATCATGATACCAGCGTTTATCATTTAATGATATCATAGCATGAGCCAAATTAAACAAAAATTTATTCGGATTTTAAATCGATTCATCTTGCTGCAGAAAAATACCTCTCATGAGAACATTCAAATAAAATTTTACATTTTGATTCTTCTATAAATTTTGCTAACTTCACAACTCTACGCCAAAAAATTGAGAAGTTTCGAGGGTGTTTCATAAACTTGGGCAATAGAGAATATGTTTCCATGGTTGAAAAGTGACAAAATTACGTAGAGTTTTGTTCACAGGGAGTGACAGGGAGAGACATTGCTTATAACTGTAAATCATTTTAGATTTTTTTAGCTCGATTCGGAAGTCTTTTGATGTGTTTTTTAAATATTAAGTTTGCATCGATGAAGATGCCAAGAATATTTGCTTCATTGGGTAGTGAAAGTTGCTCATCATTTACTTGGACGGATAGCAAAGTTGTGTATCATCTGCGAAAAGGGGTATATATGCTGAACAACAGTGGTTCCAATATGGATCCGTGAGGAAGACCTGATCTGCGTTTCAGGAATTGATAATTTTGTGATTACTTTTTTGATTAAGTACATGCTTTTTTGTAATTTGGCCAATGAAATAGGTATTCATGAATGAAATGTGAACGATAAAAATCGTCTTACTTTCGATGCGCGTATTCAACTAGAACCGCGAGCAAATATTATCACGTCGATAATTCATTTATAATAATACTGTATGGACTGTATTAGTATCACATTATGGCAAATGAAATCAGTTGGGAATTAACGAGGTCAAAAAAATTGCTATACTGATATAATTGAGTAGGTGATATGTTACGCTTGTATCTTTGAATGATTGTTTAATAATCGAAATAGGCTAACATTAGTAATATTTTTTCATTACAATATCGACCGCATATTTATGTCTTTGTTAACTTTTCAACAGTTGTCAGAATATATTCCGATAGTGGAATTACTGGTAATTCAGTATAGATTTGACCTAACGAAACACTGAGTAGATTCATGTTTTTCTGTCATCAAACTATATATTTGATCTTGGATGTCCGGAGGACATACTTAGAATAGAATAGAATAGAATAGATTTTGATTTTTGTTCGAAATTATGAATGGGATAAAAATCTATTCAAAAAAGAAATACGAGTGTAATAAGAATGAAAAGAATAGTAATTTATGTATCAAGTGAGTAAAGTGATACTTTACTTACGAGTTTCATACAGTATTTTTTATACAACTGTCAAAAAAAAACAAGTTCGAAGAGTATGCTGGAGAGTTGAGTTTCAAACAAATAAAACAAGTCGAAATCCCTTTCTCTTCACACTATCCCGAAAAATGGAAAATTTCAAGCGAATATTCAAATAACATATTCATCGAGGTCAATATTATTATTATTAATGTTGAGTTGACTTTCGAATAACTAGTCCATCGAAGTAACTTTTCATTTTCTTAGATTTGTATTCAAAATAAATAAACAATCCTCGTGAAGCAACGAATACCTTTTTCCATCTTTGAACTATGTCAAGGAAATCTCATATTTGCACTATCCACGAATTTCTCCGTTCAATCTTCATCACTTTTCATTTCTACTTAAATTAAATGTATAGTTATCAAGAATTCGTTATCTGGATAGATGCGCAATTTCACAAATTTCATTAATTATTGTTGTCCACTAGTTTCTGACGGCCAAACAGCTACCTTCGATTACCTAGTGTAGATTAGGTCCAATTTTCCCTTAGAGGTATATGCTATTATTTTGAATATATTTGCCGCGATAGTTTGGAATTTTTAAAATACTTATTTAATAGTAAGAATGCTAAAAATATTATTGGTGAAAGATTTGTATATCAGATATTTATAGGTTATTAGTTGCCAAAATAAAATGTGAACTGGCTTTATGATAGGATTTCGTTATTATTCGCATCTGTCACTGTTGTTGCATGAAACTGTCGGTTGCCTAGCAACAGCCATTAAAAAAGTGCACTTTTTTACGCTTTTTCGTTCAATAATGAAATCGTATGTAAATAGTGAAATTTTGTAATACTTTAGGAACACAAACCGCACAAAAAAAGTGGACTTTTTTTGACAGTTGTAGAAAAATTCTTTTATTCGATCACTGACATATTAACGTCCATATATTGAAAATCCAAATCAGTTTACCAATGAAATGAAAAAACTAGATGAACTTTGCAACAACAAAGACAAATTTCTGGAGGTGCATTTAGTAATTTTCCTGGTAACAGACCGATGTGGGTATTTTCTGGGCTAATATGACGTTGAAACTACGTTGAAATTATGAAATTTGAATCATGTGTTGTTTGAATCGATAAAGAGAAAGATTCGAAAAATTAAAAAAATTGGAAAAATCGAAGTGACAGTAGACAGTACAAATTTGGAGCAAAGGTATAAAATTGGAAAATGAGCAACTTTTTCATTGAGCATTTTTCGAAATTTTCATAAAAAACTTGATTTTTAGAGGAAAAAAAGTCAAATTTGACAGGTTTAGAGTAGCACGTGACAAAACAAAACATCAGGCTGTTTTTTACTAATTTTTTAAGCACAAACTAACTGCGGAATCAAATTTTTATTATATTTGTTCATAAAAAAAAAAACTTCCATATGTGGCGAACTTTATGTGTGAAACTGTATGTATATGAAATTTTTTTAATTCTTTATCCATTTTTCTTTCAGCTTCCTGCACAAGATATTTTTATCAAAACCATCAGAACCGAAAACGCCCGTAACTCGCAACGTTTCCTCAAATTGTCCGAATCAATTCACAGTTCCGAATTAGCCCCCGTATCGGAGGGCCTATCTAGAGGCTATATATAAGTTGGGGATGTAGAACAAAAAGGAAATATATCCATTTTGCTTGTTTTTGCTTCCGGTCGGCGAGCAGAGAGGGTCGTGCTTGGCCAGCGGTCATTCTATTAGCATCTACAATCTAGATGGCCGTTCTTGTGGGGACCCTTACTTCACATTCTACATTATTAGGTGCTGCTTATCTCACCGCACTGTTAGAATCTGACAGCTAATGTGTAAAACACCACGTACGGGGAACCGTGTTTGTTAACTGGGGAAAATGGGGGAAATGTTTTATTTTCGATTAGTTTCTTCGCTATGAGCCTGCAAACATTACACATCAATAACGCAATCATATAGCTAGTTCAGTAGTTAAGACTTCTTAACTTAATAAGTAGTATTTATTCAATCATTGCATATTATTCGTTAATACAATGACCACCATCGATGTTGAGCTTACAGCGAGTTGCAAAAATATAGGAAAAAAATCAACATGCATTCACCAGAAAGTCGCAATTCTGGTGGAAGGTGCATCTCCAAGTTATCCTTCATTTGGGCTAGCGCCTTTCTCAGCTCTTCGGATGTCTCTGTAGTCTGTGTACTTGAGAACATGCTGAGTAGGTACTTGAGAAAATGCCTTTGCCTTAACGGACTAGCGTCTAGCGACAGCCCGGATATTTTGGCTGGCGAGCATATTGACAGTATCATAACTTCCAAATTGGCAGCTTCCTTGTTCTGATTTCTCAAAAACAGTAAAAAAGTAATTTTTCACAATTCTGCCTTCCTCAAAACCCGTAAATCACAATTTTTCACATTTTTAAAGAAGGCTGAATGGTTGAAAAAAATGTGGAAAATTGCGATTTACCGGTTTTGAGGACGGCAGAATTGTTGAAAACTGTAAAATTATCTTTTTATGTGTTTTTGATAAATCAGACCAAGGAAGCTGCCAATTTGAAGGTTACGATACTGTCAATATGCACGCCATCAAACCGGGCTATCGCTAGACGCTTGTCTTAACGGTCGCTTTTGTCAGCTTAAGGTAACCTGCTCTGTGCAAACAACGATGACGTGCGGGATGGTCCCTCTAGTGGAGGCGCTGTGTACCAGCTAAAGCTAACTTGTCAGCAACGGATATTTCTATGCGATCATTCGACTGAATGGATGCCGGCAAAATCAATGAGCTATGATACTCATACACGAGATGGCTTATTGGTTCGTCCTAAGACTTATTATTATTATATATATATATTTTTTATTTAGAAAATAATTGTTGAATCCACCCCAAGTCGCACACCCATATTGGGACAATATTGGTACAATATTGTGAAAATATTGGCAAAATATGCAAATAATAATATTGGCGAGAAAAAAAATGTAAACATTTGGCGATATTGTTCCAATATTTAAAAAATAATATTGGTCTAATATTCTCGAAGCAATATTGGCCTCACAATGTTAGGCGATATTATTACAATATCCTGTAGCACACTTACATTGGAATAATATTGGTAAACTATTGGCAAAATATTAAAATGTAATTTGGCGAGATAAAATTATTATTATTTCGGGATATTGGCACAATAATGTCCAAGTAACATTATAAAAATAATATTAGTGAAATATTGAGGAAGCAATATTGGCCCCAAAATATTTAGGGATATTGGTACAATATCATTTGCATATATTGGTGAAATATTCAAAGTGAATATGTTGCATTGGGAACATTAATGAAATATTTCCAGAAAATGACGAATAATTTAAAAATTCTACAATTTCGTTTCTACTTCAATTCACCACTGAGTAGATTGACTTGTAAACGCATTGTGAAAAGCTTTATTTAATATATGTTACTACGATTCAGCTGTTGTTCCATATGTGGGGCCATCTAGCGGTTTCTTACCCAAGTTCAATCATGATTCATTTCAATATTGTCTATTGAATATTAGGACAATATTCAAATTTCAATCCTAGTGATAAATGTATTTTGTAATATTGAATCAATATTGTCTTTCAAATATTAGCGTAAGGTTTTCGTAACATTCTCGATTAATATAGGGTCAATATAATTTTTGGAATATGGATTAAATAATATTCCACCAATGTGCTATCAAACTTGGATATACAATATTGTTTTTTATCTCTAAAATCGATATGAGAGTACTATTGAAATCGCAATATTGGAGCTAGATGCTGGAAACAATATGTAGGCAATATCGCTCTATCGATATTGGTGAAAATAATTGAACCAATATTGACCCAATATTTCATGAAACAATATACATTCAGAACAGGTTGAGCCAATATTCCACCAATATTATTAATGAAATAGTACATTTACAATATATCCATATTGGCCCAGTATGAAAACAAGATTCAGCCAAGATGAGGTGCCACCTGGGACCACTAGGGTTATTAGCAACGTAAACAATGACATACAATAACGCTTGAATAGTATCAGATAAAAACTAGACAATAAGGAAGACTGGTACATAGGAGTTCACATTTTGTTGATTAAACCTATTTCAGACAGATATCCGAGTGTGTTTTCACAGTTAGAGTATACACCAAGAGTTGTCTTTAAATCTGCACTTATACTGTGCGTCTTTCTTTGCTCCGCGAACCTCGGACACTCCACCTCGAAATGTTTAACTGTCATTGGCACATATCACACATTTTTTGTTCTTCTCCTTTCAACAAATGTTCGTGCATATATTTTGGATGTCCAGTGCGCAAACGAGTGATTATAATTTGGCAGGGCAAGATTTTTTCAGTTTCAGATGTGAATCTGAGCGATTGAATCTTGTTGCTGGCTGGAGATTATCCTCCACGATTCACTGTTGCGTTAATAATTAACAGTGCCGCTCCTAAAGTGGCGTATGGAGTTAGTAACAAGGCCTATCCATAACACGTGGCTAATGACCATAGCAGTCGATGACAAAAAACCAAAAAAAAAAAATTTCATAGAAAAGGGTACGTCTGGTTAGTATTCAATGCGCATGCGCTATTTACTTGTCTTGAACATATAGCACATAAAAGGTGATGAAAATGACTATAGGAAATGGCAAAACCACGCGTAATAGTTTTGAGAGTCGGGAACAAAAAAAAATCGTTAGGGGAATTGTTAATTTTACAAATGAGACACTGACAGTTTTCCGCCACCATCGTAAACTCCATAACCATCCGTTTTTGTTACACCAAATGGTATCTCTTAGTAAACCAAAAGAGGATCGATTCGTTATCTTTCCACAGGAAAGTTCAAGGGTGTCAGTTTTATTCGACTTCTTGCAAGTCACTGTATCCGATCCACACTTCTATTTCAACCCCTCTGGATTTGTCTCGCTATTGCCCTTTTGTAATCGGACACCCATAACTCCGAAAAGCTTTAATCAGTCGGAATCTATTTATAATACCCTCTCATTCAAATGAGTGAACGGCCATATTGACGAAATTGCTGTACTAACTCTCGGATTGATTTCAATATCATCGTGTTTCATATTTTCTGACTTTCATTCAATTGTCATCTGACAATTCTAGAGTGGGGGGCAAAAGGGTATAAGTCCAAATTTGGTCAAAATAAGTTAACTACGCCTATTGACAAACAAAGTTGTTTACTCTCATATGGCCACATTGATATAGCTTTATCTGCACGGTAACATGAGAAATTATTTGGTATAAGTTCCAACTTGCAATTTCAGACAGGTCCGCATGGTATAAGTCCACTTATATCGTTTGAGCCGGTCAAGTTTCTTAAAATCTATTGACTTGTACGGGCTTGTATCTATTCATCACGTACAAGTGAAAACAGAAGGTTTCGTCTGCCGTATTATATATTAGACTTTTTTGTCCGTTGATTTTTTTCGTTCAAACTGGTTTTTTTTTGCCGCCAGAAATATTTCTGATGAGTTTTTGACATTTTCGTTCCAAGATTCGGAATCAGCACGTCAAAATACGTTCGAGAAAAAAAATTTGAAATTCGAAAATTGAAAAATAAAAAAGATCAAAAAATTATGTATGATGATATAGTCCTTTTTTATTGTCCGTTATTTTTTTCAATTCGAATTCTGAGTATATAGTGAGTCGGTCATTCTGAATAGATTACCGTTCGCAGAATTTCTCTATCTCTAACCGTTCTTGAGTTGGTCAGCTCTAAATCAATTTTTCGATGTTTTTTTTGCCGCCAAAAGTATTTCTGATGAGTTTCCGACATTTTTGTTAAAAATTTCGGAATCAGCACGTCAAAATACGTTTGAGGACAAGAATTTGAAATTCGAAAAATGAAAAATGAAAAATCTCAGAAAATTGGATTTTTGACCTTATACACTCTTTTTCGGCTAAATCTTATATCTGAGCACATAAATATCACACATTTTTAGAATGAGAAAATCTACTAGAAAAGAGAACACGAAAATAACAATGAATGTCCCAGGTAGCACCTCATGTTGGCTGAATCGTGTTTTAATATTGGCCAATATGGATATATTGTAAATGTAAAAATAATATTGAACCAATCTGGGTTCATATTGGAAAAACAATATTTTATTAATAATATTGGTGGAATATTGGCTCAACCTGTTCTGAATGTATATTGTTTCATGAAATATTGGGTCAATATTGGTTCAATAATTTTCACTAATACCGATAGAGCGATAATGCCTACATATTGTTTCCATCATCTAGCTCCAATATTGCGATTTCAATATTACTCTCATATCGATTTTAGAGATAAAAAACAATATTGTACATCCAAGATTGATAGCACATTGGTGGAATATTATTTAATCCATATTCTAAAAATTATATTGACGCTATATTGATTGAGATTGTTACGAAAACTTTACGCCAATATTTGAAAGACAATATTGATACAATATTATAAAATACATTATCACTAGGATTGAAATTTGAATATTGGCCGAATATTCAATAAACAATATTGAAATGAATCATGATTAAACTTGGGTAAGAAACCGCTAGGTGGCCCCACATATGGAACAACAACTGAATCATAGTAACATATATTGAATAAGGCTTCTCACAATGCGTTTACAAGTCAATCTACTCAGTGGTAAATTGAAGTAGAAACGAAATTGTAAAATTTTTAAATTATTCGACATTTTCTGGAAATATTTTATCAATGTTTCCAAGGCAACATATTCACTTTGAATATATCACCTATATATGCAAATGATATTGTACCAATATCCCTAAATATTTTGGGCCCAAAATTGATTCCTCAATATTTCACTAATATCATTTCTATAATGTCCAAGTAATATTGTGCCAATATCCCGAAATAATTATAATTTTATCTCGCCAATATTACGTTTTAATATTTTGCCAATATTTTACCAATATTATCCAATGTAATTGTGCTACAGCGATATTGTACTAATATCGCCCAACATTTTGAGGCCAATATTGCTTCGAGAATATTAGACCAATATAATTTTTTAAATATTGGTCCAATATCACCGAATGTTCACATTTTTTTCTCGCCAATATTATTATTTGAATATTTTGCCAATATTTTCACAATATTGTCCCAATATGGGTGTGCTACTTGGGGTTGATGTTCCAGCCTTATCCCCTGTGCGAAAACCGAAAATCAACAGGTCTAAACACCAGGAAAACTTCCTCAAAGTGAAACGTTGCGTAGCGGCCATAAATATATAGAGAATCGTAAAACAAATATGAGGGAAATCTGGATAATCCGGGAATTCGGAGAGCAGGTATTACATATTGTCGAGTGTCACAGACCGGATGCAGGCACGCGCTGCCTTTTGGGACGTTAGCAGCTCCGGAGCCCGGAGTTATACCCGGAGTAAGTACCATAAATCCCCGACGGCGCGCTCTCGTCGACACCGTTACTCGCACCACTTCACTAACCACTGCTAACAACTCCCAAATTGCCTTTTAGATATCACTTCGAGATTTCTGTATTCTCTATTAACCGAGCAGAATCTGTGATAACGCTTTCGTTTTTAATTAAGTTATGGGCATGGATAACGACGAAGTTTGCCCATATTTTGTGTACTTACCTTTTCAGAGAATTTACATTTGAAGCTTTGATAAGTGAAGGTTGACATTATCTCGTTAAAAAACAAATTTGTTCAGTATAATTGAGAAAATCTTACCTAGATATGGCAAGTAGAAGTCTAGGTTCAAATATCTAAAGGAATATGGCAACTGTCATAAAAGGACCCCGCACAAATTTAATGGGAAATGGATCCCTGTCGAATTGGATGAAATTTGGACATGTTGTAGTTTATACCGTAAATTGAGTCAAGTCAAATATCAAATTTTCAAAAGCTTGAGTTTTGTAGTCAAGTCAAGTATTTAAGAAAAAATTCAAGCTCTTGGCTTGATGAATCTCTGGTCATTAGATACCCCTGCTGGATATCTGCCTCTTAATTGTCCCCAATTAATTTCACAATATTGCCTCACCTATTATTAAGGGGAATGTTGAATTTAACGGATTTGAGAAATTACATCATGTGATAACGAACAATAATTCTTGACATGATTTTTTGGGTTTATGACCTTCCACAATCTGAAAATGAAAAAATTTTAATCCAAAGAAAAGTGTAGAAGGGCAAATTAATTAATTTGCCCGATAAGTTACTGCGTTCACAAGACTGCTGTCTTGAAAGAAATTAATTTTTGTCAGTAACGTACCCTACACTGAATTTGCCTATCTGAAAAAATGAGATCGAATTAACAAAGAATACTTCTCTTTTTTTGAAAGTTGGTGACGTTTCGGAGGCTGTATCTGCCTCCGTTATCAAAACTTCTTGGAACGACGTTGAAGAAACTGAATTTGAATTGCGGTTTTTGAAATAAGATCTTTCTTTGACAGAGTCAAATGAAATCTGTCATACATTCTTTTGATTGACATTTGGTATCTTGATACATAGGGTGTTCGGTATCAATCAATCACCATTATATTAGTTCTTATTTCATCTCTGAGGAGAGGTAACCAGGTGCGGTCCATTTCGATGGAATTGGTTGAAAAGCAGTTGTTCGATAAAAGAATACACGCAGTTTCCTTTAACTTTCTTTTTTCTTGATTTGATTCTCTCAATAAAATTTTGGTATTATTCCATTCCATCATATGATCGCCATCAGATGTTAGAATATGTTCGGATATTTTCGAACGTGTTATTTTTCAATTTCTGATGTAACTTTTATGTTCTTCCTGGCGCACAATCAATGGTCTTGATGTTTCACCTATATAATTCTTACCACACGAACAAGGTATGTTGTAAACACAATTTTTTGAACATTCATCAGCGTTTTTGGGTTTTGTATGTGTGAGTATTGATCTCAATGTATTGGTTGTTTTCAATGTTGTTCTTACATCATACCTATGGCCAATCCATTTCATCTTTTCAAACAGTCCAGGGACATAAGGTATTATGTTGTCTGTTGGATGTGTATGGAGATGTCGCATGTCTGTGTGTTGTGTTGTTCGATTGTAAAGTGTAGTACTATTTTCAATTTCATTAATGGTTTTTTCCACGAATTCATTTGGATAAGCATTTTCCCTGAGAACGGACTTTATAAAATTCAATTCTTCTTTCAGATTTTGTGTTGAATTGCAAACCACTTGTGCCCTGTTGTAAAGACATTTGACAATTCCCTTTTTCACGCTGCTGTGGTGATTTGAGTTATAATGGAGATATCTATTGGTATGTGTTTTCTTTCTATAAACGGTTGTGTTAACTCGAGATGTTGATTTTTTTATCAAAACATCTAAGAAAGGAAGTTCATCGTCTTTTTCTGTTTCTAATGTGAATGCTATCGTTGGTTCTTGTTTATTAATGTAATCTAATTAATTTGCCCTTCTACAATTGTACAGATTTCTTTGGATTACAAATTTTTTCATTTTTAGATTGTGGAAGGTCATAAACCCAAAAAATCATGTCAAGAATTGGATTTCCTCCACAAAATCAAACTTTCAATCAATATGAACAATAATTATTTAACAAGCTAAAGGAAAAATGCACTTAGAGGTATTTTACTGACAGCACACATTATTGTAAAAAACAGAAGACGCTTGACGAAGTACAGGCGACGACAATGCAAAAAATAGCAGTTAGTAACGGTTTCTCGAGAGGTACTATAGATTATATTGTAAGGAAGAAAAAGTTTCGGCTAAGAATGAAAGAAATCTCGACTCTTAGAAATGATAGATATACCTCAATTCCATACCACCAATACACCAAGAACTTTGGAAAGATTTCCGAGGAACTAGGTATGAGGGTAGTATTTGAAACAAGTCTACTACAAAGTCTTTTGGAAAACCCACAGGACAAAGTCGATGATTTGAAAAAGTTTGAAATCTACGAAATTAAATGTAATGACTGCAATGCAAATTATTATGGACAGACTAAAAGATCTATTGAAGTAAGAAATAAAGAACACTTAACACATCTAAATTACGGAAGGACGCTCAGAACAAAACAAAACCATTCCACTGACTTTAGTTCCTTAAGATCAGTTAGACAAGTTAACAACAACAACAGGTATTTTAATGCCTATGGAATCTAAAACCTAAGAATCTTCGCAAGTATATTCACTTGTTAGTAATCAAGCACTAATGTCCTTAGTTTTTCCAGAGTTTTCAATCATTGTCACATGCTTCCGAAATCACCCTGTTCCTAATACCAATTGTGAAATTGGTGCGCTGTGGATTTTTCCCCTAATTGAAAAGTAAATTCTTTCATGGTTATCAGGATCGCTGTCCGAGTGACTGATGGATGGGCTAAAGACGAGGCTACAATGCCTTACATGGCTTTTGTGTGTCTGCATTCATGTTAGATCAATGCCGCCACTATTCGTGACTCCAAGATGCTACTGTTTTGCTTTTCCACATCGGCCAGTTTTTATATGGGGAGGATGAAATGGCTGGAGATTGGAATTCGTTTTTGCTTCATTTGGGCCGTACGTGATCGTTGTAGGGAAGATAAAAAATAAGGTCAACGGAAAATTTAATTCCATACATAAAGATACAACTGATCGAAGGTTTCAACTAGTGCTGTTTATTATTCTCTAATATCTATATGATATAATTCTTGTGATGAGAAGTCGATTTTCAATTCAAAATTCAATTCAAAATTTGTTTTATATTACATATAGTACCTAGAAATATCTACCTTTAGGTTGATGAAATATTCGTATATCCATTTTCCACGGCTACCTACGACCAATTGTAGAGTGAAAAATTGGGAAAAACATACTAGGCATTTTTTTATCGCAGAAATAACAACAGAATCTGTTTCAGAACACCCTAAAACCCCCGAATCTCAGTGATAATTCATTAAAATATACAGGGTGTCATCTGTAACTAACAACATTTTTTATTTGTTATTCATCCACAATGTTTGGTAGTTTTCGATTTTTTTCCTTGGTCACGAAGTACCTGAAAATGTTCAAATAATACTGTGGGGAATGCTCCAATATTACCTTTTCATGGCTGCCTACGACCAAATTGAAAAGTGAAAAATTGGTAAAAATATTCCAGGGATTTTTTTTTCGCAAAAATAACACTAAGTTCTATCCCAAAATACTCTGAAACCCCCAAATAGCAGTAATTATTTAAAATATACAGGGTGTCACCTGTAACTGACATAGTATTGATTTTTATTCATCCGTAATGTTTAGTTTTTTTCGATTTTTTTCCATAATCACTAATTACTTAAAAATGTTCGAATAATGTTGTAGAAAATATTCAGATATTACTTTTCATGGCTAGCTATGACCAGTCGAAAAGTGAAAAAGTGTGGAATACACATCAAGGACTTTTGTAGCACAAACGTAACAGCGGATTCTGGTTCAGGAGACCCTAAAATTCCAAGAACCCAATTCTTGAATCATAAAAATATACATCTATAGCTGGCAGAATTGATAACGCTTATTTATTCGTAGCGTTTAGTTGATTTACAAAATTTCTTCTCGAGTCATAAAGTACCCAAAAACGTTCAAGTGATGCTGTACAAAATACCAAATATTACTTTTTGATGCCTAGATATGATCAGTTGAAAGTTGAATTATGAAGGAAAACATACTGAAGATTCTTTTGTCTCCGAGCTAACACCAAATTCTGGTTTAGAACAGCATAAAGGCCCCGGATGCTGTTGTTCGAATCATGAAATTACATAGGAAGTCATCTGTAAATGGAAACATGTCTGACTCTTTGTTAAATGAATTTTGTTGCTAGTTTTACTGATGACACCGTGTATATTTTAATGATTTAAGTAATTAGATCTGAGTGATTTAGATTGTTTCGAACCACAATTTGGTTTTGTGATGAAAACAAGCTCTGAAATGTTTCCCAGTTTTCCTATTTCTAAATATTATAAATAAAAATATAATCACGAGTATAATCATTTCTTTCACAAAACTAACACCGGATTCTCGTTCTCAACAAGCTCAACAAGATTTATGAATAAAAAGTGAGATATGTTACCATTTACAGGATGAAATCCTGTATAATTTCATTACCTGGGCAACGAATTCTGGAGGTTTTGCGGTATATTCTGAACCAGGATATGCTGTCTCGGTAATAGAAGGATGTTGACCACAATTTTTCAATTTTCAACTGGTCATATATAGCCATGGAAGTATAATATTTCGTTTTTTTTACTTGATTGGAAAAGAAATATTCAGAAACAATTCAACATTACGGATAAATAAAAGTTATCAAATTTGCTAGCTACAGATGATACCCTGCATATTTTTAGATTTAAGTATTGAGATGGGGATTTCAGGGTGTTCTGATCCAGAAATGTTTGTGCTTAAAGTATCCTTAATGTATTTTTCCCATTTTTTCGCCTCTCAACTCGTCATAGCAAGCCATGAAAAAGTAATATTTGGTTATTTTCTATAGCAGTAATTGAACATTTTAGGTACTTTGTTACCATAGAAAAAAAATCAAAAACAACCAAAGATTACGGATGAAAACAAATTGAAAATGTTGCTAGTCTGTTAGACACCCTGTATATTTCAATGAGATCTGAGGGTTTAAGCATGTTCTGAACCAGAATCTGATGTTAGTTTCGAAGTAAAAAAATATTTTTCTCAGTTTTTCACTTTTCAACTGATCATAGCAAGCCATGAAAAATTAAAATTTGGGCATTTCTTATACTCAGCATCAATTGAACTCGTTCAGGCCCTTTGTGACAAAAAAAATCGAAAGCAACCGATCATTTCGGATGAATAAAAATTAATAATGTTTCTAGTAACAGATGCCACCCTGTATATTTTAATGAATAAAGCACTTAGATCTAGAGGTTTTAGGGTGTTCTGAAACAGAATCTGGTGTTATTTTTGCGATAAAAAAATGCCTAGTATGTTTTTCCCAATTTTTCACTTTTCAGTTGGTCGTAGGTAGCCGTGGAAAATGGATATACGAATATTTCATCAACCTCAAGTTAGATATTTTTGGGTACTATATGTTATGAAAAATAACTTTTGATATCACTGTACTGTCAAGAAAATACGAGGGTGTGGTTGCTCAAAGTGGGACACACTGTATATTGGACAATTTCTTACAATTCTAATTGAAAAAAAAGTTTGTTTTAGGAATATTAGGAAAACTCACTTCATTTTCGAGCCAAATTAGGACTGATATCTCTTGTCATTTTATAGCCCCTACTCTTTGTCTACTGTGGCTCAACACAAAGGGCACTGTGATCACTGAGCCCTAAGCCCTTTTGTTGAGGGCTTCAGAGCACTAACCACATAAATAGAAAAGTGCTCGGGAGCATGATTTCAAGTCAGTCAAGTCAAGTCAAGGCAAATTGTTAGAAAATTAAGTCAAGTAATGAATCTCTGCTAATGGCTAAAAATAAGGACAATCAGATTCAGTTCAATCTTCCCTTTTGAATATGGTCACCTGGAAACACGTGTCGAGGTGTTCAAAATAGCGGTTTGGTGTTGGGATAAAACTCCAGGATATTCATCACTACACCAAAGGTTCCAACAAACAGTACAGTGCAAAAAAAAAACTACAATGTTCACTGTGCGAGAGAAACATTACGGTAGTTTTACGATCTACTTCCAAGCAAATCCTATAATGTATGAAAATTGTATAGCAAATGCATGACAGAAATCGCTTTCTTGAGCTAATATCGGTCATTGTTAGTGAGAGATAGTAGCAAACGAAAAATCGTTTCATTTTGGACAGGCACAACGAACTGTTCATTGCTCTGCAGCAGAAGTTCCCGTGAAATACAGTTTGTTCACCACAAGGAGTGGCCAACCGACTCGCTTCTCTCTCATATTTTGTTGTTGTTCCACGTTATATCAGCTTATACACTTTCTAATTACAAAGTTCCTTTATAGGTCGTGAAAAAGTCTATTGTACTCATACTCGGACAATTTTCAATTCATGAATAAAGTCACTTTTTCAGTCTATCAAGCCATAACCTATACTAATGTAAACTTTCACATGACCGCATAGAGAAAGTCTAATCGATCACATACATTCAATGAATATCTCTAGCTTCTTTGATAACTACCTAAGCTCAATATTTGTAATGCATGTCGTGATTGGCCATGGAAGTAGTGTACTAGTGTAGCGTGAAAACTGAAAATGATAAATGAATACTTAATATGAAACGTAATTGATTGCACAGTGAGTACATAATATTTTCAACAGCACTAACACCGTTTCTATAATGGGTTTGAATTCACCATTATTATTTAAATAGATTTCAATAACTTTTTCAAATGATTGAATACTTTTCAGAGAAGAAACGCAAAGATATCATGCTTTCTAGGGAAGCAGAACCAGCCTCAGCCATTTTTGGAAACTGATTCTCAGAAATACGTGTTTAGGAATTATGAGACAAATTTTCTTAAACAATAGAAAAAACGTTATCACTTGGGACATTCGAATTGATATTTGAAGCATACTCAAAGGATATAACCTTTAAAGAAGATGAGAGGTTAGAAGTTTGATGAATTATACCACACACTTTTGGCCCTTTCGTATGAAGAATGGCTAGAGAAAAATATGAAAATTCTAGTTGTTTGTTGAGAGGAAATGAACATATCATTAATATCATATAATAAAATAAGAAAGGAATTCAGTGAATATCAGATGCTGAGTGGAATGATCTATGTTAACCACTACTGTTGTAAGTTTTTCAAATTTTTTTAATTTCTAATTTGAAATAAGTCACATCAACCATTAAAGGTTATTATTGTTTATCGGTTATTAACAGATTGTATGTAACTACCTGTTTCCTAACTATCTTTGACTGATGATCATGAAACTATTCCTAAGCAATGAATGCTATTAAATTTTGCTCAGAACCGGATACTATTAATTTCTCAACTTTATTGGAGCTATTTGAATGATATTGGGGTCTTTTTTTCAAATTATGCAAAATTAAATTAAATTTTGAATGCTCACCATCATTGTCCTCATTGCCAAAGAGCAGTGAAAAATCAATTGAATGATATTGGGGTCTTTTTTTCAAATTATGCAAAGTGAAATTAAATTTTGAATGCTCACCATCATTGTCTTCATTGCCAAAGAGCAGTGAGGATAGTTTTTTGTTACTTTTTCTTGATCCCGAATCTGCAATCAAAAGAAAATTTCAATGAGTCAAATTGAATGATCTGAACAAGTTTATAAAACTCAAAATAACTAGTATGATACTCGACTGCCTGACGTTAACAGCTGCGTATATAATATATCAAATAAAATCAAATGAAAGTTATGGATAGGATATACTAATTTAAAAAAACTGGTTGAATAAGTCATGATGGAATCTGGTTTTGTCAAATTTCAATTTTTAAATAATTTTCAATATTCTTTGTCTCCTTCAATGAAGATTCATAGAATTTCTGTATATCAAGGCCCTATACTATCCTACGAGTTTCTACTTCAATAAATTGTTTATATTCGTTTATTTTATTATAGAATTTGTTTGTTTGAAATTTTAGAGAATACAATACAGTATACAATGAATAATATAAATGAAAAAGTAAACACCAACCATATTCAACATTGGACATCTTGTAAACATTTAAACACTTTTTCTTGTACTAAACATGGCATAAAACAAATCTCAATAATCATTCGCATAAATTCACGAAAATTAACAAAAATGTTTCAGGAAACTTCAGAATTGGATATATTGTAGATGGTCAATCTTATTCTTATTGAACAAAACAGTCTTAGAATTGATTTGAGTATTTCCAGGACCTGAAGAGTCGATGTACAAGATGGACAAGAAAGAAAAAAATCAGAGGTTACTTGGATTAGCACTGATAGTAGGGAAAAAGTGAAAGCTTCCCCAACCAACACAAGAGATTGTTTTCATTGGATTTGGCGGGGTTCTCATATTTGAAGAGATGAGGTGAAGAAGTATGGATTGTTTTATTTATCTGTGCATTATACCAAAGGAGCGTTCTCGGCTTTAAGTGAGTTTTTAGGTAGGAAACGAGAACTAATATTCAGTTAATGGTATCAATTTTGTTCAGACAAATAACTCACTAAAGAAGGATGATTGGAATCAAATTTTGGAACACTCTTCGGTTTTTTGTCTCCTCCCGCTTCGCGTCGCGCGACAACACAACCTCGAGCTAAAATCTAAATCTTGGTTTTCCTAGAAATACGCCTATAATGATGAACCTTAAACGCAAAACTTCATCTTTATACAAAATGTGATCCGAATTGTTTGCAGCCGTCTCCGAAATCTAAAAATTTACATAATAATAATAATTATTTCATAAGAAATCGCATTTTTTCCAGAAAATACGACTATAAAGATGAACCCAAGACGCAAGACGCAAATAAAATAAATAAAAAAAGGAAATTCTTCGACGAAATTTGGGAGGAGCTTCGATTAATTTTGAAGATATGGTGACCACTTTTTGTTATTGTGGATCCTTCACCAAAAAAGATCATACCATGTCTTAGAAGATGCCCTTCAATGTTCATTGAAGACCTACTATGTGTTCTTGACTTCAGAGGTAGGCATCATTATTCCGTGCTATAGTCTAAAGTCCGTTCCCCCCTACTAATTTTTGAACCACCTGGTATATCGCAACGAAATTTGGAAGGCTCAAATAGGAAATAAAAACCTACTTTTCTTGAGAAAATTCCAGCTAAAAGGAATGCAACAACACCAAGTTTGATGCTATTATCTCCAAAGACTATGGAATATCGCCTATTATTTTCTCCATAAGCTCAATGAGTGTGAGAGATAATTCATTGACCCGCCAGAAAAAAATTCTCTCTCCCACTCATTCGACTTATGGAGAAAGTAATAGGTGATATCTCCATAGTATTTGGAGATAATAGCATCAAACTTGGTATTGTTGGATTCCTTATGATCGTCCCTAACCGATCACGCAATGATATACCAGGTGTTCTATTTAAAAAAATTATTGAAGATGGCGCTCAGTTGCCACTTTGAAACCTTTAGCCGGAATTTTCTCATGAAAAAGTAGGTTTTTATCTCCTATTTGAGCCTTCTAAATTTCGTTGCGATATACCTGAAAAAAAGTAAGTTTGCAATTTTACCCAAATGATTCATTATGAAATTGGAAAAGAGGGGAGAATACTGGAAATGTTCAATCTTAGTCTTATGGATGTTATCAGCTTTGATATGGTACACTGTATACTGATACAAAAAAAAAACGTGCAAAGATAAGTCTTAGAATTGCAAATTGAAAAATCTATTCCAGTTGAAATATTCTATTGCATAAAAATGTGTTCCATATATCACACTGATAAAAAGGATGTCTTCAATCAAATATATATATATATATCCTCTTGAACATAATCATCTTCTGAAAAGAATAATTATTCCTAATTGATGAATATACTCTTATTTCGAACTTATTGAACTGTTTGGTTCTTTACATAAATTCTCTTGAAATGAATTTGTTTGCATTAATACATTCCAACTCTTTACCCTAGAGAACTCCTGCTGGTGAAAAATGCTCCTTTTGACTCAAAAACATGATTTCTTGGCGAAACCCCGCTACCGGAACGACGCGAACCCACGCGAAAGCGCGCACTGCGACTGCCGACTGGGACCTCTATCCTGTTTGCTTTTGCCCGCGTTTGGTTTGGGGGTTGTGTTTGAATCATAATTTAAGTTGTTAGTTTTGTATTTGTCACAGTGGCTTTGTGCAAATTTGCTGCTACAGAAGTGCAATATGGATGTAAAATTTTTTCTGCACGATTTGAATTTAGGTCATTTATGGACCAGTTGTGGAGGTAGGTTAAAATATTGTTTTCAACAGGTGTGTGATAATGGCGAATGACGCTGTTTCTATATTCGATCGCATTTCTATGCGTCACCGAAGAGGTACCATACGTTGATGATATAGTTTCTGAAATTAAAATATTACAAAACTATTCTCATATATAACCATTATACCTCCATTGTTCGCAGTTGTTCTCTGTTTGTTGAACTGTACCATATGAACATGGCTTCCATGGCATATTTTTATAACCAAGTGCACATTTGTACTGAGCCTCCAAATGCAGATAATCTTGAATCAAAAATGTATTGCATTATGAAGAAGAATATTGTTCGTTATTGAAGTTGAAATATTCTTGCCTCAACCAACTCACACCATCGAACAAAGAAAGTATTCACAATAGTGTTCATTATCAAAGTTGATATATTCTTGCACCAAACAACTCTCATTATTCAGTGAAGAAAGTGTTCACATGTCTCAAAACAGTTTCCTTTCAAGTGGTCAAGAGGATTCTATAAAAAAATCAAACTAATATTTGGTTGGACCTATTCAAGAATACAATCGACTTGATTCAATGCATTGATGCAAAATATCCTTTTTATCAGTGCACCTTTTTTTATTTAGGTAGCACAAAAATATCATATTTTTCCTTCTGAGAATCAATATGACAATAAACAATGAGAATAATTGATTGTAGTAGGTATTACGCTACGATGATTTCGTGAAGAGTAATCTCATGTTTGTTCCTTCAAGTCATCCGGTAGCAACATCAAAGGTCCGCCTTCGGCAAGTCATGGTCCGTGTGGTTGGTGGTCCATAATTTCGTGGTATTGTTTAGCGAAATCTCATTTACAATTCAAGTATTCACGTTTAACGTAGGAATTATCAATTCATGAATGGTTTTTGTGGACGCAGTTATGGCTTTAACATGAAGAATTAAACAAGACAAGTGCAGAGAATCACCATCACAAAATGATTTGGTTATCATGAATGATAATAAGAAAGATTCCATTTTTGGGACCAAATATATATCTACTCATAATTCCAAAATTGTGGATACATTTTCCGGTCAACTGGAGTCTGTATTGAGATGTACTTTTTGTAATTACTGCTCCGTTACCTTTGAACCTTTCTGGGTACTTTCAATCCCTATTCCAGACTTTCCAAACGAAGCCGTAAATTTAAAACAATGTATTGAACTGTTGACAGCAAAGGAGACTTTGACTGACGATGTGAGCCCATACTGTTCAACTTGTGGAATGGAAAAGGAATTCAAAAAGATGATTCGCATACAAACATTTCCAAAAATTTTAGTTATACATTTAAAACGTGTTTCTTCGAATGATGGCAGTAAATTGGACAATGTGATTAATTTTCCCATACAAAATTTGAATTTGGACCAATATTCTACGCAGGATGGAATTAATATTATTTATGATATCTACGCCATATCTAATCATAGCGGCAGCATTTCCAATGGACACTATAAAGCATACTGCAAACACCCTTATTCTAATTGTCGGCACCTCTTCGATAACTCTCGGGTATCATCCAAGACTGATTCTCCCATCTCCCAGAGAGCATGTGTCTTTTTCTACGAGAGAGTTGGTAATCTCAATTCTGATGGTGTTGTGGGTTTTTCCGGGTTTTCCTCCAAATGAAACAGCAAATGCGCCATCACTTCAAGTCCCGGACTTCAATCAAGATTTTCATCTTGATATTATTCTATATTTAAGACGCTTTTGAATTTTTGAAAAAAATTCATTCCTATGTATTACATTTATTTGAATAAATAAGTGAGTTCTTAGATGAAAACATGAAGAGCTTTACTTCCCTATGTTTCAAATATAGGCTATTCAAGAAAAATAAGAATGTCCCAAACCTCATTTGTATTTGCGAGAATGATGAATTCAGAAATAAGGGCACTATTTGAAATCTCTACTCCAAATATACTAATAGTTGTGCTGGAAATCTATTACCAACCATATTTGAGACTTGTCTGATGATGTGAATAATACATGTATTTATTACCAACGGTTATTAGTGTGGTGAATATTGGTTGCATCATGATTCAATTGTTTTCCATTTACCATGAATATTCAAAAAATACTATATTTTGTCCTAGTTTATTGTTGGTTAGATAATTCTCAGTTTAATCAACACACTACTAAGTAAATGATATATGTATATTTACCAGTCTTACGATGAAAACAAAAATAACGTGTGAGATTTACTCTATTATATCGTGTCCAATTTGAAAAGTAGTTACTATAAAATAAATAAATATAAAATAACAGTAATATAGATTTAGTCACAAAACCATAATAACATTCACATTCAGATGAAAAATTACCGTAATACGAATTTTCAACTAAGTAAGAAGACTCAGAACATATACGTTAAAAACTTAAAGTTAAATCACATGCATATTGAAAATTTATGATCTTAAAAAAAATTCATTGTAATATTATGACCGCTTTTATAATGAAAATTTCTTCAAATTCTTTTCGGATTTTTTTTATATTTTTTTGCATTAAAATGTTCTGGCAAATAGCATTTTGTTGCTGTTATATATAAGTGACTATTTGTCTTGGGCTTCTGCCTTGACATGGACAGTTTGTAGAACCATTTGTTGCAAACATTAATTATTGTCTGCAGAGACCTACCCTATACTGACTAGGGCAAGAACCCAGAAATCGATCTTTGGGTGGTCCAAATGTTTCAATGAACATTTCCATGCAACTAGCAAGTACGGGCACTCCTTGTAGGAACTCTGCACGGAAATTCTTTAGAGGTAATTCAACGTTCGTCGTGGTTCTAGCCAGGAAAGTAGTTGTTTTCTGATGGATTTTCGACCCAATTTCTCCTATTGTATATGATTATGGCAATAAAAGTCGTCCTGGAAGGACAGGACATCTCGTTTTTGTCTTAATTTTCTTCATTTGAATTCAAAAACTTATTTTCCATCCGGTATACCTAAATTTTCAAACTTGCTTTATTCATTTAGAAATTATCAACTGATATTCTAAAATAAAAATGTTGTTTCGGCTGTGTTCTGAAGACGACCCTGGGGGGAGGTTGCCCCGGCAAGAGGGTGGAATTTGCGTACACACCGACAAAGCTGCCTCACTTCCTCTCGCTAACCAGCAAAGTGCAAGTCCTGGCAGCCGAGAATATGCACGGAGATCGGAGTTTGAAGTAATGGGTAATTAACTGCAAAAATTTTAAAGACGGAAATGTCAGCCAGCCAATAAAAACCCATGGTATATCAACCAAAAAAAGTCATCTTCCTCAACACGATGTCTCGAAATTATCAAACGGTCTTCCGAGAGTCATAAAAATTAACTAGAGAGAATTAATGGTCTATTTATATTTGGGTGGGGTGGTTACCGTTTTACATAATGAGGATCAGAAAGGAAATTGTTAGATGGATCGCAAAATAATTCATGAATTACAGAATATGTAACTGTCTGATATACAGCTAGCAAACAATAATTTTTCAACAAATATGAATATAGTTATTAATGTACAAAGGACGAAAAACTGTCTATTATAGTCGAGCCTGAAAATTGATAGCTGAGGCTAGCAAGCAGGCGAGATACTGGACAGTGTTTCGCCGAGGTGCATATTACATTTTTCCGTTGACATTCGTCCGCAAACATTTTTCGTCCTCTAACACTTTTCGTCCGCAAACACTTTTCATTCGCAAACACTTTTCGTCCGCAAACACTTTTCGTCCTCTAACACTTTTCGTCCGCAAACACTTTTCGCCCGCAAACACTTTTAGTCCGTATCATAGTGACCACAGCGGAGGAAAAGCGTTTTCTTGTAATTTTGAATCCAGAGTTGTGCAAGAGATTCCTCTCAACAGGAAATAGGTGTATCAAAAGATTATGCTTACTTATAAGGGTAGGGGAGCCCAAACTGGATTATGGAGCTAAAAGCTAATTAATTTTTAAATGAATTGTTCCGCGAAAGTGGATTATAAAATTCCCAATCCCTTACAAGTGTAACCGTAAAGATGATTAATGGCGAAACTGAATGCAATTTGCTTATGGCGATGAGAATCACCCGTTCGAATCATCCCCGAGCTCAACGATGTGATGAACATAGATGTTTCGGTACCGAGATGATAGTATTATTAATAGTTGTTGTCTGCTTTCCGGTTATGTGCAAGTCATTCTACGTCACTTCGCTCCCGTTTGTTTTTCGTGATCGATACCGCTAACATCTCGTGTCATCGCGAAACGACCCATCCTCTTCATCTTCGCCAGTGGCGTATTGAAGGGCTAGCCCCGAACTTATGTCGAAAATGGCGGCTCCTATGCCAAAGGCAATGAGTCATAGTGTCAAAGGTATCTCTGAAATGAAGTACACGTCCGCCAAATTTGAACTGACGACTTACATTTGTTATCGTCAGGTTGTCACTAAGAACCCTTACTAAGCAACTGTCAATAGGTTGCTCTTAGCCCCTTAGCCTCTTCAATACCTCAGAAAATATTTTGCATTCATAACCATCGAAATAATTACAACTGGTTTTTTAAAACTAGTTAATTATTCGACCATATTTTGGTTTGAAGGGTTCGGCAAGCTTGGCTATCAGCCGAAGTGCAGGTAGTTCTCTGTAGGACCTCTCTATTCCTAGTTGTCAGGTCTATCTCTCATCTCGTATGATGGTAGTGTATGTTCTATCAAATGAGTGAGTAAGAGTAATTTTGTCCGACTGCATGTGGAATGTGTCGGTTCTTATGACCTCCATTATATTGGTGTGGCCTAGGTTATTGCCCCTCCATTAGCCAACGCACTTCATTCTGGAGGTTTCTACCCCCGTCTCTGCTGCAATATGCAAATGCATAAGGAGGAGATTCAAATCACCACCAGACCAATCTTAGATGAACTGAAAATAGCACCATTGACCTCGAACATGACCAGTCTTTGATAACTAGGCAGCGTCTGGTTATCACTTGTTCAACCTTTGGTGTGGCCTAGGTTATTGCCCCTCCATTAGCCAACGCACTTCATTCTGGAGGTTTCTACCCCCGCCTCTGCTGCAATATGCAAATGCATAAGGAGGAGATTCAAATCACCACCAGACCAATCGTAGATGAACTGAAAATAGCACCATTGACCTCGAACATGACCAGTCTTTGATAACTAGGCAGAGTCTGGTTATCACTTGTTCAACCTTTGGTCACCTCCATTATATTGGTGTGGCCTAGGTTATTGCCCCTCCATTAGCCAACGCACTTCATTCTGGAGGCTTCTACCCCCGCCTCTGCTGCAATATGCAAATGCATAAGGAGGAGATTCAAATCACCACCAGACCAATCGTAGATGAACTGAAAATAGCACCATTGACCTCGAGCATGACCAGTCTTTGATAACTAGGCAGCGTCTGGTTATCACTTGTTCAACCTTTGGTCAGCACCATTATATTGCAATCTGCTTCTTCGTTACCTTTAATTTTTGTGTGACCTGGCACCCACTTCAGGGTGACCTGATTGTTTGCTAACAGTTATCTCAGGGATTTTTTAGAGTCGCAAGTCAGCTTAGACTCACAGGTGTATGACCTCAGAGCTTTTAGTGCTGCTTGGCTATCTTAGAGTATATAGATTTCTGCCAATCGAGTGCCTCTTTCAAGGCATTCCTGGACACATAATTCTATAGCATGTACTTCTGTTTGGAAGGTGGTTTGGGTGTTACCAAGGGGTTTTGAGAGCCTGAAATTTGGTCCTGTAACGCCCACTCCAACCCATTCATCCATCTTAGATCCATCTGTGTACCACACTGATGCATCCCTTCCCAGTTGAGGTCCGTTCTCTGTGCATATTTGGTGGCTGTTCCTAACTGGCATGAAATCTGTCGGTTTAGGCATGGCTTCTAGGGATATATGTTCCAAAATCTTTGAGTGTCCGATCAGATTTAGTTTTTTGTCTGGCTCAGTCTGAAGGCACTGTTTGCTGCTTCTTTCATTACACATAGATGCCATGGCGGAAGGTTTAGCGTTATATTTCAGTCTTATATTCGCAAAAAATGCATTTTTTGTCAACGTCTCCAGAATATTTTATTTCTTTCCCATAATCTTCTCAATCCCACTTCTGAATCAAAACAAAAATTCACCGATACACCATCATACATTCCACAAAATATATATTCTACCCCACTGTTCTGCCATATCTCTTATAAGTCATGTATCACCGGCAGATACCGCAACTTCAAGTTTAGTGTGTTGCCGAAGTTGCCATAAAATGTAAATTTGCGAGTGGATGTATATATTATCTTCGTGAATGACTTTCTCTTGGTGTTATTGAAATTCGTCAATGTTTTCATTGCTTTGATTTTTATTGGTTATGACTTCGAGAAGTAGTTTTATGGAAATAGAGTGCAATTCGTCATATTCTCACCATACAATGTGACAATAGAGCTGTAAAAAATTGTGTCATTGGATATTTAGAGACTTTGCTCTCAACTGTTCATTTTGTGAATCTAAGAAGTCTTGCTAGCACTAGTTCTGATGAGTCATTATTTTAGACTTTCGTTTGGTAATGATTTTGCTCCAACCACTTTGACTACCCAAACCAATTTCATCTAGAAATTTGAAAGAAAGTAATAATTTAAGGATCAAATGACTTACTTATATAAGGAAATTTAATCCATATTATCATAGTTGCTCTTTCCTCGTAGATCAGATTGTAGTTCCCAATATTGAACGTACTCTACTGACGAAGTCAAAGTAAACTGAAGCCACCACTGAACTAGTCTAGTGATCATTCCATCTAACGTTCAATATTATAAACTACAATCTGATCTACGAGGTAGGAGCAGCGAAGTATGATTATGATATAATATTAATAATTTTAAATTTTCAATACAAAAATGAGTCACCCGGTATACTGGTACATTAACAGAAAAATTATGCCAATGCCGCATCCCTTCAACAAAGGAGACCGCTAAAACAAGATTTGTTTTGACCTTTGAACTGCAAGCCGCGTGCCGATCGTGAACTATATGTGGCCTGTGACCGCCCCTTGTTTGGTCGCGCCCGCTTGCGGGGCACGGACTGCACTCCTGCTAGGATCCAGTTCCCGGAACCAATGGTGTTCTTACCTAGTTCACACCATCTTGGATTTGATTGAACATTACTGGCTGCTTGGCTATCTAACATAATGATAACCTTTTATATGCGAACATTTCTTTCTATACTGAACTAGACGCATTTTCCTATGGCTCATATTTCCGCTTAGAAAATGCCAAGGGATTTGCCTAGAGTTACGGAATTTTTGGTTCCAATCCCATATACTTGTATTCCAATTTCTTCTGCTAGGAATCGCACGATAAAAGGTAAGACTTCGTTAATCCTTGGCTCGAACAAGTTTCGACTTTTGAAGGCTGCCGTTCGTAAGGGGGCGACAGTTGGTTAACGGAAAAAAACAATTTTAACAAAACAACAATTTTTTTTCTGTTGTTCTGGATCCGTTTGTGTACCATTTGATGGCACTTCTCTTGAGTTTCGGGATATTGGTAAGTATGGATGGTGACTGATGCGCTGCGACCTGATTAGATCTATTGTGCCCCATCTTCCTCTGCTATCATAAGGTGTTCTTGTTTACAGCAGCCCTTCAAGCCTCAAGCCTTCAGGAATTTTAGGATTTTGAGGGGGTCTACTTGTGGTATTTCTCCCACAGTCAGCTGGTGTGATCCCAGTATATTCAATCTTTCACGATGTACAGCGTAACACTCCATCAATATATGGTGGGGTGTTTCTGGATGTGCTGCCTTCCTCCAAGCCTAGCTTCCTCAGGTGTTCTTCGAGTCAGCAATGCCCCGTTAGAAATCCCGTGATTGTCTTTAGACTAGTTTTGCTGAGGTTAATCAGTGTCTTCGATCTTGCTCGGTTGAAATTGCCGAGGAGATCTTTGCCCTGTTGCTCTCATTGCTTCTTCAGCTGCATTGAGTTCTTTTAGGAAGTAAGATTTTTCAAGCCCGCAGAATGGTTCTGGCCCGATCGGGGGCGTTGCTGCGCCTTTCCGTTCCAGGGTGTCTGCTTGTTCATTGCCCTCCACTCCGACGTGTCCCGGCACCTAGAGGAGGATCACCTTATTGTTCCGGCCTAGATCTAAATTTGTCTAGGCATTCCCGAACCATCTTCGAGTTGATGTTAGAAGAGCTCAACGCTTTGATGGATATTGAATTATTTCAAAAAGCTATCCTTTTCTATCATATATAAGCCAGGTTTGGTAATTTCCAGAGAGGAGCCGAAACTTACGTTCGGTGGTTTTCTCTCTGGTCTAACGGTCGTCGGGCGCATTCTCATTGCACCTGTTTTGTACACGTAGGCTAGTCTTTGGATTTTAGATACATTCGCCCTTGTACTAGTTTGCTTCGTGCTATGGCCTCAGACCATTGCCCAGTAAATGATGGTCGGTCTCGTATAGACGTGTATGTACTTCCACTGCAGGGTCTTTGGGTTACATACCCAGTCCTTTACGCAGAGTTTCTGTACACCATTAGAGCTTTCGTTGCTCAGTTTGTTACTTCCTGTTCGTACTTATTTGAGGTGAGTTTATTATCTAGTATTAGTCCCAGATATTTGACTTCTGGTTTCCATTCAATTCTAGTTCGATGGCTTAGAGGTTAATGTCTCCTTTCCATGCGAAGGCAACTAGGGTAGTCTTGGTGGGGTTGATATATCGAGTGACATCATTCTTCAGTGTAGTCTAGAACTCTCTGAACCATATCACAGATAATACTCTCGATTGTGCTTCTCACGATCATGACTATGTCATCTGCATAGCCCTCTTGCAAATTAACAATTTGAAAATCACAGTTGTCAGTTGTCAGTTGTCAGTTGTCAGTTGTCAGTTGTCAATTACAATTGTCACTTTATAAGTGACAAATATCAATTTTAAAGTAACCATTGTCAGTTTGAAAGTGACAATCGTGGAGATATAAACTAAAATATTATCCTGATACGCCGTTATAGTATTTTCCGAACGTTTCGAATTATCGTCACCGATCGTAATATCGAACATCAAACCCAAAACCCTCGCAGTCGAATACGCAACGAACGCATCGCAGATATAAAACTGAAACATCACCGCGCCAGACGGGGTATCATTTTTCAAAGCGGTAATCGGCATTCGTAGGGGTGTTCGTGTGAGGAAAGCTCCAAGATGACGGTGCAAATTCGGACCCCTCTCTCGAGTGTAATGAATTGATCCGCGCGTTGGCCCCAACTGACCAGAGCTCACGGCACTTCGCGAACTCTCACCTCTCCAATCTGCGAGTCGGCTTATCCTGTTATTCGACTGATTTTCCGAAGACGAATTTCCTTTTGATATTGTTTTTTATGGGCCGTTTTGTTAATTTATCCTTCGTTCGAATTAATTTGTTTTTATGAACGACACACATCTCAGCACAAGTAGCACAATTATAATGGGACAATATGGGTACATAATTGTGACAATTCAAGAAAAAGAAGCTACCCAAAACACCAAAACTACGTCACTTTCACTGGATGACGCTACACAAAGTTAGCATTTCCAAGAGATATACGCTTATTATGCTAGAGAACAAAATTGTAATCCTATTCATACCTACACTCATCTGAGTGGTTATTTTCACTCATTATCTATTTTTGCTGACCCTCTATTCTACCGACTGCAATTATCTACTAGAATTGTTTGCTTAAAATCAGAAACTACCTGGTCTAACCTACTTCTTTCGTATTTGATGACACTTGGATTAAGGACTACATTGATATATACTTAAACAACATATTTGGAAACGAGAAAAAAATTATTATTAGTAAAATAATGAATAATAATAAAGTACACACGTTCGTAAAAACGCCCACCAAATGTATGTTTGACTAGCAATCGATTTAAAATTGGGTCAGCGTATAAAAAAAAGATTGATTTTATCGAATATAATATAGAAAAAAATTAGCAACATTTTTGGCTGGAAAATGGCACCTGCAACCTCTAGATAACATTTTCATTCGACGACCAAATCGAGATAGAGCAATTCTGCGAACGCCAATCGATTCAACATGCCGAATTTAGTATTTGCTGAAATTTTCAAGTAGATCGGCATATAATTAATTTTCAGCTGAAAAAACATCAAAGGGTTTTATACCTTAAAAATAGCCAAAAATCCAAAGTCATCAAATTCACTCGAAATTACCACCGATATACTCGAAATTTTATGCTGATTCCGAAAATGTATGATTTGAATATGTTCGGATACACAGTGTACCATAAAACAAAGATAAATGTGCAACAAACATTGTAACGCATGACTCCTGCCTCCTAGCACACAAAACCACCTTTAACTCCTACAATCGAACTGTTAGGCCAGCAAACAATAACATCCTCTTGTAGGAAATTTTCTTAACTTTCTTTCTATATACCTATATATTTAACGAATGTGTCTTGTTATGGTCGCAAAATGCGATAAATGTAAAAGGTGCGCTAGGATCCGCCATCCTAGCACACAAAACTGCATTTAACTCCTACAAGCGAACTGTTAGGCCAGCAAACAATAACATCCTCTTGTAGGAAATTTTCTTAACTTTCTTTCTATATACCTATGTATTTAACGAATGTGTCTTGTTATGGTCGCAAAATGCGATAAATGTAAAAGGTGCGCTAGGATCCGCCATCCTAGCACACAAAACTGCATTTAACTCCTACAAGCGAACTGTTAGGCCAGCAAACAATAACATCCTCTTGTAGGAAATTTTCTTAGCCTTCTTTCCATATACCTATGTATTTAACGAATGTGTCTCGTTATGGTCGCAAAATGCGATAAATGTAAAAGGTGCGCTAGGATCCGCCATCGTAGCACACAAAACCACCTTTAACTCCTACAAGCGAACTGTTAGGCCAGCAAACAATAACATCCTCTTGTAGGAAATTTTCTTAGCCTTCTTTCCATATACCTATGTATTTAACGAATGTGTCTTGTGATGGTCGCAAAATGCGATAAATGTAAAAGGTGCGCTAGGATCCGCCATCCTAGCACACAAAACTGCATTTAACTCCTACAAGCGAACTGTTAGGCCAGCAAACAATAACATCCTCTTGTAGGAAATTTTCTTAGCCTTCTTTCCATATACCTATGTATTTAACGAATGTGTCTCGTTATGGTCGCAAAATGCGATAAATGTAAAAGGTGCGCTAGGATCCTATCCTAGCACATAAAACCGCAAAAAAAATACTTCCGAAAGTTCTAAAATGTCTTCAATATCTTTCTCGTCTACGCCATCATTTCAATAGTCAATTGGTGGCTTGGGGGGGCTGCAGCCCCAAAGCCCCCCTGGCTGCGCCAATACTGTGGTAGATGTAATAATGAATAGTGTAGACCCGATCCTTCATCGCAAAGTAGAAAAAGTACAACTGGTTATAAATCCGTGGGAAATAATCGATGCACTACTAACACGTGTTAAATTTGCAATCATTGGCCAATACCTTGCAATCTTCCTTACTTCGCGGCAGCCCGTTAAAGGACGCATTCAACTGTCAGCTGTGACAGAACACTCTAATAATTGTTCCTCGTACGGTAAATTGGGCCATTAATCAAATCTTCTTCGAACATCTCCTACAGAAAAATTACTATCTTTCCACGTTGGTCGGGTCTGTGTTACCAGCTTATAACAACGTCAAATCAAACGCATTTTGAAAAATTAAAACGAATTAATTATAGACGTCTGGGATGTAATATGAGAATTTTTTAATATGTTCCGCTTTAAAGATGGGTTTTTGTTTATGCTTGTTTGTTACAGTCATTTTACTTTACGTCAATATGCCGGGTGCGATGTAATTAAAACTTGATTTTTTTTTGAGTGGTTTTGGAATTATTAATGACTTTAATAAGTGGACGAGGAAAACAAAAAATACGTTTTGTAGTGGCTGGGTTGTGGTACTACTGAGAAATGGTATTAGATATAACACTTATCTCAGCAAAATTTCATTGAGGGTCTCTGAAAGTTCACCTTTTCTGAACGAAATGGTTGACTTTCTACAGGGTGTAATCTAACTTCTTGCACTCCCGTGAAGGACAGATGTATAATGCTATTTTATAACGAATGGCAGGTGTGAAAAATTTGAAAAAAAACTTTTTTGGAATTTTTTAATTTTGTTGAAAAATTCCTTCCGTTTACTCGTACCGACGCATTTACTTGAAATATTCAGTTGTCAGATATTGTTTAAACACTTTGTATGTCTTACCTAGTAATTTCTTAAGAGAAAAGTATTTTGCAATTAAAAGAGTGTGTATAAATACGTTGAAGGCAGAGAAAATGAGGCGGGTTATAGTAATTTTCAAGCGTGTTGCGTACATTATTTTTTCGGCAACCATGTAGAATAAATATCAAATCAATGAGACACATTTAGTCTAAGATGTTACAAGGGAGCTGGCCCCTTGGCCTAATCCACTGCGACCTTTTCAGATCTATTGTGGAGGCTCCGATTGCTTATAGCACATCATCTAGCTTCGTCCATTTCATTAGACTGAGCAGATTTGATAATGGCCTCTCGAGATAGCTTTCCGCTCTTGGTTTTTCATCTCCAAGTTGTAGAAACCGCACCCTCGCTAGTCCTTCGCACTGGCACATTACATGTATTGCGGTTTTCTTCTTCTTCCTGGCAGAACCTGCAAATTGCTTCTTCCGCCAGACCTATAATATTCATATGCCTGTTAAGCCTACAATGGCCTGTCAGCAGACCTACTACTTGTCTGACGATCCTCCTTTTATAGCTGAGAAGTTGCGTCGTGAATTTTGGCGAGCGTCTTTTGATGAACTCCTTGGCCTGTCTCAATCCTGGTCGGGTTTCCCACCAATCTTGAGATTTGTTTTGTACCCACTGTTTGGTGTGGGCTTTTGTGGTGGGTTTTGCTACGCCGCAGAAGGGTTCCGGCCCAATGAGCGCTGCCGAAGAGCCTTCTCTGGCTAGTGTGTCGGCCCGCTCATTGCCCAGGTGTCCCTCGTGGACTGGCACCCAAGTCTAAGAGACCTTCACCCATCTCTTAGCCGGGTGAAATATACTTTTTTGACCGCCCCCCCCCCTCATCGTCAGCAAAAGTAAGCAAAGCTCTTACCCCCCCTCCTATGCTTACTTAAACATTTATATAAGTATTTTTGCGTTCGATTATTAACCTCGTCGAGTAGAATTCATGGAATTGCGTTCGAAAATCGTGTAGTTGTGTTTATTCAACTTTATAAGACACCAAATTAACTCTTCAAAATAGGTAGGTAGATACAGGAACAGTCGGTTTAAAAGTGAGAATTTATAATATAGTTTATACTTTTCCTGAAAAGTTGCAGAGGGTTTTGCCAACTGAATTTCCCCAATAATTCTCTAAATTTCTCGTATTCGTAATATAAATAGCATATATATGTAAGAAAAATTATAAAATTTTCTACTATTGGTACGAAAGTTCTGTCCGAGGTGGTTGACGACTTTTGGAGTGAGTAGTTTCATTTAATTCATGTATAAAAAATCTCATATGCCACAGTTCAATTGTCACTTTGACAAAGGCAAAAGTTAGCTTTAACTTTTACAGCGACAAATACACTAGTGGTTTTTTACGGCCTAGTCCGGGAAGAACGTTCTTCCCGGACTCGGCTGGGAAGTGCTTCATTCTCAAAGAAAAAGAGTTGACGGTTGATGGACGGATTTTATTTTTCTTTTATTTTTCTGATATGAATAATTCATAGCTTTTAATGACTTTTAACTTCTTTTTATGTTGTTAAAGTTCTATTTTTCAACATAAAGGTAGTATATCAAGTTAACTTCGAATAGTTTTGTAATTGAAGCCATGTTGATTTGTGATATCCTTCGATCTATATATCTATATATAGTTGATCGTATTTTAATGTAGTCTTGTTGTTTTGTTGTTCTAATGAATTCAATTCTATGTAGATACCTTTACCTATCTTGTTTCAACTGACCTTGTGTCAATAATATAATAGGTTTCAAACGCATGCGATGCATCATTGTTTTGTTATATCGGCTTTGTTCTTTTTAAATATTTTCATGCCATTTGAAACAGGATAAGTTCGTTGATACGTTCTAATGTTTTCTTTCGATGTGTTCTAATATTCCTGGAAATCATGGACGTCCCAAGAACAGGATGAAATTTTTCATCTAACTCTGAACAGAATAGTTATAA
The DNA here is from genome assembly GCA_958298965.1 of Chrysolina haemoptera. Taxonomy (NCBI): domain Eukaryota; kingdom Metazoa; phylum Arthropoda; class Insecta; order Coleoptera; family Chrysomelidae; genus Chrysolina; species Chrysolina haemoptera. Next base: position 4,959,105 of record OY282603.1, on the reverse strand, counting down.
ACCACAACAAAAATATTCAGCAACTTCTCCAAAACTCACAAAATCTTCAGCAGTTTCTTTCAATTCAATGTCCGGCACCGATTACAAGCAAATGTTGGACTACAAATCTTTGGCCAACGCCCCGGGTCGTTAAACACATGTCGATATAGAAAGAAAGCTTAGAAAATTTCCTACAAGATAATGTTATCGTTTTCTTGCCTATCAGTTCAATTTCAGATGTTATAGGGGGTTGTGTGTGCTAGGATACCGGAACGTGGCGCACCTTTCACATTTTTCGTATTTTTCGACCATAAGAAGACACATTCATTAAACACATATCTATATAGAAAGAAAGCTAAGAAAATTTCCTACAAAATGATGTTATCGTTTTCTTGCCTATCAGTTCAATTTTAGATGTTATAGAGGGTTGTGTGTTCTAGGATACCGGAACGTGGCGAACCATTTACATTTTTCGTATTTTTCGACCATAAGAAGACACATTCGTTAAGCACATGTCGGTATAGAAAGAAAGCTTAGAAAATTTTCTACAAGATGATGTTATCGTTTTCTTGCCTATCAGTTCAATTTCAGATGTTATAGGAGGTTGTGTGTGCTAGGATACCGGAACGTGGCGAACCTTTTACATTTTTCTTGTTTTTCGGCCATAAGGAGACACATTCGTTAAACACATGTCGGTATAGAAAGAAAGCTTAGAAAATTTCCTACATGATGATGTTATCGTTTCCTTGCCTATCATTTAGTTTTTGGATGTTTCAGCTCTTTGGAAAACATATTGTACAGTCTTGGCCCTAGAAAACCATGTTTTCTCTGCCCTATTGTTTTAGTAATTTTAGGTATGATTATTTACCCTTTACTAAATCGCGTGTCATGATTGTGGGTGATTTTTGATTGTAGATATCAAAATTTGATCTTATGTTGTTGGTGTATAAGTGCCTTATAATATAGTTGCCTGATATCCATGACTTGGCTCTCGGAAAATAAGTTGTCGCTAGGGTATCGATAATGCTTGCCAAGTATGATTTTGAGTATCCATTTTCCAATTCATATTAAAAATATCACGATTTTTAGGGGAAACTGAGTTAATGCAGGACTGTATTGAGCTTTAGAAATCCGTTGTTGAAGGCCATGAAAGAAAAAGAAAAAAATACACCAATAACTCCATTGAACAAGGCGGAAAATAATTTATTAAAAAAAAAACATTATCAGCTGTACAGGAATAAATTGAACACAGTAATCATAATAACGAAGAAAACGTATTACCAAACACCAATGAATAAAAGTTTGATTATCATGCGACAAGAAGTAAATATTATTTTTGTATCTAGTGCGTGAAATGTTACTTTGGTGATCGGGAACTGATTTTTTGAAAAATTTGCCCAGGAATCTAATTAGATGAGAGGGGTGAGATAATTTATAATATTTTTCGTTTCATTAGATACACTTTTATTTACTTCAAATCGTTTGGCCTTAGATGGCGCGGACCCTGCGCTGTCTACAAGGCTCCGTTATAAACATTTCGAGCTGCGGTCACATTCTAAGCACAAGTTTTTATTGCAGCTTGTTTTGCGGAACATAGTTGCCAGTCAACACAAAAATCGTCAAAGCTAAGTTTCCGTTCAACTATTTGCTTATATATCAAATAAATGAGCAGATAATTGCCGCGAAACAATTTCTGTCACTTTTCCATCTACGATATACTCTGAGCCGCTGCTTTGGAAAGGTTCCGGTTCAATTACGGACAAATCACTTAAATAAGACATAAATAATTATTCTCTAGCCGCCACTCTAGTATTATCCTGCAATCGAGGGCCTGTTTGCTGTGAATCCCCTAATTTAACTTGATGAATCCCTGTATTGTACCAGTATATATTTGAGTTGTATAATTGGTTCATTGGAACTTATTGTTGATTTTGAGGCTGTAAATAAACGAGTCGTAAATGTCCATTATTTGTCTGTACCTACCAACCCAAATATGCTAACAATACAATCATTGCTTTTCATTATAGTGGGTTTAACTTATCAAACTTTTTTTTGACTTCCACTATCTTTTTCTCCACCGAAACAACAAACGCTTGTACCAACATAGTTCATGCCGCATCTCGAAGAAGCTGCCCCAGACCCGTGGACGGACTACAGTGATTGATGATTAAAATTGTACCGTGCAAGAAACAATTATGAGCGTTCTGCGACAGCCGACAGTGGTCGGGACGTCGGGAAGGACGGCGGGGGATGTGTCCCTCGGTGCCGTTAATTAATCCCGGCTCGCCATAAATCAATCTGTAGCCGCAAGGTGACGCGTCATCATATCGACATCATTGACCTGGCCCTTCGCGATGTTTTCCACTCGTGTGGCATATGCTTCCCGGTAATAAAAATCGTTTTGGGCCCTGTCGAATTGAATACGATTGGGTTTAGCTGGATGAATAATATCGGGCATGTTTTTTCCGTGCTCTTATAATCGATTGTAATTACATTATAATAATAATAATGTTCATCCTCAAAATTGCTAAAAAAGGTGCGCAACGTTCCGGTATCCTAGCACACACAACCCCCTATAAAATCTGATATTGAACTGATAGGCAAGAAAACGATAACATTATCTTGTAGAAAATTTTCTAAGCTTTCTTTCTATATAGAGATGTGTTTAATGAATGTGTCTTCTTATGGTCGAAAAATACGAAAAATGTAAATGGTTCGCCACGTTCCGGTATCCTAGAACACACAACCCCCTATAACATCTAAAATTGAACTGAGGCAAAAAAACGATAACATCATCTTGTAGGAAATTTTCTTAGCTTCCTTTCTATATAGAGATGTGTTTAATGAATGTGTCTTCTTATGGTCGAAAAATACGAAAAATGTTAAAGGTTCGCAACGTTCCGGTATCCTAGCAGACACAACCACCTATAACATCTGAAATTGAACTGATAGGCAAAAAAACGATAACATCATCTTGTAGGAAATTTTCTTATCTTCCTTTCTATATAGAGATGTGTTTAATGAATGTGTCTTCTTATGGTCGAAAAATACGAAAAATGTAAATGGTTCGCCACGTTCCGGTATCCTAGAACACACAACCCCCTATAACATCTAAAATTGAACTGAGGCAAAAAAACGATAACATCATCTTGTAGGAAATTTTCTAAGCTTTCTTTCTATACCGACATGTGTTTAACGAATGTGTCTCCTTGTGGTCGAAAAATACGAAAAATGTAAAAGGTTCGCAACGTTCCGGTATCCTAGCACACACAACCCCCTATAACATCTGAAATTGAACTGATAAGCAAGAAAACGATAACATTATCTTGTAGAAAATTTTCTAAGCTTTCTTTCTATACCGACATGTGTTTAACGAATGTGTCTCCTTATGGTCGGAAAATACAAAAAATATAACAGGTGCGCCACGTTCCGGTATCCTAGCACACACAACCCCCTATAACATCTGAAATTGAACTGATAAGCAAGAAAACGATAACATTATCTTGTAGAAAATTTTCTAAGCTTTCTTTCTATACCGACATGTGTTTAACGAATGTGTCTCCTTATGGTCGGAAAATACAAAAAATATAACAGGTGCGCCACGTTCCGGTATCCTAGCACACACAACCACCTTTAACATCTAAAAAAGAAATGATAGGCAAGGAAACGATAACATCATCTTGTAGGAAATTTTCTAAGCTTTCTTCCTATACAGACATGTGTGTAACGAATGTGTCTCCTTGTGGTCGAAAAATACGAAAAATGTAAAAGGTTCGCAACGTTCCGGTATCCTAGCACACACAACCACCTATAACATCTAAAACTGAACTGATAGACAAGAAAACGATAACATCGTCTTGTAGGAAATTTTCTTAGCTTCCTTTCTATATAGACATGTATTCAATGAATGTGTCTTCTTATGGTCGAAAAATCGAAAAATGTAAAAGGTTCGCAACGTTCCGGTATCCTAGCACACAAAACCCCCTATAACATCTGAAATTGAACTGATAGGCAAGAAAACGATAACATTATCTTGTAGAAAATTTTCTAAGCTTTCTTTCTATACCGACATGTGTTTAACGAATGTGTCTCCTTATGGTCGAAAAATACGAAAAATATAAAAGGTGCACAACGTTTCGGTATCCTAGCACACACAACCACCTATAACATCTATAAAGAAGTGGATATTCAGCCCCACAAGATCTACAATACATAAACTGATTGATATTAAGAATAATCAAAAAACTTAAGTATTTCATTTTTGTTTTTCCCGTCAATTGAGATAAAATCATTCAAATGTTTTTGTCAATACTTTTCATCGCTATCAAAAGATAAAAAAAAACAAAGTTTCTCAAATATGACCCCCTTTTTTGTCCTGTTACTACTAAACCGCTATCTAATAACTATTCGTTGAAAATGTTTCTCGTATTAAGTATATTGTATTCGTATGACATTTTTTTATGATTTACATAGACTAGTCCACGCGCGGATTGATTTCCTTGTGTTGCCATTGTTTGTTCATGTGACTACTGTATATGTTTATTTTTCTATGCTTTAAGTCATTATTGGCGATACAGAAGGGTTCAAAGTTTGATTTTTACGAATAAACATTATTATTATTATTCACATCTTGCATTATACATGTGGACGCAGTCCTTCACCGACCTCCGCCACTTAACAATGCTAAACATCGCGATGGGACCGTCCGTCGGTGCCCAGCGGGAGAGCCCTTACGCCGACGGGAGGGCCCGTTAACACGACGAACGCACGTCGGCGTCACGAGACGCCGCGACGGGATGAATTATGGCCGCGCTCGACATCCGACACTCCATTTACAGATGATTCTGGTGAGCCACTGCCCGCTCGGCCACTTCATCTTCCGCAACATTGTAAGCACGTCGTTAATGCCTCGTCAATTGCCCTCCTGCTAAACGTCTTGATAACACACCATTTGTTAAGTTTATTGGTTTATTTATCGATGGTTGTTTGTCGGCTCGTCTGATGGTCGGCTCTTACGCCGCACGATTCGTCTGAAGGGATGATTTGAGGTGAGACTCTGTGAGGGTGGAAGTGAGCGAATTTGACACAATCCCACTTCTGTATCCCACTTCTGAATTATAAAAATTTTAGACGAAGGAGAGGTAATAGACTCTGCCAACAACGTTAAAACAGATGAAGCACTGCAATAACGTAATTCTGGGCCATTTAGGCGGCTGTTGGGGTAGTTCTTATGGCCCCGGTGGCACTCAGTCATGCTTGTCTTCGCAGTCCTCCGAGCCGTCGAACCATTCCTACCTGCTTGGTCTTTGGCCACCATACCACCAAACCATACATTATCATTGGTCTGATAACTCTGGCATAGAGCCATATGTACTCGTTTTTTGTTTTAGCCCCCAATTCTTTCCGCACATTTTCCTGCACAGACTGAAGGCTAACTGTACTTTTTTTCTATAAATTTTTTTAGGTGTTGCTTCCAAGTTAACTTATGGTCAAAGATTACTTCTGAATATTTTGCCTCTTGGGCAAATGGAATTTCTATCCCGTTCGGTAAAGGAGACCTAAGTCCGTCCAGTTCTTTTTTGTTTTGGACTACTCTGGTTTAATGAGGGGTTCACTGCACACCCATATTGGGACAATATTGTGAAAATATTGGCAAAATATTCCAATAATAATATTGGCAACATTCGGCGTTGGTCCAATATTTAAAAAATAATATTGTTCTAATATTCTCGAAGCAATATTGGCCTCAAAATATTAGGCGATATTAGTACAATATCGCTGTAGCACACTTACATTGGAATAATATTGGTAAAATATTAAAACGTAATATTGCCGAGATAAAATTATAATTATTTCGGGATATTGGCACAATATTACTAGGACATTATACAAATAATATTAGTGAAATATTGAAGAAGCAATATTGGTCCCAAAATATTTGGGGATATTGGTACAATATCATTTGCATATATTGGTAAAATATTCAAAGTGAATATGTTGCCTTGGAAACATTGATGAAATATTTCCAGAAAATGTCGAATAAAATTTAAAAATTCTACAATTTCGTTCCTACTTCAATTTACCACTTAGTAGATTGACTTGTAAACGCAATGTGAGAAGCCTTATTTAATATATGTTACTATGATTCAGCTGTTGTTCCATATGTGGCGCCACCTAGCGGTTTCTTACCCAAGTTTAATCATTCTTTACTTCAATATTGTGTATTGAATATTCGGCCAATATTCAAATTTCAATCCTAGTGTATGTATTTTGTAATATTGTATTAATATTGTCTTCCAAATATTGGCGTAAGGTTTTCGTAACAATATCAATCAATATAGGGTCAATATAATTTTTAGAATATGGATTAAGATTTTCCCCTGTCAGCTGAAATAAGCCAATTTACAAATAGTCCTTGGCCCGAACGGTTCGTCGTAGAAAAAAACGTGTTTAGTAAAATTTGTAGAAAATGTTACGCTCTTTCATTACTAAAAGGAAGGTTATTAACGAAAAATTTGTAGTTTTCAACTTATAAGCAATAAACCGCAGAAGAAAGAGATTTTTCAGGTTTTTTGCAATTTTTTAATGTTCCGTCACTAAAATTTGTTAGCAAACCTCAGATTCGGATTCAGGACCCCAAAACACATAGAGAATGAAAGTAACCAAAACTACCCCAAAACTTTCTTGGTAGAAATACAATTTGATCAGATTTCTGTATAGTAGGTAATGTTGCTATTCTACTCTTTCGTGACAGAAATAGTTATTCACTTAACAAGTGCGGAAAGTAGTACTTTTCCACACGCGACAGCAGTTGCACGAACGACGCGGAGCGGAGTTCGGGCAAGCCGTTAAGGGCGGAAAAGACATTTTCCGTAAGAGTTAAGTACAATATTCTTATTTATGATAAAACAAGGTTTTTAATGAACAAGTTTTTATAATAATGCTATAAAATGACTAATAAGACAGAATAGTTACATGGATCATTTAGTTAGTCCTAAATATCCTCATTTTCAACAATACAAAAATCTTGCGGAAAAGTAAAAATCGTACGGAAAAGTACAACTTTCAAAACGAGAAATCGTGCGGAAAAGTTAATTTTCCGCACGCTCGTAGGAAAATGAATGAAAGTACTCAATAAATCACGTACCGTTGGCACTATTATGTGAAGTTCAATGTTTAGATTTTATGTGGCGATTTTCAAAGAGTAATATTTTTTTTTTCGAGATTTAGTTGGCAAATGTCAGAATTCCATTTTCTTTCCTGTTTATAGATCGGTTTGACATGATGTTCGAGTATATACCAACCAGCCGTTTGGTATCGATACGCACCTTGATTAAAAAAACCTACCCCTTGTTTCGTATTCGAGTGCGATTACACCCCGGCGAAACAAAACCACCCCGAGCATACACTTATATCCCACGAAAATGTATCTGTCGCCTGTGCTCACCGTACCCGAGCAGGATCCAATTTAAAGGATTCCGCGAACACTAAATCCGTCTCAAATTAGAGATAACTCCTCGGTAATCCTCGTTTCAACTACTCATTGGCTGCCTTGTACCCATATCTCGACCTATCCCTCTTCATTACCTTGCCAGCATAATCCCGCTCAGTTTCCCTCCTTGTTCTCTAGCCGATGTTATCCGGCCCGAAAACAAAACTCCACTTCCAATGTGTATGCGGAATTTTACTATAATTCGACATTGATGGAGGTTTAGTATGCATTGGGTGTTTCGGTAATTTGGAGTTGCATCGCTATTGAAAAGGGTTTCGAAAGTTTCGGAGCTCTTTTGAGCTGCTCCAGTTAGGGGAGCAGCTCAACAAGAGAGTTACGTAGCTGATAAAATTTATGTAGATTTATATATATACGAAATATTTCAATCTGTTGATTTCCGGGTATTGCCGTGGTCTTCTTTATTTAAAGTCTACAAACCTTTTAACTGCAAATGCGGCACTCATCTTCATTAGCGTGGTCGAAGTACTATTTATTTATTTATTTATTTACAACTTCGGCCACTCAACAGAACATAAAGTTCCAATTATAGAGTCGCACAAAAAAAATAACAAGATTTATGGTATGATAATGATAAAAAATGAGAATACAGTTTACCTTACCTATTGCCTGGTTTGTCTCTACAGGAATATCTAATTTTTGACAGGGGTAAGTGAAATAGGTCAACATTAGAAAAGGTGGAATTGTATATTTGTTGTATACGTGATATAGGAGTGTTCGAAAAATAATTACTATTACCTGGAGATAACTTGAACAAATCATTATTGCGCATGGGATATACATTTGCCTTGAAAGATAACTTTTCCAAACAATATTCTGAATCAATTTTATTATTCAATAATTTACTAAGAAAAATTACGTAGGCAATTTTCCGTCTGCTTTCTAGTTCATCAATTTTGTATATTTTTAAACTAGTAGTACATGGAGAAAAGCTTTGATTAACTCTAAATTTGAAATTTAGGAAGCGTCTTTTGAACCTGTTCTATTCCATTTATGTGCTTTTGATAAAAAGGATTCCACACCATTGTTGCGTACTCGAGATGGCTTCGGACAATGGAATTATATAAGATTATGCAAGTTTTGGGTTTTTTAAAATCCTTACAGTTCCTGAGTAAAAAGCCAAGATTTCTCAATGCTTTTTCAACCACATAGTCGATGTGATTTTCAAACGACAATTTTTGATCAAGAATTACGCCTAGATCGTTCATTTGATGAACTTTTTTCAGAGGTGAACCATCTATTTCGTGCAATCAAAATTTTGTTTTTTTCGAGAAAATGTTATAGACGAGCATTTGTTAGCATTAAGGTGAAGCTTATTAGAATGGCAGTAATCAAATAGGCGATCAATATCTTGTTGAAGAAGTACTTGCCGTATTTGGTGTCTTATTGGATTATAAACCTTCGGCGTATAATAAATAATGGCTGTTTTGAAAGCAAGAGCCAATATCATTTATGAAAATTGAGAACATCAATGTTCAAACATTGTTGGTGCTAGAGCGGGTCCCTGCGGGACACCAGAATAAAAAATGTCGGCAATCATAGTTTTTGTACAATATGAAAACCAAATATAACATAAAAATCTCACGAAAATACAAAACATTAAGCCAATGCATGTTTCCACGATATGCAACAAGAATAGTCGTCCAGAGAACATATAATTATTCTACTAACCGGCTCTATAATTACTTACTTTTGGAAATCAGAACAGGACCAACAACATTTTCATATAAAAAAGTAAAATGTCTCATTTTAGTGCCAGACTTGTTATTATACATCGATTAATCGATCCTACGTTCACATTAGCTTCAAAGTAATTTCAGCATCACTATATTTACCAAAAGTTCCACTATACACTAGTCACTCACTTTTCATGGTGGTATAAGTTTGTTTTTTTTTTTCAACATATATTTTGAACGAATGGATTCCGTGATGTTGTCATTTAGCATTATTTTGCCTTTTTTCTTCTCATTTCAAAAATATCTGATATTTATTTTCTCCACTGACCTGTTAATATCATCTTTCATTATACAGTGTCCGCCAAAAACGTGGAACCATATGGGAAACTTTTTTATTACCGATTTCACAAAAAAAAATGTGGTTGAAGTTGGTATCATCGGGAAACTCATAATGGATTATTGAAAATTTATGTCAGTTTCATATTTCTGAAAAAAAAATTTTTTTTTCGAAAACTCATCAGGGATAAAGTACCTCTATTTTTCAAAATATGGAAAACATTTATAAGATACATTTTGTTTCCATCTCATGAACTATTCAGACTTTGAAGAGATTCTGATGGAGCTGATTTATCATTTCATTCACATCCTACTGATACGTCATCGTCTCACCTTTCAAACCATTCTCGATGATATATCTCTTATTTATCAATGGGTGGTATTCAAATTTACTCAATATTGTTATACAAAACGATGCTTTTGTTTCCCAAAACTAATAAATTCTTACCAAAATTAAGAAGGCAAAATATTTACATCATGCTAGTCTCTTATAGGTATTATTTGTTCCTCAAAATAACTTTTGTTAGCCAAAAATACTAAAAATACCAAAATTTCTAAATGCGTTAATTTGTTTTTTCGCTCGCAATTGAGACATATATTTCTATATTGAATTATTGAGAAAATTTCCATTTTCAACATTGCGTTGGCATTCTTCGGAAAATCGCCCTTTCAAATTACTGAAATCTCCATTCAAAATTAATCTTGAATATAATTACGTAGGGGCATATTTTTGAAAATCCACTCTTGAAAGCTGATGTTCTATTAGCAGAAAGAAAATAGGAGCGGAATAGAAGAAAAGTGAAAGAGTTAGAGAGATGTAATATTCGGAAATTCTCCAAAATTCAGCATACCTATCCACTATGTTCTCATTGCAATCTACATAGTGACGTTTCAAGATATACAGTGTGTCTCACTTCTAATGGAAACACCCCCGTATCTTCCGCAATAATTAAGGTAGAATGATGAAACTCTCAGGACAGATGAAAATAGTCAAAATGCACCTACCAGCTCAATTGGATTGGCCTTAGTGATATACACTGCCCACCACTCGCGATGGAACAACCCATTTTTACGGTAAAACATACCAGGGGGCAAAATAGGCTCGAAATTCTTTTAGATTGAGTGGAACACAATTGAAGTTTCGAGCCTATTTTGCCCCCTAGTATGTTTTGCCGTAAAATGGGTTGTTCCATCGCGAGTGGTGGGCAGTGTATATCACTTAGGCCAACCCAATTGAGGTGGTAGGTGCATTTTTACCTTTTTTATCCGTCCTGAGAGTTTTATCACTCTACCTCAATTATTACGGAAGATACGGGGGTGTTTCCATGAGAAGTAAGACACACTGTATTTGTGTCATTTTGTTGAAAGAACAACGTTCATACATCCACAAACTTGTGGATTCACCTCCGCAATGGCCATTTTCCCATCAATGTCATTTGCATATTTTCAAGTGGGATATCCGAAGAGGTTTGTTGTCCTAGGGTAGATGAACTTTGTATTGATTAGAGATCATTTTTCATTTCCAATGAATGCCATATCAGTTACTCGAAGCCTTCAAGAGCTGAATACAGTCAATGCAAGTGATAGAGGTAAATAATATTGAACAGTGGGGCTGAACTCCGAAATCATTGATTTTGCACACAATGTTGAGAGTTATGATAGTTGAGGGATATGATAATTATAGTGAAATTTCCATCAATGAGTGATATGTAAGAAGGCAAATAGTCCATCAGTTTCGTCAATCATGACCACTCACAACAAATTAATATATTTACAGTCAACGAATTATGAGTCAGTTTATTCGGTTCAACAATGGACTCGTTCTTTATATCGTCTGCCAAATTCTTCCCAATTTCAGAGAAATAGCAATTTGATCTTCAGCGGTTTCTTTTTCTTTCGTAGTAATGTTTCCCTTACAAGTTTTGATTTCAGTTATATCCTTAGTTTTTTTTTGAGTATTTGAAATTTCTCTCACTCATCCATAATCCATATGGAGACAAAAAAGGTGAAAATATACTGGGTATCCCATTTAAAAATCGAAAGTTTATAGCACTTCCAAATAGCACGAATCTGAGTCACTAGTTAAAAAATGCAGATTTATGTATTATATAGACATTCCAAATTTAATTCCAATATCTTCAAAAACAAAAAACTTGTAGGGGCGAGCCACCGTACGTGGACACCCGGTATAACAATCGATTTTTGAGGTTTCTTCGATATATTTTAACTCTTCCGATTTCTTCCTTCGGTTAGCCAATTCATGCGTACAAAGTACCCGAATAACGTTAAGTTTCTTGGTCTGCTACTCTTTTATCTTATTTTTGGCTTTTATGACTATTATTCGCCCGATGTTCTTTCTTTTGACCCTACTCCTATATATCTTCCTTTCATCGTGTCATATCAAACAAGTTCACATTGTACTCGGAAACGAACCTGACTCCATAAAATTTCAAATACTGGAAACTATTTTTGATATGCCCTTTTTTAAGAAATGCGTCTTTAACAAAATGTTTTGTTTTGAAATATGCATACCCTGCATGTCACAGGAATAATATCAAAAATATATGCTCCCATTTAAGAAATGCGTCTTTAACAAATTGATTTTTATTAAATATGCATACTCTGCATGTCACAGAAATAATATCAAAAATACATGATCTCATTTAAGAAATGCGTCTTCAACAAAATTATTTGTTTTGAAATATGCATACTCTGCATGTCACAGGAATAATATCAAAAATATATGCTCTCATTTAAAAAATGTGTCTTCAACAAAATGTTTTGTTTTGTTTGAAATATGCATACTCTGCATGTCACAGGAATAATATCAAAAATACTCATGAGCTGTTCAGTGGCCTATGGAGCAGGTAAATTGAGAGGGCAATATACATTTATTTTCTCTTATTCATGTTAGGTTTTTACGGAAATTGGACTAAAAATATTATTTCACTAAAAGAACAAGCATCCACGAGGGTAGAAATTAATTATTGTAAAACTCAGGAAACCCTATATCTCGTGCAGATATGTCACCGCCTACATGACCATCGCATGCTCCAGGGCCATAACATTTCTTTGTCGTTCTCAAACATGAAACAAACACATCTGAGGGAAACATCACGGAACAGTTCGATAGACATACTTGCGGCAATATTAGAATATTGAATTAAAAAAAAAAACATGCAAGGAAAGTCATATCATTAGCTTTCAATAATAATATCAGGTCTTCAAGTCCAAAAAAAAACTTAAGCGCGAGGAAAAAAGTCGATGATTAATTGTTTTCTCTGAACTGAGAAAATAATTATGAAAATATTAATTAAATGAAAAAACTTCGTATAAACGTAAATGAGGCTTGACTACTCCCAATTAGGATAAAAGAAAAAAAAAAGGTTAGGGATTTATGAATTTATTTGTAAGAACTAAGAAAAAAGTACTTATGTTGGGCAAACTAGAAGAGCTATGAATGTACGGAAAGCACATTGTTCTTATCAAATTTTTCAGACAAAAAATATAGGGTGGTTCATGGTCATAGACTCCTCCATAATTCCGGTGACAATATGACATTTTTAATACGAAAAACAACAAAATGGCGGCTCCAATATGGCAGACGAGATTTGTGATAATGGTCCGATCTGATTACAAATTGGTATGTAAGGGTTTTCGGGGTCAGAGATTATGACTTTTTCAACAAAATTCATGAATTGAAAATGGCGGCTCCAAGATGGCGGACGAGATTTGTGTTGATGGTCAGATTCGATTCAAAATTGTTATGTGGGTTTTTTTAGGTCGTATATTTGAACGATTTGTCAAAATCCATAAATTGAAGATGGCAACTCCAAGATGGCCGACGATTTTTGTCATTATGGTTTGATTCGACTCAAAATTAGTGTGTGGGGGTTTTCGGGGTTAGATATTATGAATTTTTCGTAAATGATCATCAATTCAAGATGGTGGCCCAAGATGGTGGACGAGTTTTTTGATTAGGGTCAGATTCGATAGAAAATTAGTATGTGAGGGTTTTCGGGGTGGGAGATTTAGATTTTTTAGTCATAAAAAAATAGTTTGAAAAACTAAAGAACTCGCTTTACTTCCAACATAGACTGAGAAGTAAAAAATAATTGAATATGAAAATTATTCTTTACTCTTTAGTCCATGTTGGAAGTAAAGCTTGTTCTTTAATTTCTTCAAACTAATATTTTTTAAAATCTTCACGAGGAATATATCATGAAAACTATTCAATAATAGATTGGGGCTTTGTGAAACTTATAATCAGAGGTACAGGGATCCATTCAATGTTTCTCCTCATGAATGATGCTTTTCCATTCGACAGCAATGTTTTGTTTCTCCTTCCACTTTAACTTTGTCAAGCTTATCAAGATGGTCCTTCTATTGCATTTATATCACCTTTCCCTATTGAGTTGACTGCATTTTCATTTTCTACCGGATTCTTTATGTGATCTGAAGTTAACAAGTGAATCAGCCTTTTCATCCATCACATCCCAACTACTGTTTTTTCTATCCATTTAAAGAAAAAGAACACACCGTATATCTGTAGGTATCTGAAAAAATTTTGTTCAACTCTACTGAAAAATACTTCTGTTTTGCAAAAACTGTTAACATTTTGGAGGCTTTTTATACTACCTCCGTTTTCAAAACTTGCTGAAAACTCTATTTTTATAAGATTTGAAGCAACTTAGGTCTTTTTGAACAAATGTGTAGATTCCTTTGAATTAAAATTTTTCCATTTTCAGACTGTTGAAAGTTAAAACATCCAAATAACAATGCCAAGAATTCATTCTAGAGATGATCATTTTACTTGGCTACTCATCCCAAGTAGCACACCCATATTGGGACAATATTGGTACAATATTGTGAAAAAATTTGTCAAAATATTCAAACAATAATATTGCCGAGAAAAAAAATGTGAACATTCGGCGATATTGGTCCAATATTTAAAAAATAATATTGGTCTAATATTCTCGAAGCAATATTGGCCTCAAAATGTTAGACGATATTAGTATAATATCGCTGTAGCACACTTACATTGGAATAATATTGGTAAAATATTGGCAAAATATTAAAACGTAATATTGGCGAGATAAAATTATAATTATTTCGGGATATTGGCACAATATTACTTGGACATTATACAAATAATATTAGTGAGATTTCGAGAGAGCAATATTGGCCCCATAGAATTTAGGGATATTGGTACAATATCATTTGCATGTATTGGTAAAATATTCAAAGTGAATATGTTGCCTTGGAAACATTGATTAAAAATTTCCAGAAAATGTCGAATAATTTAAAAATTCTACAATTTCGTTTCTACTTCAATTTACCACTGATTAGATTGACTTGTAAACGCATTGTGAGAAGCCTTATTTAATATATGTTACTATGATTCAGCTGTTGTTCCATATGTGGGGCCACCTAGCGGTTTCTCACCCAAGTTTAATCATGATTCATTTCAATATTGCTCATTGAATATTCGGCCAATATTGAACTTCAATCCTAGTGATAAATGTATTTTGTAATATTGTATCAATATTGTCTTTCAAATATTGGCGTGCGATTTTCGTAACAATCTCAATCAATATAGGGTCGATATAATTTTTAGAATATGGATTAAATAATATTCCACCAATGTGCTATTAAACTTGGATATACAATATTGTTTTTTATCTCTAAAATCTATATGAGGTAATATTGAAATCTCAATATTGGAGCTAGATGTTGGAAACAATATGTATTGGTGAAAATTATTGAACCAATATTGACCCAATATTTCACGAAACAATATAGATTCAGAACAGGTTGAGCCAATATTCCACCAATATTATTAATGAAATATTGTTTTTCCAATATGAACCCATATTTGTTCAATATTATTTTTACATTTACAATATATCCATATTGGCCCAATATGAAAACAAGATTCAGCCAACATGAGGTGCTACCTGGGAAGGGGTTACCAAAGTCTAAACATATTTCATTTCGATTACTCCATGTGTTAATCAATATAAAATATTTGTTTGATTTAGAACAAGGTTTACTGTAATTTTTTTAATCGCTGGAGCCGGTACTTGGTGAAAATCAATGTTAACGTTTATAATGAAACTTTACACGTATACTTAGACTTAAATATTGAGAACTCACTTCTGATAATTTACTTTTTCTAGGCCAACCTGATCGGTCTATGCTCCTTGGTTTCAGATAATTTTGCAATTTCACAGAAGGTGGTTTGCTTATATACCATACGATCCAGCTATGAGACAAGAACGCATGAGTAAAATGTTGAGTACAGTTTTTCTAGTATAATCCGTTTTAGTGAAAAAACAACGAGGCATTCTATGCAATTTGACATGAATCAAGACTGTACTCGAGCAAGCTCGTTTAATTCATTTTTTCATCTGGATCACAAGAATGCTTTCAATGAAAAGAACTTTCTGTTCTATGCTTTCCGACTAAGTTTTATTGGATATATTCACCTGAACTGCTCTGCATAATCACCAAAAGGACATCTCTGAAAAGTATCAATGAATGGGGATTCATTTCAATAAATTCATTGATCATTTTTGTGTATCCAAGCTAGGTACACGGACAAAAATTCCTGTGGATATTTTTTCCTTCAACAGTGGAAAAAATATGTATAAATAATTCATACAATTGTTGAAAATTAGTACACCTGGTTGTAATATATTTGTTCCAATGATTTTTCCCCCAGATTTGTAACTATTATACAGCATATGTGAAATACATAGTTGTACAACTGTCATTAAAAATTACGTTTTTATTTCATTGACATATGAACAAAAAACTGATGTTTTCACAAAATCACTTTTAACACTAGCGTTGAAAATACTTTTAACACTAGTGTTAAAAGTAAAATGACAAAAGAGATGATGGATACTCAGTAATATAGAGCTCTATTATAGAAACACTTCAATTAGATATTATAGTCAGAACTCCTACTCAAGAGGAATCACTTATAAAAGTTCACACATGTATTTGACCGTTTGTGGAATTGGTAATACTAATTCCTTTTGAAGTTACCAACGAAGTCCAACTGTAGAAGGTCCTTCATCACTGACAATTAATTACATTCATTAAATAAAGTGCATTGGGTTTATTATAGTTGGAGCTTCTGACTGTCTGCCTTGAAATCTAAAGATCGTGTGTTCGAATCCTTATGGATCTTATATTTTTTTTGTTTTTTTCTTACTAGCAGTAACTGTTGTACAAAAAAATTTGTATGATAGATTTATTATAAGTGATTTTATTTTGCTCGCGAAGTTGCTCTACTCGCTAACGCTCGTTTCGCAATATTCCCTACTCACAAAATAAAATGCCACTTGTATAATAAATAACTATTATATTGTGTAGTTTCTACATATTTTATAATCCTCAATATTCTTAGCATCTATTTTTATACTCCAGCATTGCACATTATTTAATTTTTCTACGTTCATGCAAAAAACAAAACTTTATTGAACTATATTTGGTGGAAAAACTAACTCTTTACTGCATTGAGTGCAATAAAGACTTTATTGCACTCATCTGTCATTCTACTATAGCGTTCTGTCATCATGACAGATATAAACTTTCAAATCGACGCCTTATTTAGCCCATTTTCTGTGAGATTGTATTACGTTTTAAATAGTTGCATGTTTCATCATATTCATTATATAATGGACTATGACATTACTAGAAAATGCAATTTGTTAAAATTAAAATTATTTCCTTCGAATATCATCTAAATTACACAAAATGTTTTTGAATTAATTTTAGCAGATAGATTTAAACAGACAATGTCTTCCTTACAGTTTAGTGCCACCTAAATGAAACATTTTCTGGTTTTTGCATGAACGTAGAAAAAATATTGTATGAAACTCGTGCAAAAAGAGTTTATTGCACTCGACGTGTTGTCCAACTCGGCCTAAACACCCACTTTTTGCACTTGTTGCATAAATAACTATAAGGAGTTTGGGTTCAGGTATGGACGTGTTTATAAAATATATATTTTCATGAGACCACTGAAAAATACGATATTTAGATGATTATAATCCACTCCTTTTAACTCATTTCCAGTTAATTGAATTCTCTATATCTACTAATCTTCTAAACGACTTAAAGATATTACACTGAAAAGTATTATGATTCCTGATAATAATGAGAGACTTCATAGACATATTAGTTATATTATACAACTTTCCAAATTATTCTCAATTTCCAATTTTTGGTAGATATATTATTTCAAAAAGACAGTATTATGAACAAAACCTTCAAAAATTACACATGGAACGTTACCTATAAGGGCGCGAAACTGAAAAATTACGTCGCATTTCCAATATTAACTTTAGTATAACATTTCCACTGGTTTTCTGAAGGTGAAAAACGTTATAAGCAGTTCACTGAAAGCGAAAAATATGTTTTTTTGGCAACCGTCCGGGAAGTAGGATTTTTCTTTGAGAAAGTATCACTTCCCGGACTAGTCCGGAAAAAGTACGTACTTTCCGGACTATTCCTGGAAATGCCCAAATTTCAACATAAATATTTATATAAATAAGAATTAGAATGTTTCTGTTAGTACCTATCTTCTGTTCGCATTTCGATATTTAATACAAATAAGAATTAAAATGTTCGAAATTTTCTTCTACAAAGAAATAAATCAATGAATGTGTCTCGATTTGTTATTCTACACGGTTACCGAAAAAATTGTGTACGCAACACGTCCGAAAACAGTTTTTTTGGACTCGCAGACTTCCAATCCAATCTTGTCCATTCGTCCAAAATAACAGTGTTTTCCGGACTTGTTACGTAAATTACTATTATTGGGCAATTAATTGTAATAATTTTTCTCTCTCAACCGAATGTACTGAAGATGAAAAATAATTTTCCGAAACTTCACCAACCCGGTGGATTTGAAAATGCATCATTACCTTGCTGGCTGTTCTTTCTTGTAGTCTTCTTCTCCTTCATCCAAGGATACTCCGGCACATTAACACCCGGCGAGCCCATCCCGTGCGGGACGTCCATCGGGAACCCCCCGGCAGGCGGGGTGTGCTGCGGACTCATCGGCGGCCCATGGGGAAGCTCCCCAGAAAGATGCGGCAACGCGGTCATGAACTCGGCCATCGAAGGCTGGCTGCTGATGAACCCCGTCTCATTGCAGCCCTCCAGGGGCTGAGCTGCGGCCGACACCGCGGACAACCAGAAGGTGCCGCTCCCGCCGGCCGCAGCGCCTTCCGGAGTGTTGGACCTCGTCTTCACGGCTGCGAACTCGTCCTCCTCCACCAGGTGTCCCGTCGGCATCCGGATCTGGTGCTTGATTCTCATTGACCGGAAGCAGTCCTCGTGTCACTCAACATCACAACGCACAGTATCCTCCGGCGAGCACTAGGTCCTGGGGACGGTTCGGCGCGCGCGGGAAACGAGTGGAAAACCGCGAAAACCAAGCGATCCTCTGCGAGGAGAAATAGGAAACGATTGTTACGTGTCCGTTCGTAGTTACTGTTAGTGACGGTTGTTTTTGTTTCTTTCTCATTGAGGAGGATGATGGGTAGTCACGTGGCCGTGATCGGGGCCAATAGCGGCGCGCGCGAGCGATTGTGGGCCGGCTTCGGACGCCAAGAGGGCGGGGGCTACGTTCACATGACGACCTGTCTGGCAGGTAAAAATTCTCCAAAAAATACCTGATTCTGAACGAATGCTGAAATCACTATGCCCGTCGATGGAATCACGTTATTATGCTAATTCGCGGGACTTTTTTTTTATTTTTCGAGAATTTGGAAGATCGAGCGCTACCAAATTATGAAGTAATAACAGATTGGTGGAGAGTCAGGAATGTAGTGATACCGCGTGGGCCTCTTTGCTGTTAAATACAGAGGGACGACAAGCGTCGTGGCGATTGACGACGCGCGTCGCGGGATCCCCTGGAGGGGCGTAAGTATCTGATACTGTTCGATGTGTTCTCATATCTTTATTTCGACGGAGTTGGCGGTTGTGAATTAAAATCGACGAGTCAAGCAGTGATGTCATTAATTCAAAGATTACTCAATTATTAATTTTTTTATTCATTATTTCATTCATGGAACGAAAGATTTCAAACTTTTACAGGCGTTTATTACATCTCCACTCGCATTCATATAATTAATAGATACTCGAGCGATTGTGAATCCGTTGTTTTTTTTTATTTACAAAATCTCACGAATCTCAGTTGTTATAACATAATATGTAATAATTTTAAATTATATTGTCCATCATATTAATTAGGGTTGGAATTAAATGCACTTTAAAGCATACTGAAATTGCTTCAAAAAGAGGTAAAGAAAAATTAAAAAAGTACTAAAGACGAAGCACAAAGAATTATAGATGTAATAATAGTTATAACATAATAATAATAATAATAGCTTATTACTTATTATAATAGCTTATTAGACTTATTGTGAAAATTTCGACTTTGAAGAAAATTACTTTACTTCAAAATATTTTGATCTTTTTAAGTACGCTAGGCACTAAAAATTATATATAGCACTACAATTTGCCAAATTGAGAGAAGACAATTTTCCAAATTGAGAGAAGAACATACATTCAAATTGTTTTCGATTCTGAACAATTTTTCTGAATACAGTTCATTTCAATGGTTGGAAATTAGGGTAGGTAATCCAGTATGATTGGGTTCTGAGACAAGAATCGATTGTAGCACCACCAAACTGGGTATGCTAACAGTTGGAAACATGATAAACACGAAAAAAAATTGTTTTCCAAAATTCCAGGGGTGGAACATTTTTTTTTTCGTTTAAAAATATATAAATAGTTTTTTGCTGTAATCTTGGAAAGTATAATAATAATAACAATAATAATAATAATAATAAATGTCTTTATTAACAATAAATAAGAATGAATGACATTTTGTGCATACAGTTAGGGCGGGATTCAGTTTGTTTGTAAAATTAAGTATAATACAATTTAAAATATGAAGTAAGAGTTAACATACATCAGCTCTTCCATCTAACCCCATATGTTTTATCAGAAAAACAACTCAACAGGGTGAAAAACAATTAAATATTCCACGAAAATTATTATTAGTAATTCCTTATGAAATGCGCTTGTTTTCTCAGAAAACATAATTGACATCAAATTTCAGGTTTACCATTACCCGCCGCTAAAAGTTCTGGCGGAGCCGAATATTTGATTGGTCATAACTCTACTAAAAATGATCGCAGAAGGAAAAGGAAAAGCTCATACCGTTCCTGAACACTCCTATCTTCTCATGCAAATATAATATGCGAGTATTTGAGTACCTAAAATGTATTTTGTAGCACTTCACGGAGATGTTTGCGGATGATCCGAAAATCATGAATAATTTAGTAAATATGGAATTATTATACTGAAGCAGCAACCCATATCCTCTTTGGACTATATGCAATAATTTTAAATTAGTGTGACAGGTCCCACTTATACAATGACATGCCAAAAAAAATATTGTTTTACTCCTGCCTCATTTTCAACTTAACCATAAAATTCTCTTCACTAAATGTTGAAAATAATCGCTTATGCATATCCTGCATATATATTTTTATTAACACTATTGTGAAGAGCAAACCTTAAACTTGAAATCACATACCTCATTTTTTATGTATTATGTGTATGAGCGATTATTTTCAACATTTACTGAAGAAATTGCCGGGATTATGTGTGAGTTGAAAACTGAGGCAGGAGTAAAACCCAGTTTTTTCTTTGGCATGTATAAGTGAGACTTGTCTCACTAGTATTAAATCGTTGCATATGGTCAAAAGAGGGATAATTATTTCATATCAACTTAAATATCCATGACTTTCGGATCCTCCGTAAATATCGTAGAAGGGTTAAGTGAAGTGGGACAAAACACATTTTAGGTACTCAGATACTCACAAGTTATATTTGCATGAGGAAGTAGAAGTCTTCAGGAACGATATGCACTTTTGCTTTTCCTTCAACTATAATTTTTAGCAAAGTTATGACAAATCTAATTTTCGGCCCTGCCTGAACTTGTAGTGGCGGGTTAGCGCGAGCATGAAATGTGACGTCGGCGTTAAACCACGTTTTCTGAGAAAACGAACGTATTCCATAAGGTATTACTAAAAATCATTCTTGTGACAAATTGAATTATCTCTCAACCTATCGAAATCGTTTTTTGATAAATCTTATATTTTCTGAAATAACAACAAAAAAATATAAATTTTTTAGGTTCCACCACTGATTTTTTTGGTACACAATTTTTTTTCTAATAATACATGATGTCGAGATGTCATGTGCAAAGTTTCGGGGTGCTCCAATTCCTTCTCTACTTTTTGCTCGAGTTTGTCTGTCGTTACTGGATTATAATTGAAATTCTTATTTTTATTCTCCTTCGTATACAGAAATTTATAATTTTATATACCCAAATACATTTCTCTTCGCCATGCATACATTTTTGTGTAGAAAAAAAAACTGCCAAAAAATTATTATGAAAAAGTTTCCCATATAGAAGAGTAAATCGACCGATGGGGTCGCTCCTATCGCTAGGAAAATGGCAACTTAGGCAGACTTTATTTGTTTATATTTGTTTATGAGAAAATATGAAATATCACCATCATTTGTAGATTCGTGCAATTTTATCGTGTTTGACTTATTATCGAAATCCCTCCGAGTGGTTTTTCATATATATCCAAGAAACACCCTGTATAAAATGAAGGGTTTACCAAAAAATTTACAATATATTTCAGACATTTGGACTCTCACATAATTCAACATTTTGTCAACATTATATATGAGTTGTAAAACATCTCTCTTGGCAAATAATCAATCATACAACAATTGTACATCCATTATTCGGAGCCACCACCCAGAAGCAAAAGTCATCAGCAACAATGTAAACCTCAGAGAAATCCTTCTACATCTTTAACATATTAAACAGTGAAAAGACGCCGAGGAGCATGACCATGTGTCTTAAGACGGCCACAATGTCCGAGACCAGTATGTAAACTGCCGTATTTTCGGCCAGAAAGGACCGAAGGGTTGACTCATTTCCTGACCAACTTGATTAATGATGCCTAATAACTACGCTGCAACCACCAAACTGAATGTTTCGTATTAGTTTTAGGATTGTGTTTTTGACGCGTATTATTTTTATACAGATGTGTCTGGGATTGGTATTCGTCAGCCATATTCATCTCAAATTCTTATTAATGATATCCGACTTTTCATGTCTGATGTCTGGTTGTTCGTCTTGGATTCGTTCTTTCTTCATGTGGTCGAAAATGCCACCAAAGAATTTGGTGTAGATAGATAGTGTTTCTTTTTTTTAAGTTCTGGTTCCCACGAAAAAGAAAATCCTGTATTGTTCAGAAAACATCGTGAGAGCCGAGGAAAAAGAGGTAGGAATTGTTATAAAGCTTCGTACAGACCTGAACATTACGCCGAACAACGAACATAACAACAAACTGAACGGCAAACAGGACGGCAAACGGTCATATTTGATTTCAAGGAAATTATCAAGTTTACCCATCTTCACCACCAGCTCATATTATCAATCTTGTATTTACTTCAGGGCAAATTCTATCCTACTTTAAACAATCAGTAGTAACTCCAATACATAAATCAGGACAAAAAAACAATTGAAAATGATCGTCCGATTAGTATAATAAATAACTTTGCCAAATTATTGGAAAAATGTTTGAAAAACATATTGACCAACTTAAAGACAGGGACAACTCATTCAAAATTTTTTGTTCAATACATCAACAAAGAATGTACTACGCGAGTAGTAGGAAAAAACATGTTTGGTACATTTCCACGGCAAATAGCAGCTTTCTTGAAATTAGAAAATGCGACGTCTTATACGGGACATTGTTTTAGACGCACATCTGCGTCTTTGTTAGCTGATTCGGGAGCAACAATAGACGTGCTGAAGAGACATGGAGGATGGAAATCCTCCAACGTGGCCGAGGGATATATTGAATCGTCTATTAAAAATAAACAAAAAATTTCAGATAAAATATTTGGTCAAGTCGCCGATTCGTCCACTATAGTTATGCCACAGTCCTCATTCTCGCTTCCTGTTTCCGCAGGATCTTCGAAACAAACACCAGTTCAATATGAAAAGGACCTATCTGTTACTCGTCAGTTACCTGCTGCATTAACCCAGGAAAGACTGGTCAATATGACGAACTGTCACAATATTAATTTGAATATTAACGTTAATTACCATTCTAATTAATTATATTTTTCAATAAAATATCCCTTAAATTCGTTTGTTTGTGATTTAATCGTTCCGGGAGTTTCGTCAATATTTAATCCCGGAGGGATTAAATGTGACACTTTAGTACCTGTCACAAGGGAGTGAAGTTGTCACTTTAGGCCCGGAAGTACGAAAAACTTATTATCTGAAAATCAATTTGGTTTCATAGAAAGGAAAAGTACAACAGATGCAATATACAATCTTACGTCAGAAATAACACATAATCTTAATAACAGAAAAGCAAAAGTAGTTTTTATAGACCTTGCGAAGGCTTTCGATACAGTACCCCATGAAAAACTTATAGATGTTTTAAACCACTATGGAGTGAGAGGTATTGTATTGGAACTTTTCGAGGATTACCTTTCAGATAGAGACCAATTCCTAAGAATTAATGACAGTATCAGTTCACCACAAAAAATTAAGATCGGGGTGCCACAAGGTACAATATTAGGGCCAATTCTCTTCCTAACGTATATAAACTCCCTACTTAATATTAATATCGAAGGAAAAATAATATCATATGCAGATGATACAGCTGTTATATTATCTGGTAAAAACTGGGAAGAAATCAAAGAACGTGCTAAAAACGGTATGAAGGAGGTAAAAAACTGGCTTGAAACTTTCAAGTTGTCACTGAATATAACAAAGACAAATTACATAGCTTTCTCATTAACACATGCCAACATTATTTATAATAAAATATTAGTAGAAGACAACACACATTTTGAAATAACTTCAGTATCTAAGACTAAATACTTAGGGGTGATAATTGATCAAGATCTCAAAGACCACGTAGACTATCTGACAGGTAAAATTCGAAAATTAATTAAAAAGTTTTACATTCTTCGAAGCAATAAAACTATGAACTTAAAATTTATTAACTACCTAGCACCTAAATTTTATAATTTATTACCTGTTGATATCAGAAATAAAAGCAAATTGAATTTGTTTAAGAAACATTGTAGAACATAAGTTGCCAGAACCCTGGAAACATTTAAAAACATTATTATTTTATACCTCGAAACAAAATGTGATAAAAAGTAAGTCAACTTTTTATTTCTTTAATACTGTCAAAAAAAGGTATGTTATATCATATTATATATTTTATAGTTTATATT
The DNA here is from genome assembly GCA_958298965.1 of Chrysolina haemoptera. Lineage (NCBI taxonomy): Eukaryota > Metazoa > Arthropoda > Insecta > Coleoptera > Chrysomelidae > Chrysolina > Chrysolina haemoptera. Next base: position 4,934,226 of record OY282603.1, on the reverse strand, counting down.
TTAGTTATTTTAGTTTTTTCAGGTATTTTAGTTAAATAGTGCTATCATCTTAACGATACAAAATATGATTTCAGAATTGGCAATTTCTGTGAAGGTTGTGGAGAATTTTCCTTCAAGGCGATACCAAAAGATTCAAAAAGTATTTCACTCCACTTATCATAATATGCAATATATTCCACAATGATAATATTTCTCATCCATGCAGGAAAAAATCACCTAACTATGCACTAAATGTGATTTCGACTACTTGTTCGAATCTATAACAACCTCGTATGTTTTTGGAGTAAAAAATGGTAATGAAACTCCTTCAGCTAAATCACTCGAAATAAAATGATCTCTGTCTCACTCCTCATGCAAAATCGTTGATCTCTGTCAGACTTCTAGAGAATCCATAACAACAACAAATACATTAACTATGTCAGCGACATTTCTCATTTCATCAACTGTCCAAAAATTCATGGTTATGGTCATGATTTCTTCTTAATCATTAACCTCTATCCCAACAACGAACTTTGTTGGCCGCCACATCTGAAAATATTTCGAGTAATATCAACAGAAAAGCACATTAGTGAGGTAGAGCAGGATATAATTCGTTTTAAAAGGGTTTCTAAATTAGCAGTTGATGATAGCACTAGCATTAGTAGTGATGTTCAGTCATTCTCCTTCATTCAAACGGTTGTGTACAGTGAGTGTTTGTTTCTCCTATAGTGTGAATTGGATTATAGGTCGATTTTTTTCAACGAGGTTTGCTTTTTCGAAAAAACGGTTGGGTAAGTGCCAATTATCAGTACAAGTTGTAATCTTTGAACGAGTTGGCCGCTATAGACAGCCTTGATTCAAACCGGTTTTGTTACGAGTGCAGACACTTTTGTAATCGTTTTCAGAGTTGTTTTCTTCAATTTTTTTCATTAGATTCTGGAATCATTTTTAAAGAAAAAGAAGATTTTCAAGTTTCTCAATAAGTTCCAGTTTCAAAAGAAAGGCCAGAGCTTAATATATTAGAGACCAAAGAATCATCGCTAATAGTAAATTATATCACTTACTATATTAGTCCTGAATAATCGTGATTATACCTATAGCTCTACAATTCTTTTCAATATTTCATATCGTTGTTGTTGAAAATTTGAAAACATAATGGTTTGTAGCAGGTGATGAATTGATCTGCAGTAAGTTGGGGAAAAAGAAACGTTATTCGAGAATACAGAATCATTGAGGTTGGAATTGGAAAAAATCATAATTTGAGTTGTGAAACCACACAATAATTAGCGTAAGGATCCCAGTGTAATTTCAATATTTAGATGTGGAATTACAGACAGAGCTCTCGTAATTTAACCAGAGGAAAATTACATATTTTTGTAAATTTCCTCAGTAAAATTACATATACAATTTCTCTAGAGAATTTCACCCTAGTTTTTTCAAGTGTAGTCCATAGAAGATGAATCCAAATATTTCTTATTGAATAATCCTGAACAAAATTATTATGTATTTTATGCTATTAATAGGATATGTGTATATTTGCCTATCAGGATCAGTATAACCAAAAGAATAATGTAAAGTTGGTTTCAAATAATGTATTGTACATTCCTGGGTGTTCCAGATCTTTTCATACAGCTAATATCTCAGTTTTGCTGCTTGAAAAAAAATAAAAAAAGACGCTTATATCAAACCCGTATGACTTTGAAGCTATTGTGTCAATGTCAACTTCTGTCAAACCACCCCCAACCTCAACTTTTCTAGTGGCACCCTATACATATTCTGTTTGAATTGTGAACTGCATTTGATATTTTGACAGAGGTCCAACTGACATGGTAAGAGAGTTTGAACAATAATGTACAAAATTCCATAACAAATAATTTATTTATTTCAAAAATTCTAAAAGCTGCTCAAAATGTATATCATTATTCGTACTTGCTTCAAATTATATTATCAGTTTTCTCGTACAATATTTCCTGATCATTTCTTCCGTTACTGTGATGCAGGCGTGTATTATCTTCTCTTATAAGTCGCTCAAGTCGATTGGTCTAGTTTTATACACGATTTTCTTCAAATACCCCTAAAGGAAAAACGGTGTTAGATGTGGCGAACGTATAGGGCACAACAGCTCCAAAGTCGTATGAGTTTAACATAAGTACTTTTTAAATTTTTTTCTATGCAGCATAAGTTCATGTATGAAAAGATCATACAGTCAATATTTCAGTTATGCTGCTTAGGAAAACATGTAGAAAAGTATACTTATGCCAAACCCATATATGATTTTTGGAGTTGTTGTGCAAAGGCGCTTGTGTCAAACTACCCCTGAGAAACCAGCCCCAACCTATATTATTCAAGTGGCACCCTATACATTTTTTTGACTTGTGAAGTGTTATCAATATCCATTCTAACTTCATCTCTGTATCACGATTGATATTTTGACAGGCGTCAAACTCACAAACTGTAATATTTTCATTAGATGGCCTGCACGTTCGCCAGACCTGACATCGTTAGATTTTTTTCTGTGGGGGTATGAAATTAGAAAAATCGACTTGAAAAGAGAATATTGTACACATCTGCACCACGATAACGGAGAAAATATTGTACGAGATAACTGATAAGACGATTTGAAGCATGTTAAAATAATGATGGTAGACATTTTTGGGCAGCTCTCATAATATTTACTATCAACAAATTCTCTGTTATGGAATTTTGTACATTATTATTCAAACTCTCTCATCCTGTCAGTTGGACATCTGTCAAAATATCAATTGTGATACATCGTTGAAGTTAAAATTGACTGCAGTTCACAATTCGAAAAGAAAATGTATAAGATGTATAAGTTGAGGTTGATGGTGGTTTCTCAGGGGTAGTTTGACAGAAATTGACTTTGACACAATAGCTTCAAAGTCATACGGGTTTCAATAAGTGTATTTTTTTCAATTTTTTTCTAAGCAGCATATATGACTTATTGACTGTATGAGAAGATCAGGGACACCCGATATAGATATAGGATATGCCTTCATATCGGTTACGCTATGCGCATTCACTATTTATCATTATCGTTTTTCCTTTGATGGATCGAAGGATTTCAGTGTTTGATACAGTAGCTTGTTTTCTAAAGCATGAAATATTCATGCTCTGCGTAGTTTTGTTAACAAAGTATTGATGTTCCACCTACTCAAATTCATCGAAATTTATTTGTGGCATCGATAGTTCAAGGAAAGAGAACATGAACAGATGCGTTTCTAATAATGTAGAAAGGTTTAATATGGGGGAAGGTAATTCATACCTACATAATACCTGATTATTGGTAACAGAATAATTACATGTCCAAAGGGGCAGAGATATTATTAAGGTTTCATAATCTCTAAAAGCAAAACTTTATTGAACTATATTTACCTATTGAAAAAGAAGTTCTTTATTGCACTAGTGAAATAACGTTTTTATCGCATTCATCTGCCATTCTACTTCAACGTGCTGTCATCACGAAAAACATAAACGTTCAAACCCACTACATATTGAGCAAATATTCTGTGAGATTGGCATATATTATTTTGTATTAATGTTACCGGTCAGAGTTGAACAAGCGGCTGCGCCGATAAAAGCTAGCCCCCCATGTGCACATGTATCAAAATTGAAATTAGTCATCACTTATTATTATTGGTGGTGATTAATACGACCATAGTACACGAATCCGTCGAAAACTATAATTGGTCAGCACCAATAATATGAATAATACGATCTTGGTGCGCGAATCCGTTAAAGACTATAATTGGTCACCACCAATAATATGAATAATACGATCTTGGTGCGCGAATCCGTTAAAGACTATAATTGGTCACCACCAATAATATGAATAATACGATCTTGGTGCGCGAATCCGTTAAACACTATAATTGGTCAGCACCAATAATATGAATAATACGATCTTGGTGCGCGAATCCATTGAAAACTATAATTAGTCAGAACCAATAATATGAATAATACGATCTTGGTGCGCGAATCCGTTGAAAACTATAATTGGTCAGCACCAATAATATAAATAATACGATCTTGGTGCGCGAATCCGTTGAAAACTATAATTGGTCACCACCAATAATATGAATAATACAATCTTGGTGCGCGAATCCGTTGAAAACTATAATTGGTCACCACCAATAATATGAATAATACGATCTTGTTGCGCGAATCCGTTGAAAACTATAATTGGTCAGCACCAATAATATGAATAATACGATCTTGGTGCGCGAATCCGTTGAAAACTATAATTGGTCAGCACCAATAATATGAATAATACGATCTTGGTGCGCGAATCCGTTGAAAACTATAATTGGTCAGCACCAATAATATAAATAATACGATCTTGGTGCGCGAATCCGTTGAAAACTATAATTGGTCACCACCAATAATATGAATAATACGATCTTGGTACGCGAATCCGTTGAAAACTATAATTGGTCAGCACCAATAATATGAATAATACGATCTTGGTGCGCGAATCCGTTGAAAACTATAATTGGTCAGCACCAATAATATGAATAATACGATCTTGGTGCGCGAATCCTTTGAAAACTATAATTGGTCAGCACCAATAATATGAATAATACGATCTTGGTGCGCGAATCCGTTGAAAACTATAATTGGTCAGCACCAATAATATGAATAATACGATCTTGGTGCGCGAATCCGTTGAAAACTATAATTGGTCAGCACCAATAACATGAATAATACGACTGTGATGCTAAGTCCCAGAAGTTTCGTTATTTGTAATTATTGGCGGACCATTGATTTTGAGGAAGAAATGCATCGATATTTTTTCTATACTTTCTGAAGGCGACTAGAAAAGGCCTTATGTAATAGTAATTTATGTATTAAGCGAGTAAACTGATACTTTTTTTAACGAGTAGGAAATGTTGGCATTCGTACGAGTAAAAAAAAACACTTCACTCATGATTCTCATACAGTATTTTTTCTACAACTGTCAAAAAAATAACCAATTCATATTTTTTTGCAAATATGAAATGAATTTGGCATATTTTTAATGATTCATTATTCGAACAAAGTTCGAAGAGTATGCCGGAGAGTTGAGTTTCAATCAAATGAAACGAATAATTTCGACAGAGTCGAAATCTCTTTCTCTTCACACTATTCCGCAAAATGGAAAATTTGAAGCGAATATTGAAATAACATATTCATCGAGGTCAATATTATTATTATTAATGTTGACTTGACTTTCGAATAACTAGTCCATCGAAGTAACTTTTCATTTTCTTAGATTTGTATTCAAAATAAATAAACAATCCTCGTGAAGCAACGAATACCTTTTTCTTTCTTTGAACTGCCAAGGAAATCTCATATTTGCACTATCCACGATTTTCTCCGTTCAATCTTCATCACTTTTCATTTCTACTTAAATTAAATTTATAGTTATCAAGAATTCGTTATCTGGATAGATGCAATATTTCACAAATTTCATTAATTATTGTTGTCAACTAGTTTCTGACGGCCAAACAGCCAAATAGCTACCCTGGATTACCTAGTGTAGATTAGGTCCAATAGTTCCTTAGAGATATATGCTATTATTTTGAATATATTCGCCGCGATAGTTTGGAATTTTGATAATACTTATTTATGAGTAAGAATGCTAAGAATATTATTGATGAAACATGTGATATTTATAGGTTATTAGTTGCCAAAGAAAATGAGAACTGGCTTTATGACAGGATTTCGTTATTATTCGGATCTGTCACTGCTGTTGCATGAAACTGTCGATTGCCTAGAAACAGCCGTTAAAAAAAGTGCATTTTTTTACGCTTTACGCGTTTAATAGTGAAATCGTATGTTGATAGAGAAATATTGTAATACTTTACGCACTCAAACCACACAAAAAAAGAGACTTTTTTTGAAAGTTGTAGAAAAAATTCCATTATCTGCAGGCGTTTGGGTAATATTTAAAAATAATCAAATTTGTCGAAATTCCCGACGAATGTTTTCATTTTCATAAATGGAAAAAATTAAATGAATAACTTTTTGTAGTGCCAATTGGGTACAATAGACTGTTGGTCCAGACTTTTACATAACTGGTTTAGGTTTTGAGATTTAGTTTTTTTTATAATAGTTATTTATGTACCAAGGGTATAAATAGATGTTTATGCCCTGAGGGTTTGTAAGTCGCCCGAGGGTATACACATCTGTTTATGCCCGCAGGTTTGACTACCCTCTTTATTTTCAGTTTCTCTATGAGGCCCATCTACGGACTACTCAACAGTACGATACACCTTCAGCAAAAAAAATCTTATGTTTAAAAAAAATTATGTTCCTAGCCAACTTCGATCAATCGATTGAAGTGTGTGAACTTATTAGCGCGCCAGAAAGTGACCCTCTGCTGTACCGCTGAGCAAATTCCCACAATCGATCAGACAAATTTGCTACAAACGTCAAACGTAAAAAAATTACTACCTACAATAACCCAATAAGCCTTTTGTGTGTTTGCGTATGTTTTAAATACGTGTGTGCATGTATCATAATGGGAGTGTTGCCTGTAAAATGTGAAGACGTATGCATGATGGATCGCGGTTCTGATACGATTTGATGTGACAGTTCTGTAAGTAAAGATATAGAGGGTTTGCCGTGCTTGGGGTGCGGGGTGATGAGATTTGGATATGTCGAAGGACAATTTCGCGTTGTAAAAAATCCTACCAGGAGACTGGGATGGATTGTTCATGTTGTGATTCCTGTAATTGCTTCTGAAGAGCATGTTTTCCAATTTTATCAATCTCCCTGATGAGCTTGACAAGAGAAGCGAACCTTGCTTCAATTAAATGAACGTTCTCTGTGCATACCTGATTTAGATCATACAATAAAGCTAGGTAGGAATTATATTATTATATATCACATATTATACGACCTCGTACTTCAGTCAAATAGAGAAACTGGAAAAGATACTCAGCGTCACTCAGTGAGTCTCTCGAGAGGCTCGTGACTGAAATACGAGACAGGGAGAGACTTGAGAGGGCAGTAGACGAAGTGGATAAGGCAATAGTCGAAGCCTATGAGGAAAGCTGTCCTGAGAAAAAAAAGGCTCAAAATAACAAAACGGTCTGGTGAAATGAGCATCTAGAAACCCCCGGAGGAAGAGTGCGGAAGATTTTCAACAGAGTAAAATTCAACCAATTGTTGTTGTTGTTGTTGTGCTCAAGAAGGTTTTAGCCAAAGAGGGTACTGTAAACCAAGTAAGTTCCTTGAAAAATAATGACAATGCCTGTACAACAACATTCGAGGAAAGTATAAGGATGCTCACAGAAGCACATTTTTCATTCAAACAGGCGAACAACTTTGGAATGGAGGCTTGCTACGGAAATATCGAGACCCAATAGTATCAGGTGGGCTATCAGTAAAGAGATAACCATGACAACATTTATAGACATTAAGGGTGCCTTCAACAATACATCCACCGAGTATAAAGCAAACGCTCTAGTGAAAAAGAGGTTCCTCTCCTACTGTGCCAGTGGATAAACGCTAACTTTAAAAATAGGGTCATTACATTAGCAATCAGTGGAATAACACTAACACCCAAAGCAAACAGAGGATGTCCGCAGGGAGGGGTGCAATCGCCCCTACTTTGGGCTGCATAGGAACCCTAAAAGAGCTCGGCAGTCAGAACAGACTGACACTAGCCTGGGTACCAGCACACACAAGTTATAGAGGCAATAAAGAGGCCGATATACTAGCCCGAGAAGGAGCAAGTACCCTGAATGGCCCAGAACACTCCCAAACACTCATTTTCTTATCGCACTGTCACTACCAGTCATCGACATAACCTCAGATGAGTCCTTTGATTGGCACTGCTCCAATGACGAACAAGAGTAATTCCAGGTTTATTACAATATAATTCCTTGAGAAATTTACTAAAAATGTCATTAAATAGTCAATGAAAGTTTTATACGTTTGAGTTCGAACTGTTTGTAGGAAAAAAACCTGAATAGTGGAATTTATAACAAAAATTTTATACTTCCATTCTGAATGGAAAAGTTTTTCACGAAAAACTGATAATTTTCGAGTTATAAGCGAAAAACTACAAAAACTACTGCTTTTTTACCATCTTTTTTTTGCATTTTTTTCAATATTCCGTCAAGAAATGTTGTTAGCAAACTTCAGATTCGCATTCAACACTCCAAAAAACGTGCGAAATGGAAGAAATCAGAACCACCCCAAAACTTTTCAGCCAGGGGCCCTTTCGAATACAAATTTACTGAATTAATAGTCACACTGATATATTTCTGTTATATTTACATATTGATATTGCTGACGTACGAATTGAGAGGAATTAATGAATAAGAAGAAACAGAAAAAATCCACTCCAGATTCGAAACTCCCCGAAACCATCTAGGTAAACAAAAGCAGTATTTCTAAACAGGAAGGAAACAAAGACCAGACCGAAAAGAAGGAAAAGAACCATCGTCACCGCAAAATAACGCGAAGATTTATACATTCGGCGGCGCATCCAAAATAAAAGTCATCTAAATCGCTTTTTATTTCTCGTAACGCCAAACTCCCTTAATTCTTAATTGCTTACTGAAGCAGTAGTTAATTTAATTTATATTTGGTCGAGCAATAAAATCGGGCGGCAGTAAGTTAAGGGCTGGCTGGGGTGGATGCATGATCTATGCGCTGGTCAGGGCCCGTGGAGGGGTGGTAAGAACGCGGTATTCCAAGACATTAATATTCCCACACTTTACTCCACTTGCTGCATGTGTTGGACAAGTTTTGACCACCAGAGACGGTTCGTGATATTATTTTAGGGGTGGAAAAGGGTCCTTCAGACTATGAGAGGCATAGTTCAGAATTGTATACAGGATGTTAATTAAGTACGTTGGCAAACTTCGGGATGTGATTCTTTGAAAGTTTTTATGACGAAAAGTTCATATAAACATATGTCCCAAATGGCTCGGTTTTCGAGATACAGGGTGATAAATACACAGATTCTTTAGAGTTAACTTCGACATTTTCGACAATAATCAAATTGGGCAAGTACAATCCTTTCAATAGTACGCACGATACAAAATAATTCATTTCTCAAATAATTCACAGGGTCCTCCTTTTTTGAAGCCTTGTTGAACCCTTCAGAATTTTTTTCCGCCGTCACTGACGTATTATGATACAATAATGTTCAATGCTGTTTCATTTAACATGTTTTTGTTCTGCTAATGTTTTCCATTTACTTGTACGGAATCATAATTTGCTAAAGGTCCGCACCTGGAAAATTCCGAATATAATATGCAAAATTTTGAAAATACCAATTTAGAATCTGAACAGGAAACCTCAGAAAATTTAATGTGTGAATTATTTGAAACAGAAGAAGGAAAAAAAATTGATAGTTTCAAACATAAAAGGTTTTATAAAAAAACTGATTAGGAAGGGGGAAATCGCTTTCTGTTTCCTGAGCCCCGCAGTAGGTTTATTATTTCACAATTTCCCTTCCTCATCGTTTTTTTATAAAACCTTTTATGTTTGAAACTATCAATTTCTTCTTCTTCTTCTGTTTCAAATAATTCACACATTAAATTTTCTGAGGTTTCCTGTTCCTCAAAGATATCAGATTCTAAATTGGTATTTTCAAAATTCTTCATATTCGGAATTTTCCAGGTGCGGACCTTTAAGTTCCGCAGGTGCCAAATATTAATATATAAATATATTTCAAACATATTGGACAATTTCAAATGGATGTACTTATACAGCCACCATGCAATCTCGAACTGTTTTACTTTATTTCGATGTAGTTGTTATCATACTTATATTGAATGAAACCGATTTTGGTGACCAATCAGAGAAAATTAATAAACGTCATCATCATCATTATATTAAAATAATAATCGAATTATTCGGTATCTTTTCAACGGAAATATTACAAAACCGGCTTATCTCCACGATCTCGCATGATTTCGTCCATCATCGACAACAACAAAAAATCAAGATAGCCTTTTCCGGGCGCCACTGTTTCTGTACGGACCGGAAGTTAGAAACGGGAAGCGCGCAAAGCATGCCGCATGCCTTCCCCATAGTTAACTAGAACTTGTTCAACTTACCCCTTTCTACTCACATGCCTGCATTTTTCTGTAATTTCTGGTGTTCGGGAAAGTGTCGCTGTGTCGACACATTGGCCATCTTGTTGGAGGCAAAACGTGTGTTGAGTTGGAACATACTTTTTGTAATTTCGTTTCGATATGGCGATTTTTTGCTTACATTTTGAATGGTAAAATGAGGGTTATAATTGCACAAGTGTGAATATAAGAATTCATATCGATACTAGTGGGAATATAAAAATCGTTGCTTCAGAATTATTCGGCAATACATTCGAAATTAGGGCATCCTGAGACCAAGACCAGTCTTGGTATTGATACAATTGGGTTGGTTTCTAGGACCTCTCCTCAGAATATCTCTCGTGCAAACGGAATTGGCCATTACCTAGGCTTGGGACATAGATGCTCGAGAACCGAGGCGTAGAATAATGTCTCTTCCTATATATTCCATCCTCTTTCCCATTGCTTGTCTTAGGTCCATCCGCGTCCGCGTCCATCCTTTGATGTGACTTCCCCATCTTGTTTGATGGTGGTGTCCAATCCAAGGAGTAAGTAGTAGTAATTTTGTCCAACGGCATCTTAGAAGTGTCGAATCTTATGAACACCATCATATTGGCCTAGGTTTTTGTTCATCCATTGTTCAAGACACTTCAGTACAAAGTCTTCTATCCTCGCTTCCACTGCAAGATGCAAATGCAAACAGGGAAGGTTCAATATCACCTCCATTCCCATCGTAGATATACTAGACACAGCACCAGTGACCCTGAGCATTTCCAGTCTTTGTTAACTAGCCAGCCTACCTCTGGTTGTCTCTCTGGTTGGCCACCCCCAGCAGGGCCTCACTACGCTTTTTATAGCCAAAAGGGATTGTTTGGGTCCAAGTCTCCAGTTCTGCCAAAGGAGCACCTATACAATATCATCAGTGATGCACTTGCTTTTGCTAGCACTTTTTCCAGATGTTTGTTCCAGGTGATCATCGAGTCTAGGTTTAACCCTAGGTATTTTGTGTCTCCAGACATCTGTTGACTTTCACCAAAGATTAGTAGAGCTCTGTTGGTCTGTAGGTTCTATGAACGATGATGGTTTTTTTGGGTTGACCTTGAGGTTCTCCCTCAAACACTACGTCTGTAAGTCTGTGAGGGCTGATTGTTTCAGATCCATGCAGACCCCCATATACTGCCCATTAACCGTTTTGCATAGCCTTGACAACCACATAATAGGACCAATTGCTACCTACAGTTGCAGCAGAAACGGTGTAAAAACCCAAAAATTATCAACCAAATTGGTGCAAAACAGGGTTATGACAACATTGTGATGACGTCGGCAACGCAACTTATGTTTGGTTGCACAACTTTTTCAAACACGTCGAGGCAACGTTGAATTGCTACTTGGGTGGATATTCAGTCCTCTCCGGTTCAGGTCTGTAAGGAGAAGAGATACATAGTCCCTACAGTTTGGGAAGGAAAAACGACATGCTCTGAGCGTCAGTTGTTTTCGCGATTGTCATTATTTGGTAATACATCGTTTTAGGCCCAACCACCTTACCGTTAACCCATATTTCGATGGGATCGTTTGTAGATGCCTATTTCTCATCGTATTGAAACCAAGTCGCTGGGTTCACTGAAAGGATTAACACCGGAAGGAAAGTTGCATGATATCTCCCGCATGAGATGATGCCGGTCGAGTTTTGAACGCTTCTCTCGTGTAGGTGATGTCGCTATGGCCTCAGGTGTTCGTTGGCCACCCTGCCTAGTTATTACCAATATTAATGTTGTCATCATTATCACCATTATCCACTTTCAGATCACCCAATATTGTTTATCTCTGGGAAACCTCAGATAAGCTCATGGCCAATTGATTCCCTTTGGAATATCCATTGAGATCAATCCTGCTTGGTTCTCAGGATGATCTCTGAACACTGTAGAATTCCTTTTCTGTATGAACCGAAGAATTACAAGAAAATGACGGAAATCAAACTAGAATATTCTGACATGAATGCAAATCTCAATTTAACGAAACTTGCGAATGCACCGCACACATCCCACCATTAATATCATCACCTAGCAATTAAAATAATTATTGCAGTCTACTCGGCCATTACACGAATTCCCTTATGGCGGCGCGCTCCGGACATAGGGACCTCGTATATTCAGACGGGTCTGAGATAATTGCGAAACTATTGTGCAGCATATGGGGACATTTATAAGTGGATGTACCTGGTAGAATACCGACCCACGACCACCAGAGCAACTGCTAATGTTTCTGTCTTTTAATTAAATGAAATGTGTTTTTATATTTCCTCCATATGGGACTTGCCGAATTAGCGGTGGTGGAGCGAAACGGAAGATTTCCTTTTATTTGTATGCGAGGCACGCGAGTTAGAACTTGTTTTTCGTCCAAAATGTTATGCCAATGAGTTTGAAATGGAAATTATTGATTCTGAATAAATTACCCCACTGAAAATGACATTGGTTCAAGTTGCAGAAAAATGTAGCGACAGGGATCAACGATTTAATGAGTGTCTATGAACATGTCGAGGAGAGCATTATCTGATAAACTCTGGTTTAGCAGGATCTGCCCCAGATATGTCTTCTTCAAGCAGGCAGCATACCGTCGAAGCGAGAGGAGACAATAAATTTAAGATAGAGGTTTACAACGCCAAAATACGATCAAACCTCGTGTCCTAACGGGTCCCAATCTTTTTGCTCATTTGACAAATCCGAGGAAAGAAATTTCCTGCAATAACCAAGGAATATAGGACACTAGCAACAAACGCTCAATATCATTGCCAACATGTTTGCTGCAAATTCTAAGCTAGAACATCATCCCCGTTAAGTCATATGCCTGAGATTATCTTCCGCCAACTAACAGCAGTTTGCTGGGTCATAGCTAATAGTGGATCTGACGGAATTCCGACGATCGTTCTCAAGAATTGTTCTCCTGAACTTATGTATGTTGTAACTTTCTGGAAATTTGTAAGATTACAAGTGGAAACTCTTAAATATTCTAGAAGTATTGAAAAATTGTTTGAGGTGAAATTGTTTGTAAATTTGGCACTGAATAGATCAAATGCCTCAGAATCAGAAAAGTCCCTCGATTCAAAGATTGATGGTCCTTGAAAAAAGTTATGAGCTCTCAAATATCAAATATAACCTATATCTGAACAGTTCCTTCGGGTATAAGAGTTGAATCTTCGAGAGTTCATAACTTTTCTCAATGACCATCATTCTTTGAATCAAGATCCTTCTCTGATTCAGATCTATTCATTGAAATGATTTCACCTCAGATAATTTTTCAATGTATTTTGTGCGGGTTTCTTTTTGAAAGATACAAAAAACTTATGGCATGACACTGAATAGAGTTTCCAGAAAGTTCTCTAGAATACACTTAGGATATACCCAACTAAAGCGTAGAAGGTGGCAACATCTGAATTATAGGTGAAAATTCTAGATTCTGGAAAATTTAAGAATGAAGCAGAAAATAATATATAATAAGGTGGAGTTTTCGAAAATTCGAATACCTGAGAGAAGGTGTGGTGGCTAATACTTCGGAAAATTTCTAGAATGAACGGAAGAAAATTCCAGAATGTTCTCGAAATTTCTGGTACAGTTCAAGAAAATTCCGGATCTCCGTGTAATGTACCAGGACGCTCTAGAATGCACTGAAAGTGTAGTTAATTAATTAATATATAAGTAATTCGAGAGATGCTTTCAGAGAAATGTGAAAACAAAAATTGACATCTAGCTCCTCCACGATTTTATGATTTTTGGATAAAAAAAATACGATGGGAATAATCTTTTCGGTAATCGTACCATAGTTGAAGTTGAAAGAGAGCATTTTTTAACGAACCACTAGAGAACAAGTAACCATCAAGCTTTCCACAGAAATTATAGACATCACAAAAGCTTTGAATTCAGTCAACTGAACTTCATAAAAAATACAGCGTTTTATGAAATTAGTGCATGAAACCACAGACGCATTCCTAACAATTTAAAATAGATTACGGACAGGAAATCGTTTCTTCTTTACCTGAATGAAAACAAAAACAATGCACGCGTCTGCTGAACATTTCGATAATGATAGGTGTATTTCACATGGGACTTTTTTTATGACAACAGATACCGTTGGAAATGGCGACTTGCATTGTACTGCAAAAAATAATATTCATGAGAACGCGAAGAATATATAAATACTGTCTGTGAAAATGTTTCTGTTCCACTTGCAACTTCTTTTTTCGAAAAATGATAGCTGGCCAGACACCGATAAATCAAAAACGCAGTAGAGTAAAACATTCGCCAGAAACCAAAACGTTTTCATGCAAAAACGTTTTGCTGTTCAGCAAACAGTGCAAATAGAATCGGCGCTTCAACGTGTTGTCTACAACGAGATTTCTAAAAAATGTTTTTCAACGATTCATCACTGGTCCCAAACGCTTCAAAACATTTTGTAGCAGGACAAAACATTTTGAAATACACGAATCACACATAACAGATTCATTCAAAAACAGTTTGTTTAGAGCAGTTTCAGAAAATTCAAAAACGCCTTAAAGCAAAACGTTTTTGAGAAGTGAAGGCTGACCACACACCGATAAATCAAAAACGCAGTAAAGTAAAACATTCGCCAGAAACCAAAACGTTTTCATGCAAAAACGTTTTGCTGTTCAGCAAACAGTGCAAATAGAATCGGCGCTTCAACGTGTTGTCTACAATGAGATTTCTAAAAAATGTTTTTCAACGATTCATCACTGGTCCCAAACGCTTCAAAACATTTTGTAGCAGGACAAAACATTTTGAAATATACGAATCACACATAACAGATTCATTCAAAAACAGTTTGTTTAGAGCAGTTTCAGAAAATTCAAAAACGCCTTAAAGCAAAACGTTTTTGAGAAGTGAAGGCTGACCACACACCGATAAATCAAAAACGCAGTAAAGTAAAACATTCGCCAGAAACCAAAACGTTTTCATGCAAAAACGTTTTGCTGTTCAGCAAACAGTGCAAATAGAATCGGCGCTTCAACGTGTTGTCTACAATGAGATTTCTAAAAAATGTTTTTCAACGATTCATCACTGGTCCCAAACGCTTCAAAACATTTTGCAGCAGGACAAAACATTTTGAAATATACGAATCACACATAACAGATTCATTCAAAAACAGTTTGTTTAGAGCAGTTTCAGAAAATTCAAAAACGCCTTAAAGCAAAACGTTTTTGAGAAGTGAAGGCTGACCACACACCGATAAATCAAAAAAGAAGTGAAGTAAAACATTAACCTGAAAGCAAAATGGTTTGATGCAAAATGGTTTGGTGCAAAACGTTTTGCTCTATAGCAAAACAGTGCAAATAGAGTCCTCACTGGTCACAAATGCTTTCATTCAAAACAGATTCATTCAAAAATAGTTTGTTTCGAGCAGTTTTAAAGAGCCTGAAAGTTTTTCCCTGTTTTGCTGTATCAGTGTGTGTCACTTCATATAATCCGTGGAGGAAAAACAACTCACCTAAATTAGTCGAAAACGTTTTGCGTTAAAACGTTTTGCGTTAAAACGTTTTTGATTTCTTGGTGTGTCGCAGGCCTTACCGAATGCGCAACATAGATACTAGGTGGCGTTTTTATGTAGCGAAACTCAGCTATTCTATGGTAACATGGATTCAAATGGGTTTGCCAATATTTAGTGAAACTCCATGTGTCCAATCGTATTTATTGTGGGTATGGATCGTATATATTCTTGGTTACTCTGGTTAGTAATTTGGCGGTCCATATATGTATACCATATTCTTGAAAAAAATTTATTTTGTGATGAGAAAAACTATGGAAACACAAGAATTCAAACAAAATGGTGTTGAAACAAAGAGTGAGGGTCAGTCCAGTATCGTTATTAAATGAACCAAATAAACAACAAATTACGATGGAAAAAATATCATTTGGCAGCATGGGCCGCTTTACAAAAAATAATTGTTGCAAAATCTCACCAAAAAAAAAATCGGAAAAATCCCTGAAAAATCATATTAGTTGGTCTTGGAAATGAAGATTTATTCATGAAATTATTATAATTCTTGCTATTTATTGATAAATTATGTTCCATACGATAACCAATTTTTTTATCGTCCCAATTTTGGAAACACCCTGTATTCGAGAGCTGATGCTTCTAAAATTCAATTTCTAAAATTTATTTTGTCGTTTTGTTGGTCTATTGAAGATTACTTATTTATTCGATGTAATGACGTGTTTATCAAATGTTTCGTCTGTCAAATAGTGTTTGTATCAATTGTATTTTCTGTCGTTTATGTTTCTATCAAATGTATTTTCTATCTAAAAATATCGATCAAATGTATTTCTATCAAAAATACTTTCGATCATAAGACTTCTATCCAAAAATGTTCCATCATTTGTATTTCGATCAAATTTCCGCCACCCAAAAAATTCAACCATATGTCATATTACAGAAAATTACCAAACTCTTCTGGTACATATTTATATAACTTGCTGCCGGGAGCCTTGAAAACACTGTCAAAAATTAGAATTAAAAAAATGTTTTCTTTACGGTTACGGAATTTCAGGAATTTTTGCATAAATCAACCTGAATATATTGGATATTCATCCTTTACTTCTTCATAACTATGATTTCTGATATTTCTAATTTGTTTACAAAAAACCGTATTGTATTTATATTTTTTTCTATGAAAAACCTCACATTTGTAAAAATAGCAAGCAAGGTAAAAATATATCTATCTATCTCTTTCAATACGTTTGCAATAAGTATATCCAACCCACGCAAAAGATGCGGAATCTTACTGAATAATGAAACAGCCACGATACTATCGAGACCATCACCAGGAAGAATAAATCACCTTCATAAAATCCGAGCATGAAGTTTCATGAATACAATCAATCACAGGATTACAGCTAATAAAAACATTTCTCGTGACTGTTGGCGTCTACCCCTTGCCATCCCTGGCCATCTGCCGCGCGATGCATATTTTTCATCCTGGCTCTTGATTTGATTCCGCTGTCTTTCAATTTCATTTTTCTGGTTTGCGTGAAGCCCCGAGAGGCACTGGGTAACTCATATGACGATCTCATAAAGGAAATAAGCGACGGGATACAGAATAGATTTCCTGCTGGTCTCGGGGCTATTTGTTCGAATATCTTGGGAACGAAGAGTAGTTGGACATTTACAATTCTTGTTTAAGGTTTTTATGTGAAATATTATTCACAGAAACCATTTCAAATGTGCTCGCTATTTTTTTAAAACCCCTTTGTGCCTAAATTTTTATTTTTGAAAAAAAAAATTGTTGCATATGTTGACTCACTTTCTTACTTATGAAAATGTGAAATCTCCACTCATTGATGTTTTTCTACCACTGCTTTTTTTCAAAATAAATACATATCAATTTTGATATAGCAGGAATCAAATACACCGAAAGCATATTGTTCAAAGACAAAAACTATATTACACAATGTGTGATACAAAATATTCACATTTAAAATTAAACGAAGTAGTCTTTACCTTTTCGCAATTTTAGAACCTAATTTTTTTCTCAAAATCTGCATATATCATTTATGATATAGTAGGCATCAAATACATTGAAATCATATATTACAGAAACAAAAACTGTATTGCAGGCATTAAGGGGTTCGTCTAATTATATTAGAGTTTTTGATTTTGTGCAATTTTATAGGTACCTATACATGAGTATTCCGTAATTTTCAGAATTAGTATTTTTTGCTCAAAAACGAGCTGATAATACTAACAAATATTCAATCGAAATTTGCGGGTGTATTTTATATCAATTTGTATTTTTATTTTATTTTTATTTCATTTTAATGTAAACGCTGGCAATACTCCACCCTGTATTATAATAAAATCCTATAGATGTTAGAAATTCAGTTTTTCATCAAGATGTCGAGTGAATTACAACCTTGTTAAGCTAGGTTAGCAATTACAAAAAATAATATGGCCTAAAAAACTAAAAAAATACTAGAACATTCAAGTATTCAACAATGAAAGTTCAACTCCATTTCATTATTCTGTTCTTCAGTTTCAATGGACGCCGAAAGAGAAATTCAATTAAAGTAATTATTCTCTCCATCATTACGTAAGACTTTTAATTGCTACAAGAAAACATGAACTCATGTCAAGATAACGTCCAGAATTAATCAAAAGTAATTGAAAAGATGTGTTTGATATATCATACTGTTATAATTAGCAAATTTGTATAATTAAATCGTTAAGGTGTTCGCGTTGATGTTAATGTGACAACTATGGGGATCTATCACCGCCATTATTGTAAATAAATAATGATGATGCCAAGGAATTCAACTATTTCAACATGCACATAACCCACTTTTGAGGAAACTACAATCCCTGCCGATTTATGTAGGTGAATGTAACTGTAAGTCAATTTTTTAAACTTGTGCAGATATCAGCAATAAATAAAGCTTTCGTCCATGGATCGTTGAACAATAACCTGCTGATGCAAGGGTTCAACTGTAACTTCATCCCCTGAGGAAGTCTGAAGATGATGCTTCATTTTCTAGAGCTGGTGGATTATCAGTGGTTGGTTGTTAAATACGAAGAATATGAAGATTGGTGAATAAAGTTTAAATGGAAGCTATCTGGAAATGGCTAGTATCGGATGACCGGTTCTCTTCTGGCATAGGTTAAAACATTTCCTCTTCTCACCAACATAATTTTGTTGAATTTCAGCGTTTTCAATTGCAATGAAGAGTTATTGTTGACCGTCTTGATATTTGGTAAAGTTAGTGGAGGCTTCGTTGTAATAAACAATGGAAACCACAATAACTTTTCACTTCACTTTATAAACAGTTGACAAAACAGTTCACGTGTAGGTTGTGTGCTGCCACTGTCTCTCTTCTACTTGAACGCTCCTCAGCCGGCCTTCATCGATTTATAAGACGCTAACGCGTCCAAAAAATTTAATGTACCATATTTTCATAACGGACTAAAGTAAAGTATTTTAATAGCTATAAATGTTGCCGAGTATGAAGTTTCAGGATAATTTAGAAAAAGCTAGAAATTTGTATGTGGTTCAATCCTTCATAAGATTTAGAGAAATTATTTTGAACTTTTTAGTCTGTTATAAAACATGGTATACTATTTTTTTCATTTTATTATTTTCTGCTTTTAGGGTTATGTGAATGAAATTTTGATGGCATCATTACAGTGACATGCCATAAATTTCAGATTTATTTCAGTCACCAGGAGCCGAAATCTGTAAAAAAAATTGTCCTACTATAATGATCGAGGAGGACCTCATCAGGCTTATTAGCTTGAATTTCATTACATTATTATTATTATTATTACATTAATATTATGAAATTCTTGTATTGTCGTCGGTTCTGGAAATGTGTGCCAATTTTAGATTATTCGGAGGATTGGTAGAGGGTGAAAGTTGAATTTGAAATTCTCATTATTATTTTTATTATCATGATTATTACATCAACATTGTCAAATTCTTGTAATGTCGTATGTTTTTGATATAAGTGTCAAATTTCAGATTATTAAGATGTTTGGAAGTGAGTGAAAATAGAATTTCAAAATTCACATCATCATCATTATTATTATCAGTGAAATCGAGTTTTTCCAGTGAAGGCGCCTATATGGATGAACTTAAAAAGCAAATTCATATCCAAACAGAAGAAGATATAGTTAACATGCAGATTCGTCAGTCTCTACCGTGTGATCCAACCATTTATTTCAACAAAAACTGTTCCAGAATATTCACCGAATTTTCGGCAAGTAATTTCGGACACGCCACCGATACATTTAATTAAGATGCCGAAGCAGAAAGGACTCCCGAATTTTGCGAGTTGGAGTTGTGCTCTTTATACTTCATAGGGGCCAGCTGTCGTCTACTCTCCGGACAACTTCTTGGAAGACATTTGCATGGCAAATGAGGTCCCGCCTGCTCCTCAGAGAAGCGTCATTTGCCTATCAAGAGAATCGCAGAAAGTGGAAACGAAATACAGTGTTTTGCTGCCGTCTCTGTGTTTAGGGTGAGCCGAAATGACGTCGACAAACACGTGTGCCGACTTGCTAACTGATTTTAGAGCTCTATCGTAGTTCTAATTAAAAAAAAAACAAGAAACCTTTCGAAAATACATTTCGAATTCAGCTTTCTTGTGGTGGCTGAATTCTCTGCAGTTATCTGCAATAGTTGATTTGAGATATACATATAAAAGATATTTCTGAATTTTTGTAGATACTTTTAGATGGAGGCAATGGTTAGGATTGTCAGAATATGTCGAAAGAAAAGAATTACTGAAAAAAAAATCAGCAAAGAAATTTTAAAATTCCAGAAAAACATCCTCCTCGAGCGAAATTTGAATACACGACTTCTAGATTTCCGGTCAGTGCTCTACCAACTGAGCTACCCAGAAGACATGCGTTCCAACTGCATACCGGTTTATCTAGAATTTTGATGTTAGTAGATGTTTCATGCCCTCTTAGTTTTTCAATGAGTTGCAGAGTACAGTGATTTCACAGCGAATATTGTGAAATGATTGCAGATCATTCGAATTTACTTCAACTTTCCTGTGGTGGGTGCTATTTTTGTTTTGCGAAAAAATTACCATTGGGAGTCATGCTGAAATTTAATTTCAAATTACCAACTTCAGTCTCAAGAGTTTGATAGCAGAGTGCGACAAGAATTCTGCCTATCCAGGTGTATAAATCGAGTTCTAACACTTATACAAGGTAGTTTATTTCAGTCCAAATTT